>QPKB01000010.1:13917816-14177731 GCA_003546025.1 Camphora micrantha
GGCTTGGCTCTTGTAGTTCTTTCCTTGGAATTTGATGTTGTATCTTCACTATCTTGTATGTTAATGTTACTCACTTAGTTACTTCACTTACTTGTAATGTCTTGTTAGTTGTTACTCTTGTCTCTTGTAGTTGAAACTTGAAAATGGGTTGAAATTTGAAAATTTGGTGTTTGGAGGCTACCACAGCAGTCACCTTGTCTCTTAAAAGCATTAGGGCCGGCTGGAATGAAGAGGGGGGTGCCCTTATAAAGGGAAGGAAACGTAGCGGCCGCCACGCTTCGTGGCGGCCGTAGCGGCCGCTACATATGCGTAGCGGCCGCTACATTCCTGTGGCGGAGCGATACGCACGTATCGCCGATAATTTCAATGCGAGACCGCCACGCCCGATATATCGGCCGCTACGCTACGTAGCGGCCGATATTTTCATCCTTGCCTCCGTCTGAACGGACCAAACTTACAGCTCAATCCGCTAAGTGTGGTTTTTTAGGATATGCACCCTTCCAGAAAGGGTTCCTTTGCTATGATCCACACATTCGTCGCATTTGTACCTCTCGGAATGTTGTGTTTTTTGAAAATGAGTATTTCTTTCAACAACACCTTGATCCTTCGGACGACTCCTCATTAGTTTCCTTACCTGGTTTTTCTGATGACACATCTATTGTTCGATTTAATCCTAATTTTATGTATCACAGGCGGAACACAGACGCGCCTCGAGGGGATTCCCCTCCAGATCTTCTTCCCGCATCCGGTCCACCTCAGGCATTTGGTCCATCTGGCCTTCCTACATTGCGTTGCTCCACTCGCATTTTGGTACCATCCGCCCGCTATGAGTTCTCCCATACTTCCTTAATGGCCACTTTGTCCTCTTCTTCCATTCCCCAATCCTATTCTTAGGCTGTGCAGGACAAATGTTGGAACCAGGCTATGCACGATGAATTGGCTGCTTTAGAGAAGAATCATACGTGGGACGTTGTCCCCTCTCCTGTGGGTGTCAAACCTATTGGCTGCAAGTGGATTTTTTCTCTCAAGTTAAAATCAGATGGCACTCTAGATCGATATAAGGCGCGCCTTGTTGCTCTCGGAAATCGGCAGGAATATGGCATTGATTATGATGAAACTTTTGCTCCCGTCGCCAAGATGACCATCGTACGCATTATCCTTGCTGTTGTTGCATCTCAATCCTGGCCTCTATCAAATGGATGTCAAAAATGCGTTTATTCATGGTGATCTCAAAGAAGATGTTTACATGCGTCTGCCACCGGGGTCCTCTTCTGGGAAGGGTATGGTTGCTAAGCTCCGTCGCTCTCTCTATGGTCTGAAGCAAGCCCCTTGCGCATGGTTTGAGAAATTTCAGGATGCTCTTCTCCGCTTGGATTTTCATCCCAGCCAGTATGATCCTTCTCTGTTCTTACATCATGCTCCGTCCGGGATTACTGTGCTACTAGTCTACGTTGATGATATTGTCATTACTGGACCCAATGCACATATGATTCAGGAACTCCAAGCTTTTCTTAATAAGACATTTCACATGAATGATCTCGGCCCCTTAAACTATTTCCTTGGTCTTGAAGTTCATCAATCGACTAAAGGTATAGTTCTCAATCAGCATAAATACACGGTTGACCTTATTGCCTTGGCTAGCCTTACTGCTTCAGCCCTCGTCGATATGCCGGTCGAACTGAATGTCAAACTCAGTAAAGATGAGGGTGACCTTCTTCCCGATCCTACCACATATCGCCAGTTAGTTGGTAGTTTGATCTACCTCACGATCACTCGTCCTGATATCTCCTATGCGGTCAACCTAATGAGTCAGTTCATGACTGCTCCTCGTCATCTTCATATGGCTGCTGTTCGTCGCATCATTCGGTACCTTATTCGCACCCCGACTCGAGGGTTGTATTTTCCATCCAACAATCCTCTATCTCTCAAAGCTTATTCAGATGCTGACTGGGCTGGTTGCCTAGATACTCGCAGATCGACGTCAGGATGGTGCATGTTTTTGGGTGATAGCCTGATTTCCTGGAAATGCAAGAAACAAGGAAAAGTTTCCAAATCCTCTACCGAGGCTGAGTACCGCGCCATGTCTGATGCATGCTCCGAAATTCTTTGGCTTCGAGGTCTACTCTCTGACATTGGGTTTCCAGCAGAAGGCGTTACCCCCCTCTATGCTGATAATACAAGTGCAATTCGGATTACTGAAAATCCAATTTTTCATGAACACACTAAACACATCGAGGTTGATTGTCATTTCATATGAGATGAGCTTAAGCGTAATGTCATCAGCCTTCCGCATGTCTCCACTGAGCTTCAATTTGCTGATATCCTTAATAAAGGTCTTCCGCGTCCTCGCCATCAGTTTTTGGTTGGCAAATTAATGCTTGTTGATTCTCCCACATCAATTTGAGGGGGGGTGTTAAACAGGCCCAAGGCCCATGAACATATCCTGTCCAGAATATCATATCTCACGTGGATATTGATTGGGTCAACTTGTAACAACAGCTGTACATATTCTCTTAATTAGATTTTCTCTTGTAATTAGTTAGTTTCCTAAAGTTAGAATAGCAATTGATGTAATTAGCTAGTTTCCTAACTAAGAAGCCTTGATTGAGGCATGTAATACTCTATATATTGGGGCTCGATCTCCAAAGGTGAAGACACACAATAATACATTCAGTTTCCAAGAACTCACGTTCTATTCTTGCATTCTGCAATTATGAGAATGACACTATCTGTGCATTCTTTTGCTCAGTGTAGGAAACCCACTCACAACCGTACTAAGCCCCTGTTTGGCATCACTACTTTTTGCCTCTAATTCTCTAAATCTCTAAAGCAAGTAGAGATTTTGAGAATAAAGGAGTTAGTGTGTTTCAACCTCTGCCCGGTGTAGAGAAGTAGAGGCAATGCCTCTTTTTTCAATGGAAAAAAAATAGAGGCATATGAATAATGTTTCTGGATCCACAACCCCCAGTCCCATTTTTAAATATATATTTTTTAAAATCTAAGAGAGTAAATCACGATCCAAACTGTTGGAAATGTTCACAAGATCAAACATGGCTATGGGACCAAATTTCAGCCATTGGATCATCACCAATCTCGAGAAATGTGCAAAAAAGCAGTGGCGGCTCTAAGAATTTAGGTCAGTGGGGTCAAAAAAAGACTTATCTTCCACAAATCGAATAAATTTATTTTTTCCTTTATCAACATCTGTCATCTACTTTCGACAATTCGAAAAATATAATATAAAATTCTCAAATAATCTATTTCCGATAATCCGACAAATATAATATTGAATTCTAAAATAAATAAATAAATAGGAATTTTAATATTTTGTTACTAATAGTTATTAATCCAAAAAGAAAATCGAAATACATAAACTCCTATAGCTGCCCTCAACAGGTTTTCATGTGTTGAAATCGTTGCATAATAGCTTCATTATCAACACTAGCAACCACATCCTTTTCAATATATGTGAGCAAATAGTCATTCATCCATTGATCTTCCATTCGGTTACGCAACCTGTTATTTACGTACTTTTTTGCTGTTACATACTTTTTTGCTGAAAAAGCTCTTTCTACTGTCGCAGTCGCTCCTGGTAAAATCAAGGCCAATTCTAGAAGCAAATAAAGCAATTAGTATACGATATTCTTCTTTGTTTCCACTAATTTTCTAGCATTTTCTAGCAATGTCACCAATTCCTTTAAATTCTAAAAACTTGTTGCTAGAGCGCATATCAGCAATGTGGGCCCATTAGTTTTTTTTTTTAATATTTTGGTTGACAATTAGTGATGATTGTGAGGCCGCCCATGCAAAAAAGTGATCCATTGGATGATATTTTCTGGGTTCTGTGGGCCCTAAACATAAGATCTAAACCGTTAGATCTCTTTGGAAGGGTGAACACGGCTATGGGGTCAATTTTCTAGGCTTGAAACCTTGTGGATCTCGAGATATTTGCAAAACAATATCCGCCATTGATGTAACATGCTCAATTTTGGATTAGTCCATAAGCAGTCATGTTTTTCTATCTCTTTCTTAAAATTATTTCTGGGATAGTAAATCACGATCCAAACCATTGAAATTGTTCCTTAGATCAAGCATGACTATGGGACCGAATATCAGCCGTTGGATCATCACCACTCTCAAGATATGTACAAAAAATGTGAGCCATTGGAAGATATTTTCTGGATTCTGTGGGGCCTTAACACAAGATCCGAATCGTTAGATCTCTTTGGAAGGCTGAACACTTCTATAGGATCAATTTTCAAGGCTTGATATCTTGTGGATTTTGAGATATTTGTGAAAAACTTTCAGCCGTTGATTTAAAAAAGTCTATTTAAAGTTGATCATTTCATTACCAAACACTCCTGTTGATTCTAGCCTTTTTTTATGGCTTTTTTTATGGGTCTATCCAAAAGAGAGTAGAGATACCAAACAAGTCCTAAGAAATCTATTCCCATTATCATAGGAAATTCTGATCACATAAGAACACTCTCCTAATATAACACACTTCTAATCTGGATCTAGAACGAACTTATTATTATAATTACAATTAAAAGCGATCAATAGGAGACACAGGGAGAACCCAGCTACATTCAAACCAACCTAAAATAGCATTTCACATCGCTTGCACAACCTTGCAAGAAAGGAGATGGTCCATTTCCTCATCCGCCTGCTAGCACATTGAGCAAGCATTGACCATGAACATCTTCCTTCACCTCAAATTGTTTGTAGTGAGAATACGTCCACTAAGCGCTAACCAACCGAAGGCGCTAAAGCGTAACTCTAGGGAGAACTTTGATCTTCCACAAGATATGAATAGGGTTGGAATAGGACACACTCGAAGAAATTGCTGTGAAGAACGAAGCTACTGAGACCAACTCATCCCTAGAAGGGAACCAAACTCTACTATCCTGGCCATCCAACTCCAACCGAGAGTGATTGAGAAGATCCAAGAGAGAAAGGGTTTGAGTCTCCTGTGACTCAAAAAAATTGAATCTTGTGTAGCAGTCAATCTTGTGTTTTTTAGTGATTTGGAATCATATAAGGGTAGAGACAACTTTAGGAAAGGATATTGAGGAGAAAAAAAATAGGCAAAAATAATATTTTAAATTAAAACTGCTTGGCTCGACTAGATTTTAAACTGTAACGTCGCTATATTCAAAATAGCAACCATGATGGTAAGAATTTCTACTATTCTCCCCGTGTAGCTGGATTTTTGTTGGATTGAAGGTCGGGGTTGCTTTGGGCTCACAATCATTTGGATTGTGCTTCCCTGACTGCGTCACCTTTTCTTCCCCGATACTTCGAAAGGCAAGTTGTTCAAAGAATGCCTGTCCCACTCCTTAGAGTACAAAGCCAAGAAGTAATCTAGAATATGCTTGATGATATCTTCATTTTTCTCCAACCTGACTTCATTATTTACTGCTATTTTTGTCGCCGAAGCCATCCCATGGAAGAACTTAGTATTTTTATCTCCTTCCTTTGGCCATTTACACCTTGACCTTTGCCTTAATTTAATCTCATCTTCTCTAACTTTATGCAGAAATTCTTCTTTCAAGGACAGTTTTTTTTTTGCATAATCCTCTTCAAAAAGCTGCCCCAACACTTCCCTGCTATCCAAAGACTGAATTTCTTCTAAAAGACTTCCCTTAAAGTTCCCCACATCCCAAAATCCTCCTTTACCCAATCTTTTATTTTTTCTTTTAACATCTTGAGCTTTATAGCCAATTTAAGACCAACCCAGCCCTCAATCTCAAGCTCCATCCACCTTTCTTGGATTTTAGAAGAGAATTGCCTTTCCTCTAGCCACATCGACTCAAAACTGAAATGGAGTAGGGCCCCATCTCTCACATATGGTTGGACTCCGGCTTAGGAAGAAGAAGCTGGAACTAACAATACTTCAATGGAATTGCAACAAGGTTTGAACATTCAAGGGAATTAAACCAAGACCTTACTACCTTATTTCATAATTTCAGGGTATGTTCACATCTTGAATTTGGTTGGTAATTTGGTTGGTAAAGTTGAAAGGCGTATCACCAAGACCATACGCTCTAACCAACTAAGCTATAGGGCCCTTGTGGGATCCTAATTCATAAGGAAGAAGAAAAGTCTGTTCCGAAAGGTTTAGGAAATATATATCCAAAGGGGTCAGTTATGAAGTAGGAAAGGCTGTTCCAAAATGTTCAGGGAATATATATCCAAAGGGCTCAGTGAATGAAGTTTAAAGCTATTCCTCATGCCTCATTTATCAATGGGTTAGAAAAATAAAAATAAAGCGTAGGAAAGGTATTCAAAAGTTATAAACCAAGATATCTAGGAATCGCAAAACCTCATAAATGTGCTTGGTTACTTATTTGTTGGGTGATTGTACTTAGATTGAAGGAAGAAGACGAAAAAGATGCCCTAGCTCCCTAAAAACCCTCTCTCTCTCTCTCTCTCTCTCTCTCTCTCTCTCTCTCTCTCTCTCTCTCATATATATATATATATATATATATATAAAGTGAGAGTGAGGATTGCATGAGGGACTTTAGTTACTTTTATAGACTTTGGGCCGCTCCTTTAATATCACAACTAGGATTCCTACTTGCTAACCAAGTATCCATTTAACTAGATACCCTTGCTAACCCAACTTAACCATATCAGACTAGAGGCTGGACTCCATTGGGTGCCTCATGGCGCCTTTTGTTCCTTTCTATTTAATGTTATAATGGGTCCCACATCCTAGTGATACTAAAATACTAGCCCTTAGAAGTATCCCTTGGCATCTCAAGTCTTTCCCTTTAACCTCGATGAATTACAGAGCCTTATCACACAATAGGGCCTTCTCATGGGTAAATTAGGGGTGTCTTCTAATGGGCCTACTTCAATTACTTGGTACATAATTAATTTAAATCAATAACAAATTAAATCTAGCTTAATGCATAAAATTAGTTCTACAGTTTCTAATTATCAAATTGGGGCTGAAAGTCAATGAAACTCTTGCAATTAAATAACAATTGCATTGGCTGAATTAAATTAGGCTGGTCTTCTTACCAAGTCCCCACAATACTGTCAACTCTCTTAGCGTTTCGACTTTTACTGTAGTGTGTGCAATGCAGCTTGTCTCTCTCAACGCTGGTGGTTTGTCCTGTCTGAGCATAACCTGCCTGCATTCTGCTTTCCCTAAAGGAGAGTACACACTGTCCCAGTTGATGGATAGAGGATCTCGACTTGGGAAACTTGTGCTCGAACTGGCATACACCCAGCAGTTTATAGATACACTGATATTCACTGCTTTCTCTAGATAAGCAGGCACAGGTGCATACACCTCAAGTTCTCTTCATGTACCTTGAACTTTAGCATACTAGTCCCTCAGGGGCTGTTTGGTAAATTTTCTTGTATAGTAAGAAAAAGTAAAAGGTCGCATCATTGGAAATTAATGGTGGTTTGAAAGTGGTGTTGACTTTTTGGAGAAATGAAAAGGTGTTTGGATGGTTGTAGTTAAGGAAATTGAACTTTACTGTACCTTGTTTGGATCAAGGATGAAAATAGCGGTAGCGGCGGGCATAGCGGCCTGCCACCAAAACGCTACGTAGCGGGCGATACGTAGCGTAGCGGCGCTACGTGTAGAAGATAACTAAGGCCCATGCTAACAGCCCATGCTAACAGGCTCTTGGCCCAGCCTATCAGAGGCCCAGCTCATTATAGCCCATCTTACATAGGATTTAGTCAAATCCATGTTACGCTGATTTCTCTCTTCTGTTTCCTTGTATAGACTAGGATTGATTAGGAGATTAATTCTTTCCATTCTTTCATTGATTCTAATTTGTAATTAGTGCATTGATTATTGTAATTTGTACCTTGATTGAGGAATCTATTTATTATAAATACAGAACAATCGATGATCCCATGATCATTGAGTTTTCTCGCCATTATTGTCTTCTTCTTCTTCCTCTCATCTCATCACAGACTGTTTCATGGTATCAGAGCGAGTTCTGGTCAATCCTCTTCTCTCACTAACCAATTCTCTTCTCTCATTGATCCGCTAAGTTTCTCCGGTGTGGATCTTCATCCTAGCGTGGAAATCTTCTCTGTGAGTGTCACTGATCAACAGTGGCCCACCACGGATCATCTTCATATATCCAAGAGAACTCTACAGTTGTGATTGACCATCCTTGAAGGTATTTTTAAGGATTTTTCTGGAATTTTTCCATCACATTTGAGGTAGGTTCTATCCCTTTCTTCCCCAGTCGATTTTCATATTTCTGCATCAGATTGATTTCATCACAGCCGTACAGTTTTGTGGATCTGAATCCAATTCTCATCACCTTTGGTCTAGAGGAAGAACTTTTGTACTTCTTTCAGACATTCCTACCTGATCTGTGATTAGATCAGTTTGTGGGGCCCACGCACAGATCCTGCCTTCATTTTCAAGGTCGCCTGGGTGCATTCTTGGCCCTGTTTGTGCTGTCTGCCTCTGGTTTGCTCATCAGATTGCTCATCTCATCTGCTGCTTGGCTGGTTATTTCATTCTTACTACTGTTGCTGCTGATTGTGTGCATCTTTGTTATTCTCTTACTGTGGTTGTTTGCCTGTTGCTATTTAATATGGAGAAGTATGATATTATTCCTGTTAAATTCAATGGGAATAATTATATGGCATGGTCGTTTCATCTGAAGAATTTTGTAGAAGGCCAAGGGTTGTTTGGTTATCTTGATGGTTCAGTACCTAAACCTACTACAACTACTGACACAAAACCTTTAGCCACCTGGTCTAAAGAAAATGCTAAGGTCATCACTTGGATTCTCAATTCCATTAACCCTTCTCTTGCAATTGCTCTTCAAGCATATACTACTGCATCTGATATGTGGAATCATCTCAAGACTATTTATCATCAAACAAATAAAGCTCGCAAATTTCAACTAGATAGTGAAATTGCAAAATTCAGTCAGGGTGATAAATCTGTGCAAGAGTACTTCAATGGATTTCTCACCTTATGGACTGAGAGGGATGCTATGATAATTCAGTCAGTGTCTGCTGGGTTTCTGTCCGAGGCTCTTAAATTACAAGAGGAAACCCACATCAGCCAGTTCCTTATGAATCTCAGACCTGACTTCGAATCTGTTCGGTCAGCTCTCATGAATAGAGAAGTCACCGCAAATCTGGACACTTGCTTTCAAGAAGTCCTTAGAGAAGAACTTCGCCTCAACTCTCAGCGTGCCATTCTTGAAGAACCACAGGCCTCCCTAGCTTCTCTTCAGACTGAGTCTGCTCTTCTGGCAGCTCCCAATCAAAAGCCTACTCAATGCTATGAGTGCAAAGGCTTTGGTCATTTGGCCAAGAACTGTCGAAAGAAATTGGTCTGCCGATATTGCAAACGCTCTGGTCATCTTATTGATGACTGTCGCAGCCTACAGAGAAAGAATGGACCTCAGCAGAAGCAAAATCCTTCCACCATGCCCAGACAAAATAATCCTGCTGCATTCCAAGTTCAAGCACCTCTTCCTGACACGGGAAGCACTTCTTCCGGGACTGTATCCATGACTCCAGCACAGATTCAAGAACTGATTCAGAGCACGGTGACCTCCGCCTATGCTTCCATGGGTTTTAACGGTGGTCGGTATCACCCTCATTCTCATATAGCATCTCCTGCCTTCCATTCTTCTGCATCTCTTTCTTCTTCTATCACCTCTTCCACATGGTTTTTAGATTCAGGGGCTTCAAATCACATGACATCTGTAGAACATAGCTTTCTAGATTCCCACCCTTACCTGGGAAAAGAAAAAATTACCACTGCTAATGGTGATCAACTACTCATTTCTGGAGTTGGTACCATTACTTTATCTAGTGGCACTGGCCAGTCCATTACCCTTTCCAATGTCTACTTTGTTCCCAAATTATCAGCAAATTTACTTTCTGTAGGACAACTTATTGATGAGGGCTATCTTGTTCATTTTTCTTCCTCTGGTTGTGTCATACAGGGGCGGCAAACTGGGAAGGTGATCGCGACGGGGAGTAAACATGGGCGCCTATTTTTGCTGGACATTGGACATCAATCCTTCTTTGCTTCTTCTTCTAAAAATTTCAAAAACTTGTGGACAGTTTGGCATAAACGTCTTGGTCATGTGAACAATGCCTATTTAATTTCTTTATTTAAACTCGGTTGTTTGGACTCTACGGTTGATAATAAAATGATGTCTTCTTTATCTCAATCAAAATGTGAAGCTTGTTGTTTAAGTAAGAGTCACATTTTGCCATTTTCTATTCATAATTCTCGTGCATTAGAATCCTTTGACATTATTCACACTGATGTTTGGGGCATTGCTCCGACCTTGAGTCGGGTAGGATTCAAGTACTATGTGACATTTATTGATGATCATTCCCGTTATACTTGGATTTATTTCATGCGTTTCAAATCTGAGGTGTTTTCTATTTTTCAAAAATTCTATAACATGGTCCACACCCAATTTAAGAAAGATATCAAGATCCTTAGATCAGATTCTGGTGGAGAATACATGTCTCATGAATTCTCTGCTTTCCTTTCTGACAAAGGCATTCTTCATCAAAAATCTTGTCCGCACACTCCTCAGCAGAATGGAATTGCGGAAAGAAAGAACAAACATATTCTTGAAACCGTTCGCACCCTTTTACTTTCTTCCTTAGTTCCTCCAGAATTTTGGTGTGATGCTGCTCAAACTGCGGTATATCTGATCAATCGTCTTCCTAGTGCTGTTCTAGGCAAGACTACTCCCTACGGAGTTCTCTTTGACCATCCTCCTTCATACTCCCACTTACGTGTGTTTGGCTGCTTGTGTTTTGTTCATCTTCCACCTACTGAACGCACTAAGCTCTCTCCACAGGCTGCAAAATGCATCTTTCTTGGCTACAGTTCTGAACACAAAGGGTTCTTGTGTCATGACCGGTTTGAAAAACGCATGCGAATCTCTCGTAATGTGATCTTCCTGGAACAAATTCCTTTCTTTTCATTACGTTTAGATCATCATCCTCTTGCTGTGTCCTATTTACCACAATTCCCGGAGTCTGCTTCTCCATCACCTACTCTCAAGGTTTATGTTCGGCGTACCAAGGTTCCACTTATGGTGCCTCCCTCTCCTGATCATCTCCCAGTGCAGCCTACTGCCTCTACAGGTGACCATGCTTCTTCTGCTAATATCATCCCTCTGCGACGATCTAATCGTCTTTCCATTGCCCCTAACCGCTATGGCTTTTCTGCTCTTTTTTCATCTTTGGATAGTGCTCCTATACCCACCTCCTTTTCACAGGCCTCGAAGATTGCTTACTGGCAAGATGCTATGAATGAGGAATTGCTTGCTCTCGAAGCTAATCAGACATGGGACTTGGTACCGGCTCCTCAAGGAGCCTCTGTGATTGGCAGTAAATGGATCTACTCCATCAAAGTTCACTCCGATGGGAGTCTTGATCGCTACAAAGCCCGATTGGTTGCGCAGGGATATAAACAGGAGTATGGGATCGACTATGAGGAGACATTTGCACCAGTGGAAAAAATGACCACCGTTCGTACTCTCCTCTGTATAGCTGCAGCCCGTAACTGGCCTCTGTGGCAAATGGATGTCAAAAATGCATTTCTTCATGGGGATTTGCAGGAGACTGTTTACTTAAAGCCTCCTCCAGGATATGCCTGTCCTCCTAAGCATGTTTGTAAGCTACGAAAATCTTTGTATGGACTTAAGCAGGCTCCTAGGGCTTGGTTTGATAAATTTCAGACTGCTATTCTTCAAGCTGGATTTCGTCAGAGTCATTCGGATAGCTCACTATTTCTCCGATGGACATCAAAGGGCTACACCTTTCTGTTAGTCTATGTTGATGATATGATTATCAGTGGCAATGATAGTGACAGCATTACAGATCTCAAAAATCATCTCACTCGCCACTTCAGAATGAAGGATCTTGGTCCTCTCACCTACTTTTTGGGGTTGGAGTTCTTGCGCACCAAATCTGGTATTCGAGTTCATCAGCGAAAATATGCTACAGATTTGATCACTTCGGCAAGACTTGATGAGGCTCACACTTTTGATACGCCTATGGAATTGAACAAGAAGATCAGTATGGATGATGGACAACCCTTGGATGATCCCTCTGTTTTTCGGCGGATAGTTGGTAGTTTGCTCTACTTAACTATGACTCGGCCGGATATTTCTCATGCCGTTCATACGGTTAGTCAGTTTGTGAGCAATCCTCACAAACCACACCTTGCTGCTGCTTTGCGCATACTCCGCTATGTCAAAGGCACTCTCAACCATGGTCTTTTCTACTCGTCGGGCGCTTCTCTACACTTATCTGCTTATGCGGATGCAGACTGGGCTGGTTGCCCGGATTCTCGGCGATCTACCACTGGCTGGTGTATGTTTCTTGGGGAATCATTGATTTCATGGAAGAGCAAAAAGCAAACCACCGTTTCGAAATCTTCTGCTGAGGCAGAATATCGGGCCATGTCATCCGCAAGTGCTGAAATCATCTGGCTCCGTCGTCTTCTCTCTGAATTCGGTGTCTCTGTTGGTAAATCTACACCTCTTCATGGGGACAACACAAGTGCTACCCGAATTGCAAACAATCCAGTCTTCCATGAACGAACGAAGCATATTGAGATTGATTGCCACTTTATCCGTCAGCATATTGTTACTGAGAAGATAACTCTGCCTCATGTCTCTACTCTTAACCAGTTGGCGGATATCTTCACAAAAGCTCTTCCCAAACCACGTCATCATGATCTCACTAGCAAATTGATGTTTTCTGTCTCACCACATCAATTTGAGGGGGAGTGTAGAAGATAACTAAGGCCCATGCTAACAGCCCATGCTAACAGGCTCTTGGCCCAACCTATCAGAGGCCCAGCTCATTATAGCCCATCTTACATAGGATTTAGTCAAATCCATGTTACGCTGATTTCTCTCTTCTGTTTCCTTGTATAGACTAGGATTGATTAGGAGATTAATTCTTTCCATTCTTTCATTGATTCTAATTTGTAATTAGTGCATTGATTATTGTAATTTGTACCTTGATTGAGGAATCTATTTATTATAAATACAGAACAATCGATGATCCCATGATCATTGAGTTTTCTCGCCATTATTGTCTTCTTCTTCTTCCTCTCATCTCATCACAGACTGTTTCACTACGTAGCGGCGTAGCGGTGCGATTTGGAAAAATCGTCAAAAAAATATGAAAAAATTCTAGAAAATCTAGAATATTGGAAAATGAGAGAAAATGTATTTTTTTTGCAAAAGTAACTAAGGTAAGGGGGCGTAGCGGTCCCTTCACTGTATAAGGTCCTGTATCGCTGTCTAAATAGAAAATAATAGTAATGATCATTTTTTTCACGTGTTCATGTTCCTTAGTTATGCTAACTTAGAAACTAATGAAAGGCTTATAAAAGAAAAAACTATGTCATGAAGTCAAGACTTAAGAGTACCTAGAGAAAAAAATACATCTACCAAATGAGGTGTCTAATAGGATGTACTTAGAGAAGAATCATTGAGAATAACTCTTTGTATCGACTGTAATTCGGCAAGATAATGTGCTTTTTGGTGTTCTTTTAAACATAAAAGAGTAGAAGAGTTGTGTAGAAATGTTATTTGGAGAGAAGAAGAAAAAAAAAGGAGTCTTATTATGCATTTTAAAAAAATTTGAAAAATAGGAATTTTCTCACCCCGTAGCGGCCCCGTAGCGGCTGTAGCGGCACCGTAGCGGACGTAGCGACCGCTACGGGTGCGGCGGCCGATAAATCGGCCGTAGCGTAGCGGTGGCGGCGGCCGCTACGGCCAATATAGTGGCCGCTACGCTACGTAGCGGCCGCTATTTTCATCCATGGTTTGGATAGCTAAGCAGCTGCTAAGTAAATAAGTTGCCCATTTTCTACTTATTGAAATTAATAAATTCTTTTCTAAAAAAATGTTTGTTCTAGGCCAGTGCCTCTCTCCCACTCCTAATAATTTGTCCAAATAAGTACGTAAATATGGGAGCCAACTAACTTAACTAGACTCCCTGTGCCTATATAATGTTTTCCCTTTTTTATAATTTGTTAGTTGTGAGACCTATTTGTGCCTTAATGAAGCAGGCAGTACGAGTCTAGGCCCTGACCCAATTTTTGCTTTAGAAAGTGTGATTCAATAACACATCTACCAACCCGCTAGAAGATATCACCCCACTGCAATAATTACCCCTGATGTATTAGGCTCTAAATTGTAATTTTTATTATACTTAACTGTCCACCAAATTGATGAAGATGTAAAGCAGCCTATTTCACTTCCCAGAAATATCAAAATCCAGTACAAAGAAATGCATGCAGCAATGACTATCAAACAGATTTGAACAAAAGTAATTTGTTAAATGTTGAATTGGATCGACAACAGCTCAGCAATGTATGAAATCAATTTGGCTAATTACATTGGTATATGCTAGATAACTAACAAGTGTATCCCTCAGTTCCCAAACACCATATTAAACCCCATATTGAATACCACACTCAAACACCGACAACCATGTCCCTCATCACCTATCTCTTCCCTCCATCACTTCCTCCACCACTCTTCACATCTGCCCTCAACCCAGCTCATCCTCTGCTCTAGCTGGTGGATTCTCCTTTACCTGATGACACCATCATACACACAAAATAAAACCAAGATTTATCAAGAAGAGATTTGGCAAAGAAGGCTGAGATGAGGAGATTATCATAAAATACAAATAATTGGCAACATCACCAAATTTTATGCACTGTATTCAAAATGGAAGTTGTAGAGTTGAAGATCGTAACCCTTCCTAAAACTAAAAGCACCATCAACACGCTAGAATTGTACACAAATATATAATTCCCGTTCTTTGATTCTCTTTTTTCTCTTTGAATGCCCTAAAAAAAAGGAATCTGCACCCCAACAGGCCCTAAATGACGAATAGGAGTGTAAATGGGCAAAAAAAATATATAGAGAGAGAGAAGATGGGGGAAAACATGGATGATGATGATTGCATACCTAGATTGGTGTCTAATTGTCTCTAGATATCGTCGCAGAAGGATGAAAGAGAGAGCCGGGAGCTGTGAGTTGGGATGTAAACAGGTCGGTTCCGGTCCAGGTCCATTGTGGAACCGGAACCATTTTTTCAAAGGGTGGAACCGGAACTGGAACCGTGTCGGAACCAGTTTCTAGGCTCCGTAACCGGTTCCGATAACAGTAGTGGGATATGGTTCTGGAATCGGTTCCTATTTCTATTTTTATTTTATTCATTTTTTTAGAAAACTTACAGAGGCAAGTTCATATCTGCAGCAGTGAAATCACTGGAGTTGGAGAAGAAGTAGCTTACTGAGAATCTCCTCTTTCAATTCCGAAAATTGCCAGAGAAGAAATTGCTGAGGAAGTGCGAGCGAGAGAGCAAGAGTGAGAAATTTCCAAGCCCAAGTCAAATTGACTAAAATCCCCAAATTTCCCAAGCCATAGACAAAATCTCCAATTCTAGAACCCAAAATCCCTAAAACCCCTGCAATCCAAACCCTATCACAGTCAGTTTCAATTCCCTTCACCTATTTAGAGGCCAAAATTTCATAACCGCCAAGTTCCAAACTGCAAATACAAACCCATTCCATTTGAACCCTCAAAACCGCATAGGCACCACCGTCCTTGTCGAACCCAGAGAGAGAGAGAGAGAGAGAGAGCCCATCCTTCATCTTTGTCCTAGCCATAGAGAGAGAACCCATCCTCCATCTTTGTCTTAGCTGAAGAGAGGGAAACCCATGACTAGCGCAAAAACGAAAAGAAGAAAACCCCGACTGTAAATCCGTAAAAGGGATGGGTTCTGGATTTAGAGGCCTGATTTTTGAAAGAATTACTTGACAGCCACTGACTTTCTGTGCATATCCCCGTACAAACCAACCGGGTACCGGGTCCACAGGTCGGAACCATGTGGTTCCGGAACTGAAGCTGTTCAGGTCCCGGGTTAACAAAATAATGATCTAGAACCGGACCCATTTACTTATCGGGACCTATATTAGGATCCAAACCCGGTTTTCCATGGGCTGGAACCTCCGAATAATCGGAGAATCGGGGACCCATTTAAATCCCTAGCTATGAGGACTTGTTTCAAATATAGGAAAGGCGTGAGGCAGAGAAGAGATTGTCCTGTGGTGAAGTCTCCAACCAAAAAAGATCAAAAGTAAAATAGTTACCTGTCAGATTTTACTTCAGCTGTCTCCATTGCCCATCCAAAACACATTATAAGAATCAGAATGTTGCAGTGTGATTTACTTACGCTAGGTCTCTAGTCTGCGGTTATGTTCGGGAATCCTATAATGTTCTTTCATTAATGCACTTCAAGTTACTTTTTATTTCAAGACAATATTTTAATGTGAATGGAAAAATGAGTATTGTTGTCTACATAGTATAACAAAGTATATGGTAGTTTCAATTTATCATCTGTCTGTGTAGGCGGTGCACGCTCGCTTTCAGTGTTTGATAATGATCTAGGCAGTGGTTCTATTTCACCACTCATTGTGACTGGGGGAAAGGGTGGGGATGTTGGATTGCATGATTTCCGTTTCATTGCAACCGGGAGGACCAAACGGCACAGGAATTCTACTGATCAAAGCACAAAGTCCTCTTCAATGTATGACACAAAATCTGGGATTTCTTACAAATTTGGTGAACAAAACTGGAACGGGATGCTTTGGCATATACCAAAGGCTCACCAAGGTACATCTGGATGACCTTTTTCTTTCCCCTTTGCCTCACATATTTTGATGATTCTCACTAATAAGTTTCTGCTTTTATGTTAATGCAGGAAGTGTCACCAAGATATCAACCATCCCACGTACCAGCTTGTTCTTGACTGGCAGTAAAGATGGAGATGTTAAGCTTTGGGATGCAAGAGGATCCAACGTTGAGCTAATATTCCATTGGGAAAAAATGCACGACAGACACACTTTTCTGCAACCAAGCTCACGTGGCTTTGGTGCAGTTGTTCGGGTAATATATTTTACTTCAGTCAACATCGTCCCTCTGCAGAAGCTGAGATTTGAGTCTGCCTTTTATTTATTTATTTTTTTTGACCAGTAAATGAGATTTTTTTTTCTCCTTTTTAAGTTTATGCTGAGGTATATGCTTGTCAATTTAGAGAAGATTCCATCTTTTTTATTTTATTAGCCCTGTTTGTGGTAGGTTTCACATTTTGGTATCTGGCTTGCCATGCCTTAGAATATCATCTCTATTAAACGATCATAGCTGGTAGATTGATGGGTTAGAAATGGGCAACTATATCCAGAGTTCACATTTAATGTAGACAATCATGTAATCCATGATTGAACACATCATTTGAACACTTGGGATTCGAAAGTGTGTGCCTTAGGTTTATTTGTAGAATGTGAGCGAATGGCTTTTTTTGCCATATGTTATCAATTCCTCTTATTGAATGGTTATCTCATGCTCCTGAAGCAGGCTGCCGTCACAGATATCCAAGTCCTTCCTCATGGGTTTCTTACATGCGGTGGAGATGGTTCTGTAAGGCTGGTCCAGTTCAAAGATGTTCAGCACAGAATCTGATGGGGACTATAACCCAGTCTGTACTTATGATTCCCCCGATGAAACAACGAGAGCTAAGCTTGTTGAAAACGTTGTGGAGATGAAAGAGAAAAATGCTTCAGTTAGGTGACATGGGAGTCCATTATTATATAGAAGCTGCTGAAAATATAAATCTGATGTCATGAAATTTTGCTGGATGCTGCCGTACGACCCATATTATTGATCTGATTTTGCGTCCCAAATTCAACTCTTGATATTGGCTCGAGGTACATCTAAGTTCCTTGAAAAGCTTATAACAGACTCTAAAGCATTTGTTTCCTCATGTAATCAAACAGTTTATTTATGGTTTTTGTCACGGCCCGAAATCTAGGGTTTTGTCGGATTCTTTGTCGCGGCTATGATGTATGAATCTCCATATGCATGTCAAATTATTACTTCAAATTCTAGGGCATAAGTTAATAAATCTTGAAATTTACAAAAGAAAACTAATTCAGGAAAAGACAAAACGTGTATTATTCACAATAATTAAAAGACTATGTATCTAGTTCTTCTATTTGTTCCGTTGTCTCTCATTGTCTCAATGCTTATGCCAAAAGCCAACATCACCCTAATCATCACTAGTTCAATCTCTAGGTCTAGTTACCTGAAGTGGGGCAAACCACTCATCAGTACACACTGGTGAATAGATATCCTAGTTTAGCAATAAACATGAAAGCATGGGATATTGTACAAGAACAACATAATTGTTATAAACATCATACAGTAACTCATAGATGCATCATGTGATTAGTGTGGTTAGTGAAATCTTTATTATCTTGTTCCCATGGATTACCACCTATCCACATTATGGCACAGGTCACATAATCTTGACCCCGAAAGGCACTATTCATAACAAAGTATTTCATAATCCACCTTATAACTCCTCTCGCGCACTAGGGTCCGTGACATGATCCATAATGACCACAAAGGGTCCATAAACATAGCGACCAGCAAGGGTCCATAAACACAATCCGCCCCCGAAAATCAATGAACACAATCCACCCGAAGGGGTCCTTAGCATAGCATGCACATAATATCAGTCGACCACAAGGGTCCATAGCATAGCCAATACTGGAAAACATCTCCCATAGATTTCCCATAAACATAAGACCCCAATGTAGGATCGTCACCCCGCACCGTGCTAACAGAATAGGGGTTCCATGGTTCCCTTTTAACATAGTCTGAAACTACCAATTCTCAAGTCATGGAACATACATGTTCCCAAAACATTCGTCACATAAGCAACATAAATTGGCTATTGGTGTGTAAACAGCCCCTACACATGGTTGGATTTAGTCTTGCCCGCTTCGTATCATAATTGGTATCCACCAGTGTAGGAATGATTACATCGCCTTCATCTTCAACTTAACAAACAGTTGTCTCATTAATCCAGCATTATATATTCTCTACATAGTGTATGTGAAACCACATAAGGACCAACATTCTCATACAACATGTAGTAGTTCATCAGAGCATATAGGGGATGATCAAGCTTAGATATGTAATAATTTCAGCACCAAACGTATTCATCATAACATACGAAGGTTTTCATATGAATCACCTTTCTCATAAGAACATATAACCACCACCGCACATCATATAGGAATTTCAACAAACACATAGAAGGTGTCAGTTATAAATCACTGTATCAATCATTATGTGACATGCATAGGGATCTCAAGAAATATGTGAAAAACTCTCAATCAATGATATAAAAATGTCTATTTAGCATAGTCCCTTGCATTACCAAACACCTCTTTTTTATTTTAGCCTCTTTTTTCTATGGCTCCTTTTTGTATGGGTCTATTTTGAATGGTCTTTAAAAAATAGACTTGACCTCCCAAACAAGCCCTAAGTCTTTAAATAAACTAGTGGCAACTATTCGAATCCAAATAAGAATCATGCACAAGGTCTTTGGGACCTCGGGATGTGCCCACAACTCAAATTATGGGATTTGTGCACATGGCCCTCTCTATCCAATTGGAAAATAAAGGTCCCACCAGTTTCCTACTTGGATTTGATAAACATGGGTTGAGCCACTAGGCACTACCCAAAACCACTTTAAGCCATTACCTAATTAAAAATAATTGTGGGGTCCCTATGATTTCCTTATCCAAATCTGCAAAATATGGGCAAAGCCACATGCCCTATTTAAGGCGGTACCCACCACAATAAAACTTATTTTCTTCAGCTGTCAAATGGATCACTTGAGCCTACCCAAGAAAACCAGAATATCAATTAATAAATATCAAGATCATTATTATCGTAATAATAATATAAATAACAATAATAATAATCATCCACATATAATATTCTTATATTTCAACAAAATAGGGTATTTATATATGATATCCAAGACAAGTATAATACCCTTATAAATCCAAGAAAAATCATGGAAATTAAATACATAAATATACAAAAATATTCTAGCCCTTAAATTGGGGTTGTGGTATTACAGTTTTGTGCTGGAAAAACCAATTGTCTATTTTTTTCTGGCTTTAGCTGAATGAAACAACAGTTGAAAAGGGTGGAACCCGAACCTCCTAAATGTTTCTCTTAATTGCTTGCATCTGTTGGCAGGGATCTCAAACTGCTATGTGCAACTGTTTCACTCAACTGCACATCAGCTGCTCATTCTAGTTGTTCTTCCAGCTAATATTTTCTCAACAGCATGGTGAAGAGATGAGTGGTAATCCTATGCATGTGTAATGAGTCCCAAGAATTTCTTTTCCAGTTAATTCTTCAGCGTATACCAGCAATATCATCATTGGCATTCTGTCATTTACAAGAGAGCACCGCCAAGCCTGCGACTATTACCATTTGAGGGATTTCAGAGAACCAAGGCTGGTTGCAACCTCTCTATGCAGACTTCGTAAGTGTCAACTGGTGTTGTATTTCTAACAACTAAAAACCTGAGTGCTGCTATGTTGCCCATTACAACAAAAGAAGGAAAAAGGTGAGTACCTGTCTATACCTTTTGGCACTCTCTTTCACGCAACCATAAATCTAAACATTTTTCCTGGGGGTTTCTGGCCATTGAAGACTTGAAAAACATCATGGTCCGTTTGTGTACCTAACACTGCCTACATGCCTGCCTCCTCGCTTCTTAATGCAGACCTTGATTTCAAATTAAGGCTTAGCGTACAATATTAACATTTCTTGTCTGTAAGGGACTTTGTCGTCATTCTTCTCTTTAAATGCCCTCTTTGCCCTATCAGCGAGGATCAGTCTGAATGTATTGGGCTGAACTCGTACCCATCAGAATGTTTTTTTAATAGCAAAATTTTGAACTGGCTCTCACCCGCTGTATTTTGTGTACATTTGTATTTGTTGTACATTCAGGATACTGCTTTCAATGTTAATGGCATGGATTCTTTTCGTGTGTGTATGTGCATGTGTGTTCACTTTCACAGTTTCCAATTTTTTTAAGTAATTTTTGAATGAAAGATTATGTATATTTTATTTGAGGCAGAGCTTCTTGATGTTCTCTTACAAATGAGGTAACCATGTGTTCCAAAAAATGGTGTGCTGAAGTCCAGTCTTGAAATGCCCATTTGTCAATACATACATGTGATAAATTTGAGAAATGTACATTTAAAGTAGCCAAACGGAGCATATATATTTATGGCAATTTCTGGACATACAACCTTACAGACGCTCGGATAGGGAAATGTAATTGTTCTAGAAGTGTGATCATCCAGAGTTCCTACTGTTTCTTATTTTTCCTCAAGTAATATGTTTATTTCCAGTGATTTCACCGCAGCCAAACGGACATCAACCAAGTACTTCTATGGAATATGCATGCTATTTTCCATGTAGTGCGAGTGGTACATTTCCATGGAAATACTAGTAGCTAAAATCTGTGTTTTTGACCAATTCAACTGTTCCATACACAATTGATCAACAAATGTCCAGTGTACATGGTTACAACCAAAACACACCAGCCTATAGCGTTAACAAAAAGTTTGTCCAAGTAGCACTACTCTAGCTTTAAAGCTTTAATTCATAACAGTGCTCCTTTGATCGCCCAAGGAACTGTGTTGGCATAGGTGCCCTTTGATGGCCCCACATGTGCTGTCATAAGAGTCTTAATAACTTTGCTTACTCAGTCATCACAACTTTCACTAATTTATCTGATATTTCTTGCTATTTTATGTCACAATCTATGATTTGTTTTACAAACAACTGACTTAGGATTCCCCTCCTCTTTATGTAAATCTAGGGAGACAGTTTTTGGGGGTCCTCCAAACAGGATTGATCTATTGGAATGGGAAGTCTTTCGGTACAAATGGAAATCCCGCAATGATTATAATTTTTTACCACAAGCCTATAAACCCTAAATCGGTGGTGGCCAAATCCGTGAATCTTCTCTACTAGTGGACTGTTGTTACTGACCTTAGCCTTCTCCTCCATACCAAACCTTTTTACAAAAAAATCAGCCCCATCCAATTACCCTAAACCTATCATTTGGGGCCTATAATGTAACGCCTTGGAATCTGGAGCTCTTCGGATTCCTAGAACGTTACTTTATGAATCATGATCACATTGTAGGTCAAATTCTACATAATAAAAGAATTTGGCAATTCCTCTAAATTAATTGAAATATCATTAAAAATCAATTAACGAAGGAAATAAATCAATCCCATCATAAGTTCTATGCAATAAAGAAAATCTCAAAGTTCTGTTCCGCCAAAAAGTGTTGGTTTTTCCAAAACTAATATTATCCTGCCACTATATGGAGATTGTGAACGCTCTCTCCATCAGCCACATAGGTTGAAATTCCGCTGTTGATCTTCATCAACACTCTCCTCAACCATATGGTCCATACCTGAAGTGCGGCAAACCACTTGTTAGTAAACCAGGTGAGTTATAAATCGATAAATCAAATTAACAACACGAAGTTCAATAAATCATTTATAAAAAGAGGTTCATATATGGATATGAGATGAGAAGATGTGTTTTATGGGGATTTTTTATGATCTTACAACTCTTCCCAAATGGAATTTTTGGTTAGTCCAACTTCAATACTAACTTTTTAACAACAAAAGTATCACATGTTCTTTGGTTAGATATACAGAAAGCAACTTTTAATATAAAATTATCAAATAAAACATATAATTATTTTATAAAAACTTATATAATTTGTAGGTGCCATGTTGGTAAATAAAATCATAGATATATCGTTCTCTATGTTCCCCTACTCAAAACCAATTGGTTTTAACCTTTTCTACAAAATATCTTATAAGAAAAATCAACATTTTAATTTTATTATATTGAAGTCTCTTAGAAAGACTGACATTTTCTGAAAAAAAAAATACTCAAATATGTTTCGAAAAAAGAATGTAAGTACAAATGACGTATGAGAGAGATTAAGAGGAGACAAGCGATTTGTGGTTAAAGGCATCTTAGAGGTTGTTCGTCTTTTACATATATTTTTCGCAAATATAATATTTATACTTAATTGTTGAATATGCAATTGTTGAGTATATAAAATGTACGCATGTATTAATATTTACAACATTTGTTTACTATCATCATTTTCACATTATTTACTCATGTTCTTCATTTTACCATGTTTTGTCCGAACAACACGTGTAAATATGATAAACTCATTTGTAAAAAATATATTCGAATAAATTTAAATAAAGCCTATACAAAATCACACATATGAAGTTAACATTTCAAATATTGAAGAAATCCCAAATAAGATTCTATCGTCATCCAGAAATTTATAGATTTGTATTCCTTTTACCATATGAACTGTACTAGTTTATAAATTGTAGTCTCCTTCAATGTACATCACAAAGTGTATATTTTGTCAAAAGCATATACCCAAACAAGAGACAGCGAATTCAACCCATGAAAAGAGTCCAAAAAACAGAATTTTGTTATCTATACATAAAATGCCAGACAATCTCCACATATACAATCTGAAGCCTCCATCTAATCCAAAATACCACAAATGAATCAATCACTTTATTCAAAAATAGGCTCAAAAGATCAAGATCAGTAGACATCCCTCTTTCATAAAAGAAAGCTCATGCAGATTATACCCATTTATTGTAGTCCGTCAGACAAATGATAGAGAGAGGAGCAGAGAAGGGGAGTGGAATATTTACAAATGACAGTGATAGGGAGGGAGGGAGGGGGGGATATATTGTGGGCATATCTAGACCGGTGCTTTGGGAGAGGATATATTTTGGGCACAAAGAGAAATCTCGTCAGAAAAGAGCAAACAACTTGTGAAAAAAAACAAATACAAATAATATGAGAGAGGGGATTCGAACCCAGACCCATTAGGGCATGTTTGTGTACACACCCTTTCCACGGAAAGAGGAAATTGCCACATCAGCAAATTCCATAGAAATGAAAACCCCAGAAAAGTATTTCCATAGAATTTAGAAATTCATGTTTGGTGCAAAAAGAGTTTCATCATTGAATTGGTGTTAATGTTGTTTGGTGCGACTGTGGATTCCTTATAAAAAAACAAAATTTTTTATTTGGTGATATACTTTTTTGAAGAAAAATAACATAACATGTATATTATTTATTTAACATTAAATGATAATTAATATAAAAAAAATAGAAAATGAAAGATTTGTAGGGTTTTTGGGTTGAAATGGATAAGAGTGAGGAAAAGAAGATGAAATTTTTCGAGGAAATCCATTTTTCATATCCCCATAGGAAATCCATTTCCACAATTATCAAGGAAAATGCTAATTGGGCAGAAAAGCATTTCCGTAAAATTATTTCGCACTAAATGCAGGACAAATAAATTTTTCACGAAAAAACGTCCACTTATCCGCACAAAAAAATATGAGATAATTAGCGAAAGGTCCCTCATATAGTACTTGTAAGGCCTCCAGTCCACTAACTTTTCCTCTAAGGCCTGTAGTCCATGCAGCTGGACATATTTCGGCAAGAGGTCCCTGGATACAATTCCCATGACTGATTTACCCTTTCAACCATTTTAGGCATAAAATTTTAAATTTTCAATTTTCAAATCTTGGATTATCCTTCTTTTTTATTTTGCATTATCCCTCTTCTTCTGGGGCAACGTTTTCCAGAGATCTGACCGGAGAAGATGACGAAGTAGGAGAAGTCGGATTGGGTTTTGGGGTTATGAGATTTTGCATGGTCTCGCTCCACCTGCTGTTAGTAACGGCGGAGACGGCACTGGTATTTTACTCATCATCATCCAAGAGCTGCCTTTCCAGCTCCTGCAAGTAGTTCCTGATGTTCTTGTCCGATTCCTGTTTTGGGGTGGAGATGGAAAAGCGATTGGGAACGGGAGAGAAGGAGAAATTGCACGAGTTGGAGAAAATACTTTCTTGATTTCTGGTTACATAAACCAGAACTCGAAGAAGAAGATCTGATTGGGTTTTGTGGTCTGGGCCAGGCCGGGTTCTTTCCAGGTCCGGGTTGGGTTCGATCTGACCCGTGTTACAGCAGAACTCGGCCTGGCCCAGACGATAGAGCCAAGGAAGTGAAGGAATTCGACGAGTCCAAGATCGGATGCAAAGGACTCGCTGACTCGGGCGCCACCACCATCCCACGCTTCTTCATCTACCCACCTCAATCCCTTCAACTCACCCAATCATCCTATTCCCATGCCATCCCCACCATCCATCTCTCCCGCCATTGATCCGAAACCGTCCGCCAGATCCACCACGCATCCCACAACTGGGGCTTCTTCCAAGTCATCCATCACGACATCCCCATCTCCGTCCTCGACAACACAATCTTAGCCGTCCAATCCTTCAAGGAGCTTCTCGTGCAAGTGAAAACGCAGCACTACCAACGGGAGATGGGCAGCGGCGTCTCCTACCAGACCAACTTCGATCTCTACAGGTCTAGTGCTGCCACGTGGCGAGATACGCTGCAGGTGCGGCTGGGACCGGAACCGCCGGATGTTAGTCGGATCCCGGAGGTATGCCGGAGGGAGGTGATGGCTTGGGACATGCACGTGAGGAGGGTGGGGGACGTGTTGATGGGGCTGCTTAGCTGAGTTTCTGTCTAATTTATCTGAGTTTTTATTAAATTTATCTGAGTTTCTGTCAAATTTATCTAAGTTTTTATCAAATTTATCTGAGTTCTGAACAAATCTATCTGAGTTTTTGACTATTTATCTGAGTTTTGGAACAAATTTATCTAAGTTTTGAACAAATCCATCTATGTTTTTGGCAAATTTATTTGATTTTTTGAAAAATATAGCCGACTTTCTCACAAAATTTATCTCCATTTTGAAAATTTTAACTGAGTTTTTGAAAGAATATTTCTTTGTTTTTTGGCAAATTTATTTGTATTTTCTTATATCTATTTGTGTTTTGAATTTTATTCGTGTCTTTTAAAACTTGTTTGTACTTTTTGAAATAATTTTAACTGAGTTATGACAAAAATACTTGAGTTTTTGAAATTTTTTTTCTGAAATTTGGGAAAATTAGTTTATCTTAGTTTTGGAAAATGTATTTTCTTTTTTAAATTTATATGTATTTTTTAATTTTATTACGTATTTTGGATTTTTATTTGCGTCCTTTGAAATTCATTTGCTTCTTTTGAAATTTATTTGCTTTTTTTGATTTTCTTGGATCTTTTGAGATTTATTTGAGTCTTTTGAAATTTATTTATAGTTTCTGAAATTTATTTTGATCTTTTTAAACTTATTTTCCTTTTTTTAATTTATTGCCTTTTTTAAAATTTATTGTTTTTGAAAATTATTGCATTTTTTAAAATTTATTTGAGTTATTTTGAAATTTATTTGTGTTCTGAAATTTATTTTGATCTTTTTAAACTTATTTTCATTTTTTTAAATTTATTTTCTTTTTTATAATTTATTGCGATTTTTGAAATTATTGCATATTTTTTAAATTTATTTGAGTTATTTTGAAATTTATTTGTGTGCTTTTAGAATTTATTTGAAAATCTCATTAATGGGGATTCCATTAATCGTGGCCAATTAAATGGTAGTTGACCATTATTAATGGGATATCCCACTAATCATGGGGATATGATTGAAAGAAAGGGTAAATTAGACATTTTAGGTATGAGAAAGTGTGGGAGGGACCTTTGGCTGCATGACTTTTTTTTGTGGATTGTTTACATTAAAGTTACAAGTTGAGGGACCTGCGACCAAAGTCCCCAAAAAATATTACACAAACGTACCCTTAGGGCATGTTTGTGTAACGCTTTTCCGCGGAAAAGTGGACGGTTTTCCGTGGAAAACCCATTTATCCAGCGTTTGGTGCGGAACAATTCCGCGGAAATGCTTTCCTGCCCAGTCAGCATTTTCCTTAATAATTGTGGAAATGGGTTTCCTATGGGGGGGTATGGGAAATGGATTTCCTCGGAAAACTTCATCTACTTTTCCTCACTCTTGTCCATTTCAACCCAAAAACCCTACAAATCTTTCATTTTTTATTTCTTTATATAAATTATTATTTAATATTGAATAAATAATATACATGTTATGTTATTTTTATTCAAAAAAAAGTATATCACCAAATAAGAAATTTTGATTTTCTATAAGGAATCCAAGGCCGCACCAAACAACATTAGCACCAATTCAATGAGGAAACTCTTTTTGCACCAAACATGAATTTCTAAATTCTATGAAAATCCTTTTCCGAGGTTTTTATTTCTATGGAATTTGCTTATGTGGCAGTTTCCCCTTTCCGCGGAAAGGGTGTGTACACAAACGTGCCCTTAAAGATGGTAATTTCCGTCCGCCCATTTGGCTTCCCGCAAAATAAAGGAAGTCACGTCTCCAACGTGGAGTGGTCCCCTACGGCCTACCTGCTCAATGGTAAAGCCATATAATAACTTTTACTTTTCTAAAGGACTTCTAAAATCCTGTTAACCAAACACATTCTTTTAGCACTTTTAAGCTTTGAAAACGCAAAAGCCCTAAAAGGGCTCTTACTCACCCTATCCAAACACACCTGGTCCAAGAAGGAAGAAAGTTTTACCAGCTTAATGAAATGAACATTCCAGGGGATGGATGTAAAGCCTTATCCAAGTGTAAGTAACCATTCACAAAGCCATGATAGAGCATGATATTATCTGTTTGACATGTGTTGTTGAGCTTACCCATATAAAATTTCATTCTGCCAGCTATAACGATATTGGCCATCTGGAGATCTCCAGGGATATGAGATCAGTACATAGCAGCTTCCATGGGCTGCTGGTCTTGAATCAGACTTTTCTGAGCTTGCTGCTGACCTCAACATGAGAAAGATGAGATTCCTTACAAGGCCTGATCAGGTATTTTGGAGAAGGAATCTTCTGGAAATCATTGATGGATCAACCCTTCTTGTTATGGAATCACCATCCATGCCTCTTTAGTGGGCCCCCACACAGGACGCATGCTTCTTTCTAGAAACCTAATCGCTTTTCGGTTGCTAGAAAGAGACTCGAGGCTTCCATTTTGCCCGTTTGCAATCTATCCATCTTCCCCATGCCGACCATCTGACGTGTCATTTATCCCAACGAACGTTTCCCACGTGCCCCCAGTCAACTTTGTCGCCTCTTTGTTTCTCTATCTGTCTATAAAAACCACATCTTTGCAATTTGCAAATTTCTCTCTCTCAGAGTCTCATTTGAGTTTTTGATAGACAGATTTCAAAAAGATGCCGTACTGTGATGCGAGTAAATACCAGAAAGAAGGAGAAGGAGAAGGAGAATCCTCAGCTTATCCAAACAATGGAATCAAGATTTTCTACAGAATTTATGGCCACGGAAAAACCAAAGCTCTCCTCATTATCGGTATTTTTCATTCTCCTCCTTGTCTCTCTCAATTTCTTTTCTTGGGTTTCTTAAAAAAGTGTTTTTTTTTTAATTTTTTTTCAATTTTTTTGTTGGAATCTGATGCAGGTTTGGCTGGGACCCACGACTCGTGGGGCCCACAGGTGAAGGGCCTGACGGGGACTGATGTGCCCAATGATGTTGAACCCTTGACCGTTGATGAGAGCCTCAACGGCCCAGATGAGGATGAGGATGAGGAGAAAGATGGGGTTGAGGTGTGTTGTTTTGATAATCGTGGTATGGGTCGGAGCTCTGTGCCCATGAAGAAATCAGAATACACGTACGTAAGCAGAATTCCTTCTAACTATGGATTTTTTTTGTAATGAGCAGAATTTGAAGTCAGATTTTGATTCAAGGGTTTTGACCTATTTGCAAAACGTAATTGATTTTTCAACGATTTCTAGGAGAAGTAGTCCAAATTAAGTTTTTGGGGAGTATTTTCTGAGGGATGTAAAAATCGCTTCTTTGGTAGAATGATCTTAAGATGATCTTTGTTTGCATTTTCTGCAATTTATGAGGAGTTTGATTTATAGACCCAAGAAGTAGAAGACCATTTCAAACTGTCTTAAACAAAAAGTGAAACACATTCCACCAAAGAATGGAAATTGAAACTGTAGAAAATGAGTTTTCTTCTTTTCATTTTCTGCAGATGGAATTACTGGAGAAATAAATAAAATGCTGTAAAAATATATATATATATATATATATCTCTAACCGATGTATGTGAGTAGGAAAATTTATTGAATTCATGTCTTGTTCTGTGTAATGTGTGGCAGAACAACAATTATGGCTAAGGATGCATTGGCTCTTTTGGATCATTTGGGATGGAGAAAAGCTCATGTATTCGGGCATTCGATGGGTAAGTCTAGAGACTTGGTTCTTCTTTCAGGATTCTAAATGAGATACCAACTGAGAATTCTAACGGAAAACCACTTGGGTTATCACTGCTTGCATCTATAATCAATTTTTTTTTTTATTTTTAGAATTGGATCTTTGTACTTGTTTGTGCAATGAGAGGATTTCGCTCTATAGATTTCTCTTCCACTCAAAAGAGGAATCTCCCGCCTTCCTACCCTTTCCATCCCTTCCCATGGGTAATTGAAATCCTCTCTATTGAGGGTAATCAATACGATTTTTCCTTTTTCGAAAAGGAAACCGTGTCGTACCAAATAACGTTACAGTGACTGCACAGGAAATCAAAACAATTGTCCTTTTATTTTGAAAAATACTCTCATCACACAAACTCGCCTGAAGTGAACTCTCGTCACACAAACTGGCCTGAAGTGAACTTGCTTCAGATATCATTTGACCGAAATAAGTGAACCAGGTTCCCTTTATTTCAAGTGAAATGCTTGGTAGCTGAAGTTCAGGGGTGTATTGGCTTGTTTAACATTTTTTCGATGTCATTGCTGTGAGAACAGGGGCTATGATAGCTTGCAAACTAGCAGCAATGGCACCGGATAGAATATCATCTTTGGCATTACTTAATGCAACTGGAGGAGGTTTCCAATGTTTTCCAAAGGTATGGTCATGAAATGGGCCCTGTCAACACTTTGTGTCTTCTATTTTTCCTCATTTTACTAGCATATGTATCATTGTAGGTTCCTTCTGTTTAATTGATTGAATTCAGCTGATTGAAACTTCTAGCATTGAGTGCTGCATTTTGAAATTATTTTGGAAGGTGTAGTCATTTAAAATTTTAAACACTTTCTGTTTAGTTCTTGGTTCTTTGCTAATGAACTGGATCATTCAACTGTAGCCTCAGGTATTTTTGGCTTTGAGAAATAAATTATAATTCATGCAGGACATCAGTTTGTAACTAGAAACCTACACTGTATGATAATCAAAATCTGGAATGAAATGGTGTGTTTGAAGTGGATTATGTTGAAATCTGAAAACTGCTTATGTATTTTGTACTGGTTTACATTGGATGTAGAAATGATAATCTCATAAACTTTGTTTGAGGAGTCACTGCCTATGTTAGTGAATTTAAAAATGTGTGTATTTATACTTATGCTTTGGAGGTGTTGATTGTCATGGTTTCTTGTGTGCAGATTGACCGCCAAATGATATCCATTGCAATCCGTTTCTTAAGTGCCAGGACTCCTGAGCAAAGGGCTGCTGTTGATTTGGATACACACTATACAAAGGTTAGCTGCAAATTTTGACATTAAGTTGGCTTTGACTTCTTACATATTGTGGATATTTTTCTTATTTTTTAAAACTTTTTTTTACTATGTGGGGGACTCAAAACTTGTCCATTCTCACACACTCACCGATGTCAGCTACAGGCAGGGACTACTGCGGAATTGTGTTGCTTTCCAAAAACATACAGAAAAAAAAAAGAAGAAGTAAATATGAAGGGGTCTAGTTTAATGTAGGGAATTGTCTCATCATTTCCTCTTCTTTTTGTTTTTCTCTTATGAAAGATGAAGTTATTCAAAGAAAGAGACTTATCTTCTGTTCAGTTCATGCAAAATGTCATCATATTAAACTATTCTAACCCAACCGCATCATGCTCCCTTTGCTTTCTGTGTATTTTGTTTTATTTGTATGTAGAGGAAATGATCCAAGGACCAGATACGAGAAATGTCTTGTTTTACTACTATTATCTATGATGTACCGATACTTCAAAATGGGCAACTGATGCAATCCTAGGGTTAGGATGCAAGTGCCAGGGCACAATTAGGTTCCCACAGGAACAATCACGTGAATAAAACGGCTCTCCAATGATAAATCCACACAGGGAAATTTTATTAACTCAAAAATCTCTGAGATCATTGATCTCTACAATGCTATATTTATAATAAAAGAAACTTAAGCCCTAAGAAACAATCCTAATCAAACTAGGAAACAAATAATAATTCTATCTAAATTAGAAACTATTCCTAAACACAACTTTTAATAACAATTGATAAATCAGATTGGTACGGGTCCCACATGTGGACCATGCCTCTTGTTGTAATAACGTGGAATTGCTGCTGCATCATTCTCCCCGGGTTGGAAAAGAGTTCGACCTCGAAGTCGGCTCTTCTTCTTGACGTTACTTCTGTAGATAGTGTGTACGTGAAGCGCATCTTTGGTGAGACGAGAACTGGTCCCTTTCTTTGGTGGTGTCGGCTTTATAGGACGGAGTGTGACTTGCTTTTCACCATGCATGAATGTGTAGGTGTTGTCGCGCATGCCATTAGTGCCATTCTTGTCATACATCCATAGACGACCCAACAAAATATCACAATTATCCATGGGTATCACATTACACCAAATTGTATCTGTATAATCTGCACCAATGGAAAAGGTAACTGGACATGCATATCGGACTTGCATTTCATCACCTGCCATTAACTATCTAGCAAAATAAGGACGATGATGCTTCCGAACTTTCAGCTGTAAGCGATCTACAAAAGCTTGGGAGATGAGATTCTGATAACTGCCTCCATCAATGACGACTGTACATTCTTTACCATTGACGTTTCCTTTGGAACAGAAAATGTTTTCTCGCAGCCATTTTTTTTCAGTAGTAGATGTTGGTTCTTGGATGACCATGAGAGACTCAAGGCCCTCCTCAGGCAGACAATCCACAATTTCCGCTGTGTCAGTCTCGTTAGGCTCTTCTGGAATATCTGTCACATCACTTTCATTCTCAATGAGGTTGAGACGTTTTGGACATTCTGCTGCACGATGCCCTTGTTGTTTACAAGTAAAACATGTGAGCCTATTTTGTCCCTCGGGCTTGTTGAAAACTTTCTCCGACGATGTACTCGGTTTAGAACTGGAGAAATTCTTCTGCATACCTCATTTAGCTGCATTAAGTTTTTGAGCTTGATGATTTGCAATTCCCTCAGCCTTGATAGCATGCTGAATAATCTCATCAACATTATCGAAATGCTTGAATGCGAGAATATCTTGAATATCAAGTGTAAGCCCATTAAAGTATCGGTCCACTAAGATCTCATCATCTTCATTCGAACCACAGCGAGCTTGCATCGTCATAAACTCTTCAGAATATTCAACAACTGTCTTAGATCCTTGTTTTAACTATTGAAATCATGAACGCAGATCTCTGGAGTAATTGACGGGCAGGAATTTCTGCTTCAATAGATTTTTTATCTCAGCCCAGGTGTCAACAGGGTCAATTTGCTGGTATCTCCTCTTCTTTTGCAACTCGGCCCACCATATTGCAGCATAATTGCGAAATCGAGTTGTTACTAGTGTAATTTTATGACCATCCGTCATTGGTTTATGTGCAAAAATATTTTCAACACACACTAACTAATCCAAGAACTCATCTGGTTTTAACTTCCCATCATATTCAGGAATCACAAGTTTTATACCCAAATCTCGATCAACATTTACTACATGTGGATCTCGTTGATTCCGATTATGTCCTCCATTATTTCGATGATCATCCTCACGCCGATTAGTTTCTAAAGTAGTTAATCGGGTTTCAATCCTCGCAAGAGTGTCTTGCATTTGAACCATCATTGCGGATAGTTGATTAACATTTGCTGATAATTCCGCAACAGTTTCTCTCAAATCTTCATCATTATGGGAGGAAGACTCCACTTCGACCTGCTTCTTGGGAGGCATTGTTTTTTTTTTTGTTTTTTTTTTAAAGCAAATTTAAAATTTGTGACTGACCTGATGTGTAGATCTGCTCACCACGATCACGATGATGAAAATGGATCGGGTGTCAATGTGGCAGAAAAAAAACTGTACGATTTCCTTTACTGTTGGGCTTCTTAATAAGCTGGAGCCACCTGTGGGCCGAACTAGAAATTAGGCCCAGTCAGGCCTTAAGCAGGATCCACACGTGTTGCCGCGGTCTTCGTTCCCTCAAAGAATGAAGAAAAGGGTTTCGAAACCCTTTCTTCTCGTGTTGTTGCTGACGCTCTATGAAGATGAAACGCAGAAGATGGAGCTGGCGTTGGCGGAGGTGTTGCTAGTGATGGGCGATGGTGGTGCACAATGCAAAGTTCCACTTCTGTTGCGGTCACGAAGAGAAGAGGAGGCCGGCGATGATGTCGCTTGGTCACGGCAGTAGACGGCGATGATGGAGCTGGCGATCAACGTGGATGGCAGCAACGCCCTTAGTGCACGGTACTCACTTCTTCCCCTATGCTCTCTCTTCTCTTATCTTCTTTTGTTCTTTCTTTCTGTTTCTTCTGCTTCTTGCGTCTCGCTTTTTTTTTTTTTTTACGATAGAAAAGGATGAAGGGCTGGGTTCCGCAAAAGTTGTGAAGGGTTCGGTTAGGGTTTTGATTGGATTTGGATGTGGCTAGGAGGAATTTGTGGTGGAAAGAAGGCTGGCGATGGGGCTGGGTTTTCGATGGTGCAGAAATCTAGAGAAGGATTTTCGATGGAAGAGGGACGGAAGTGGTGTCTGTGGGATGGTTTCGGTCTGAGGATTTGAGTTGTGGTGACGGGAGTCTCTGGATGGATTTGGCAGGGAGATGGACGATAGATTGCGGAAGGATAGGGGTAACACGCCGATGATCGAGAGATCGGTCGGCTTTGATACCAATTGATGCAATCCTAGGGTTAGGATGCAAGTGCCAGGGCACAATTAGGTTCCCACAGGAACAATCACGTGAAGAAAACGGCTCTCCAACGATAAATCCACACAGGGAAATTTTATTAACTCAAAAATCTCTGAGATCATTGATCTATACAATGCTATATTTATAATAAAAGAAACTTAAGCCCCAAGAAACAATCCTAATCAAACTAGGAAACAAATAATAATTCTATCTAAATTAGAAACTATTCCTAAACACAACTTCTTAAATAAAAATTAGAAATTAATAACAATTGATAAATCAGATTGGTATGGGTCCCACATGTGGACCACGCCTCTTGTTGCAATAACGTGGAATTGCTGCTGCATCAGCAACGTATTGTTTTTTATCATATCTGATACTTCACTTTTTACATGTAAAATCCGTGTCCCTGCCATGTCCATGCCGTATCTGGTCATCATAGACTATTATAATTTTCCTTCCTCATGGGTAAGACAGATTGTAGAAAAAGTAGGTATTTTTAGAAAAAATATGTTTCTGATAAGTATTGTATTGATATGCATTTCTTTCTCTCTCTCATTTGTTAGTTGAGTTTGAAGTTTGAACATCATCATAATTATTACTTTCTACGTTTGCTAGTATCTCAAATATCATTCTATTTTCCTTTCTTTCTTTCTTTTTTTTTCTGTCAAAACTAGCAGAGACAAATGAGAGTCCCCTCTTGAAACTTCAATGTCTGCCACCTTATATTATGATAATGTACTTAAATACAATCAGGTTCTAGTATTCCTTTCTACTTCTGGATCTGTAGTGTATCCCTCTTCAGCTACGTCATTGGACCTTCTGGAAACATGGGAAAGGAAACTTGTATTCTAATAATTATTTCTCTAATTTCATTTCAGATAAGTGATTGTCTCTGATAGATTTACTGATCTTGGACCCCATTTGACTAAAGTCACCTTCAATTGTAACTGGTCTCTTAAGGAAAATTGTAAGAAGATATTGAGTCCATCCCTTGAAGCTCTGCAGGACTATGACTTTGACTTATATTTAAATATTCTATTTTATGGTGATGACAATTTTTCTGTTTCCTCTGTACTGCCCTTTCCTATTCTAATGGCAATTTTTCATCCCACCTTCAATCCTTTGAATTCTTTCTTCACTCAGATCAAATGAGTTAGGTGTAATTTGATTGCCTAATACACTCCAATGCCTATACTTTTCTTCTTCGAAAGCCCAAGTGAACCTCATGATGCACATGTTGTTGGTTTATACCAATTGTTTGGTTAATTCTAATAGGTATGCAACATATGTTCCTAATAGTTTTTTTTTTTTTTACTGAAACTGTTTTGGAAGACAAGTAATTTAATTTGAATAAGACCCTAATATATAATTGTTAGTGAAAAAATGCCCGTATCTAAATCTTGACTGGGGGAAAAACAAAATGAAAATTTGAAAAGAGTAGAAAGAGAAAATTGAAGCATCTGAGTCTTGAGGAATGAAGGCTAGGCTGACAACCAACAGCAGATCCCACCCTGGAAAAACATTTGGTTGTTCAAAGCGGTATGTACTTAATTTCTATTGTTCTTAGTTGAAACTGACAAAATGCTATATAGCATACATGGGTATGAATTTTATTTTTTGATCTGTCAAAACCTGAGGCTTCAGGTTGAAGTCAGCTTATGTTGTGTGTGTGTGTGTGTCTACGAAACGATACGTTGCCCATTTTGAAGTATCCGTGCATCGTGTGTGCGCGCGCTTATGTTATGTGTGTGCGTCTATGAAACGATATGTTGCCCATTTTGAAGTATCCATGCATTAATGTGGGTGTGTCTATGAAATGATACATTACCCATTTTCAAGTATACGTGCATCATAGTGTGTGTAGACAGAGGGAGGGAGGGAGTGAGTGTGTGTGTCTATGAAACGATACGTTGCCCATTTTGATGTATCCGTGCATCGTAGTGTGTAGCCGTGCATCATAGTGTGTGTAGAGAGAGAGAGAGAGAGAGAGAGAGAGAGAGAGAGAGATCATATTTTTTTATTCATCTTTAGCTGAAATCCTCATTTGAATGAAACCTTTAAGTTCCACCAAAACTCTATGCAATTGATAACTGAATTGGCTACCTTTGCTCTTACCACTTGCAGATAACATGTATAGTCTCTGAAGTGGTATAACTTACCATTTTACATTATACATCCAGCATCAGACCTGTTTTTGTCATTTTGTGTAACAATGCCTTTACTTCTTTGTGAGACTTTTACAATTCACTCTCTTCAATTATGTTTACTAAACCATTAACTGGATTAATGACTATAGATCCCCCATGATCTCTGGTTGCTGTCTAAATGATTGTACATGGAACCTACCTTTTCCGTTATTTAATTTTTGCATCAATTCTATGTAACAACTAACAATAATGGCTGGTGTGGTGGTCTGACTCCCATTGATGATGTGTTTTAAGGACAAAACAAATCCTATTTGTGGGGGTTACCACAGTATTGGCTGATTGATCCCTGGGCTTCCAACCCCACAAGTCGTCCTCCTTTCTCCAAGAGTAACTAGTTCACATAATTTTTGTGAGAATAATGCATAACTCTGCCATGTTTTAGTACTTTGTCAGGTGCCAGGCCCAAAACCAAGGAAAATAATGAGTTGTAATATGGAAAAGTAGGTGTAGAACCTATGATGCTCACATATGCCATGTTTATGGTGGGGACACTCCATGGATATGACAGGGACACCGGACATAGATTTTACATATAAAAAACTAAAGTATCGGACACAATACTTTGATACGGTACCAATTTTGAAGTATCCGGGTATCATAGTGTAGAACTCACAAAAGACCTAGAGAGGATATAATGCCTCAATGATGATGTGCTGATAAAATGATGCATTTCTTCAGATTTACATATGCAGCCACGTATTGTTTGGTACAATCGTTCTTATTTTTATCATGACTTGTTCAATGTCCAGGAATATCTTGATGAATATGTAGGCACGGAGACCCGAAGGAGAATTCTATATCAAGTAAGTAACAACATCATAGCAATTAAGCATAAAGGTGTCTTGCTTCATAGATCAGAACATTTGAAAACTCAAGCTGAAACTGACCTTTGATTTAGTGAAAATCAGAGCATGAGATTTCCATGTGCTTTCCAGAACTTTTGTGATATCACTAGATTCTGTAATCCACAGAATGCCTCTTGGAAACTTCTTTTCTGGCTCAATTTCACATTCTTCTTATGAAACATTTTCACATTCTTGCTACATTGGTGTAGATTATAGAAACATAAAACTTGAGTCTTATAAAAAATCATCAAAATTGTGAAACACAAAATCAGAAGTCAACATTCTGTTTATCAAGATATCTGTTCAAAATATTGCAATCTTGATGTGGTTGTGACTATTACAGTTTTAACAATCAGCATCTCATTAGTTTGAAATGATACCCATAATTTTGCAGGAATATGTGAAAGCTATATCATCAACCGGGATGCAGTCTAACTATGGTTTTGAAGGTCAAGTTAATGCTTGCTGGACACATAGAATGACATCAAAAGAATTAGAAACAATCCATTCTGCTGGATTTCTTGTTTCTGTCATTCATGGAAGGTTAGCATTAACACCAAATTTTGCAGTCTCTTTTCTTCCCATAGTCCACAACAATCAGATGTGTTCTTTGTGGCATATGGGGGACGCGATCATCAAACATTAACCATTATAAAATGGCATAAGTGTTATTGACTGATCTAGTTCATACATTTTGATAGGTATGACATCATTGCCCAAATATATTATGCAAGGAAACTGGCAGAGGGGCTACAACCTGTTGCAAGAATGACAGATCTCCATGGAGGACATCTAGTTAGCCATGAAAGGCCTGCAGAGGTACTTCATTTATCTGTAATGGAAAGATCAGATTGTATCAAGTGCATTGAATCCCCATATCCTGAAATGGATGTCACTGTGTGCGTGCTTATGGGGTTTTGGGTGCGGGGGTTGGAATACGTGTCCTCAGTAATCTTTATCCTGATTTATAGCTTAAAAATGAGCACTTTTGAAACTGTCGGACATTAGATATGGGGACCGTAGAAAACGTGATTAGCTGAAACACCTACTTAGGGTATGCTCAAAGAAATGTTATTAACATAGTTATTGATTCATGGGAGCATAAAATGCAAATGTGTGCATGTAAGTGGATATAAGAGAACATTAATATGATATAAGCAGTAAATAAAATTACTTTAAAATCTAGCAAAGAAAATGAAATGAAGATTCTGATATAGTCAATGAAACAGTGAAATTAAGTCTAATCTAATTTAGAATGGAACATTTAGGTCAATCAAGCCCTTCTAGAGTTGATCAAGGCAGCAGAATCAAAACAAAATCCACAGGAGTGGTCAAATTTGCCCCAGAAAAGCATTGGTATGTATAGCACATATATGCCATGTTTCTTTCATTTACTTTTTAAATTTTCTGTAATTATTTTCTAAGTGTTAAGCTATAGTAAAACTCATGACGACAATGCAACTCTACTGCATCTAGATTCAAGAAATCCCGTTCAAATATTTAGATATCTCACACAAATCATCCTCTGCTTGATCAGGGTGGCAAGAAGTGGGGATACCATTGTTGCTAAAGAAGAGCAATGTAAGCTGTGATCTCTATGCATTGATCTTTGGTATTTTAGGAAAAATTCAAATTGGCCTCCTATACTTTCTGGGTCTTTTCATCATGGCTTTTGAACATGTGAGGAAGATTTTCAGTAGTATGAAGCCTAAAAGGGTTGGAGCATCCCTCTCATAAGGTACATATCATAAAAGTCTCTTCTAACTTGATCGGTCCTGTGAATTTCTATTATGTCGTATAACTAGAAGGCTGATTAGAAAATTTTTTTTTTTTTCTAGGAAGAGAGCTCAGATCTGGCACACCAATGTTGCTACAAATTCATTGTCAGAAGAACAAGATGCTGGCTTGTTGGTGCTCAAATGGGTCTTAACCTAACTTTTCCCATGAGTTGCATTTGATACTGTAAAGAAATTAACGGTACGCCTGGGTATTGAAACCCAGAAGATGTATTCAATCAGTCCTAAAGTTTACCTGCATTCCACCACTGAGCGAAATGGCTGACCGGTGGAATCCATTTGAGCCACCCATTTATTTCTCTTTATACAATGTGAGATTTAAGAGAATGTTTGTACTCTTCGTACACTGAGAAAGAACAAATGCTTTCTTCGCGCTGCTCTCTCGTCTTTTGTACTTCAATTTGAAGCTTTTGCTTGGCCTTTTGAGTCTGTTATTGAGTTCAACCTCATTTAGTACCATTCGCGATTGAGATGAGACCTAGCTGAATCTCTATGGTGATTTGTTTTTAGTAATCTAAGAAGAAAACGAAGACCCATTTCATTTGTTTTTCTTCTCCTTAATTTTCTTTGCAACCATACCAAAATGAACTTGTATGTTTCTGTGAACTTCTGAGGATAGCAAATTAATACCAAAATACATCCAAAGTACATTATGAGAGAGAGAGAGAGAGAGAGAGAGAGACTTGCCTGGTCTTTTTCTTTTGAGGAAGCTTGAGATGATATACATTGGAGGGAGAGGGAGAGAGAGAGGGAGTAATTTATGGAGTTTGTGGGAGGGAAGAGAAGATTCTCATGGTTCAAAATAATATACCTCTGGAATATCCATAGATGCTTGAGAATTATGTCAACAAGTTATGAGACTGCTGCTGTGGGCCTTGGAATTGGGTTGACAGTATGGACCTAACCCAAGCTGACCCATTTATTTATCAGGCTTGAAATGCCAACCCATACCCTATAGTCTCAAGAGTCCGCTGGCGGGTTGAACACTAGAACTACAGTAAGTCGGGGCTTGATCAGTTTAAATTAGATTGGCAGATTGAGCAACATGTATGGGTTCAAACCAGAACCTGACTCGTGTTACTCAGGTTCGATGTGTTAACCTTTAACCGTAGGCGGCAGGATATTTTTGTAGGTTGGGTTATGGATTGGGTCAAAACTTGCCTGCCCCAATCTACATACAGGCTCTGGCCCTCCGTTGGAATTTTGTCATCCCGTCCAACAATTTATTTTCCATGCCCAGGCATCATTCTCGTGGTGTTTTCAATTTTATACTCATATCAGGTCGGGTTGTACTGAGACTATACCCTGCAGAACTTGTCAGGCGACCTTATATTAAATTATTCTGTTGAGAATATGCTCTAGAGAGCTTTTTGTTAATTTCATAAAGAGGATTTAACCGGAAAAAATACTTAATGAGCACGTGTTACGCGATTAAACACTTTAACAAGTGGGGCACCAATTAGAGCAATTAGGCCCAATTTTTTTTTATTTTTTTATTTTTATTTTTTTTTTTTACCTATTTGGCATATTGTCGGCGTTGACTTTATTTACACTGATTAAGGTCGGTGATGATTCTGTCCGCGAACCATATTTGGGCTCATAACCTTGTTTCTTCTCATTCTTTTCTTCTCTCTTCCACTATACTGTCGAGACTGACCTTGGACGAGTGCTGACAAGCGGTTGCTTCCATTTCCAATTGCACCGGGCTTCAAACTGAATTCCTCAACTGCCACTCTTTGCTCCCATCGTTTTTTCCATCGTCCGGGATTTCCACCTAGACTCCATAAGTATCCATCTCCTTCCATTTTTGAATCTTTCTTAATGTTTTTGTATTTTCCCTCCTTTTAATTTTCCCGCTATCCTGCAAATGATAACGAAGTACATGGTAGGTTAGCTTCAACGTCGTTGTTCAATTTGTAAATTGTTTGTTTCCATTGATTAGGGTTTATAGGATTCCAAATTTGGGGTCTTCTAAGTTGAGAAGGACGATAGTTCCGGAGATCTAATTGTCTTTGGCAGTTAGATACCACTATGTTCTCCTTCGTTGTTTTTCTTGTTTTGTGAATTGGATTGATTTTATTTTGGTCCCAAAAGCTTTAAACAGAGCGGGGACTAGTATCCACATGGAATGGGGTTTGGGTTTGCTTTGATTTGAAAGAATGGTTGAATAATTAAAAAGAACCTTAATTCTTCATTTATTTTACATGAAAACGAGTTGATACACAAGGTACTGACATTGTTTTTCATATAAACCAAAATGGTTCTTACATAATTTTTTACACAAACGAAAAGGTTGTCTTGCTGCTCCTTTCTTTGATGAAAGTTTATTCTTACTTCAAGGAAAAAAAAAAAAAAAAATAGAAAAACTGTATACCTGACAATAGTCCCAAGTCAAAGCAATTGGATAAATTATAAGGTTGAAAATATTAAATACCTACGCTAAACACGTCTCTCACTTACACCCATAAGAAAATATTAAAAGAAAATAAAAATGTTATTCTAACAAAAACAACACTAGATTTATGCTCAATGAGACCCAAAATTCAGTCAGTTTAGATAATTTGCAGCATTTATAGGAGTCAAAATATTATAAGAACAGTTTTTGTTCTTGGTAAAATAAGAAAAGTTAATCATTGGAATATAACTGTAGGATGTTATTACCTTAGGGTGCTTTCCTAATCCAAATTATAAAAACTTAGCTGAATATTCTTGAATGTTCCCTGAATCAATCCCTGGCTATAGCACTGATGATGAGGGATGTGTGAGTATGTGTGGATGTGTGAACACCTTCCAAAATTAAAAGATTAGGTAGAGAACTTTTTAGTACTATTCATGCAACATCAATAGATGGTCAAATGAGATCCACTAAAACATTGAGGTGGGGGTAACGAATAAAAGATGGAGATATAGATAGGACATTGATTTTCTTAGGATTTGAATTACTATGGTGATGTTTGTGTTTTCATTTTCCATTTACCTCTTGATTCATCTTCCACTATAGGGGAGAGTATTGGGTGGTTAATTTTGCACATTCGCCTTTCATCTTCCTTTACAACCGCTTATAGAAATATGGTCTTCAAATTTCCTCCAATCCTGATCAACAAAAAGGGTCTAATATTGGCATAGTTTATTCATGCTTGCCTTTATAACATTTAATGCTATCATGTCTAATTTAGATGTACACAAATGTCTAAAGAGAATACAAGCAATGCCAAATTACCCCGCAATGAGATTAGTACCTCAAATGCACAACCAACCCAACTTTTGTGCGAGCAAGAGCATCGCATCTCTGCTGCTATCAAACGCGGTTTGGTATACTCTCTTCCACACAACTAGTAATCAATTGAACTTCCTTTCGATCTATGACTAACGTTATTCAAACTGTCATTTTTCTCGTAGGAGTTGGGCACATATAGATGCTTTCTCACTAACTCCGACTATGGAAAGTGGGACTTAAACAAGCGTCAGATGTAGTGGGTTATGGAGGTCGGGTTGTATCATCTGGCTCAGATGAGGTGAATGAGGATCGACCATACCTTGATCATGGGGCTGATTGAGACGTGGAGACTGAAGACGAACACTTTTCATTTCCCATCTGGCGAGGCTACCATCACATTGGTGTACGTAGCTTACATCCTTTGCCTACCTATAGATGGTCTGCCCGTAACGGGCCTTACATACACCCACTACAAGATTGATGATCTCTATCAAGAGCTGCTTGGTGTGGTCCCCCAAAAGAAAGAAGACAACAATGGGGTTTTCCTCAAGTTTACCTGGCTGGAATGCTTCTATCATCCCACTCCGGAGGAGTTGAGGGAGAGGGAGAAGACCAAGCAGAAGGGAAAGAAGAAAAAAAAAAAAAAGGAAAGGAAAGCTGAAGAACAAGATGGCAAAGGCCGAGGAGATGTGCAGAACTCGGGCCTTTTTTTTTTTTTTTTTTTTTTTTATGTGGCGGGATAGATTCTTTGTAATTCTTCAGGGGCACAAGGCCCCTTTCATATTTTAGAGCTGTTTAGAGAGTTTAGGCCCTACTCATGGGCCTCTGCTTGTTTAGCTAACCTGTACAGAATGCTAAACAAGGGAGCTCAGTAGGAAGGTGTCAAGAAGTGTGAGATGCCCGACCCAACCGGCGAGGGCAATGCTATTGAGAATAAGTTTAAGTCTCTTTCTGACCCCCTCCAACTTCTTCAAGTGTGTTTGATATATTTCTTCCTCATACTTTCACTATTTATATCTTAATGTTCTAATGAATCTCTCTCTTTTAACAGATCTGGACGTATAACAAAATGAAGATTGGTCGAGGTTTAAGTCCAAACCAGCATTTAAACAATGACACACAGTTTCCCCTAGTGGTTACATGGGCCAACCGACTTCATGGAATGATCCATCTGACGACTGTAAGATAAGCATGCAAGTAACTCGATTACCTCATGTCTAAAGATGTAGAACTAGTTCATTTCAATTTTTCCAACATTTTCATACTTGTTTTAATAGTTCTAACTTACCCAATGTTTCATGCACAGTTCGAGTGGCAGCCGTACAAAAAGTACGAAAGGGAATTTTTGAAGCACATGTCGAAAGCTAACAAAGCACTTTTCACCACAGACGTTTTCCTTATATCATATTAGGTGTTAGAGTGACACCCTTCCCCTAGGGTTTATGAGGCAGATTGGCTTGAGACGTACGGTACCTCCAAGCTTCGTCAGGCCCATCGTTAGGAAGGAAAATAAAGGGAGATCTGTTATAGACTGGAGTCTAGTGCACGAGGAGGAGGTAAAGTCATGGGAAGCTCGGGCAAACAATGTGCAAAGAGAAAAGGAGAATCAAAAGGCGGAGAGGATAAAGAAGAATACATGAGATGGTATGAAGCGAATAACATCATACGTATTGGCCGTGTCAGGCAACATGACGAGCCACGAAGGGATCCTCCCACACAGTCCGATGCCCGTTCTCCTACCATCTCACAGACTCGGGTATGACGTTCACACCCTTTGCTGCCCTTACTTTGCTTCACATCGATTTAGTTCATATATTTTCTAATGGGATCCTTTCAATATATCGACTGCAGGTCTCTCTCTTCCTCGACCACGTCGTACAGTTATGTAATCATTCGATCGCTGCAAAATGTGGACCTAGTCTTCTTCATAACTTCGATTAAGAAAAAGGTTGAGAGATTTAAGTCCACATTTGGGACTACGTACGAGGACTATGTTGAGACATGTAGTACTTCCGCTTCGGAAGATGATGACAATCTCGAAAAGATATAAATAAATTCAAGCATTTCATTTTGTGAATTAACTGTATGAATAATTATAATTATGTGAATAGGTTACAATATTTGGTTAATGTGATGAATGATTTTGGTGATTTCCTCACCATAATTTGCTTCATTTTGCAGATCGTCAGAACGCCAAAGCGTGCAAGGATTGAAGAGAAGCCCTCAAAAGGCCCTGCAAAGAAGCCTCGACTTAGCATCGATGCTCCCTTAATGATAGAGGACTCCCTCATCAAGGCATCAGCCTCTCACACTTTGGATAAGGAGCAAACACATAAAGTTGATGCCAACAATCTTGACGCGACCTTTGCTGACGTGGATGACATCCCTATCGAGGATCTTGTCTCTGTCTAGCCCAGTCCTGAAGGATACAACACACCTCCAAAGGTCACTTGCTAAACAATTGTAGCCCCTTCACCGGCTACAATTGATTTATTGATATGGAGGTACAAGCACATACTGAGGCTGAGGAAGATCCCGGATAGGTTTCTTGATTATCAACATCCATTGCCCCAAACGGATTATGTTCTGACGGAAGTGGACAAGGAACTTTTGATGAATTTCTACAAGTATTTCACGCATAGATAATTGCAATTGTTGAAAACGCTTCCTTAGTAATTTTCTCTTTGTTGGGTTTTTTACTAATTCAACGTCCCAATACTCATTGCATTGATAGGAAAATGGAGTTTGATATGATAATCTCATGCGTTGATTCTACATCCCTTAGAGATTTATTGGACGAGGGCACTTGGATGGATTCGAGTATCATATATTTCTGATTTGATGTGCTATGGGAAATGTGCAAGGATGCATACTTGGCTGACCATAGTATATGCGTAAGTTCAATAAAAGATTTAAGCCACTTAAAATTTTTACTCAATAGGTTTAATGTCTTAGTTGTTTGATGTCTGAGATGCTTGTCTTACAGAGTTTCTAGGAAAATAGCCTAAAGAATGGGGATGACATGGCCTTTTGGGCCAAAGGAAGAACATGTAATGGACGTGATAGAGTGCAAGACTCTAGTCTACATACTACACACTCACAACCATTGGTCCTTACTGGTCGGATATGTCGATGAGAACTGTTGGGAATACTATAACAGTTCGAATAAAGAGATCTGGGGTCAAAAGACCTGTGAAAGATTCGTAAGTACATATTTTCTCTTGTCTTGGCAGCATAATGTTTGGATAGTAAATAAATTTCAAAATTAAAATATCATTCATTTTCACTATGTTTGGACAGAGATTGTGGCTTCAACAATGGTTCATGGATCACAGGTGGTCGATGCCTATGATTTGGATGATTATCACAAAGACGGATATCCCATTTCAAGATAACGGAAATGACTGCGGGTTGTTCGTCTATGCGTTCGCAGAACATTGCATATATCATCGTCCCATTGAGTTCACCCAGTCAGACATCCCGTACTACGGACAGAGAATTGTCATCTGCATATTTGAGCAAAACTAGATTCGAAATGCGTCAAAGCTTAACCTCCCTCCACTCCCGATGTTGCCGCCTGACTTGCAGTGAACCTTTCCCGAGTAATGTTGTGCTATATGTGTTCTTCGAAATACGTCATAATGTAACTTGTAATTGAAGTTGTTAGTTGTGGATGTTGTGAATTTCTAACTTTAAACTTAGGAGATGTGGAGAATTTTTTCTTAATTGTATATGGGATGTTGATTGAATGATTGAATGTCAATTGAATGCATTGTTTGTTTGTGTTTGTATTTTAAATGCAACATAACTTTTTTGAATAACATAGTTGTATTTTGATGTAAATGTCAGTCCCATCCTTAATAAATTTTTTTCCTTGTTTATACAACGTCATCACCGACACTGTAGCACTAAAACTTGCCTGAGGATGCTTGGAAAAGTTATAACTTTTGGTCAGGAAATTTGGATGCCTGCGTCGGTGATAACCTTATTTTACACTGCTAAGGTTTTCACCAACCCTGTAATGGTTTCATTGAAGATGATGCTTGGAAAAGTTACAACTTTTTGTCAAAAAAATAGGAAGCCTGCGTCGATGGTGACCTACACTGCTAAGGTCATCACCAACCTGAACTTAGAATTTTAGCCAAGGGTTGCCTAGAAAAGTTACAACTTTTGGTCATAAAAATTGGAAACCTGTATCGGTGGTAACCTTATTTTACAATACCAAGGTCATCATCGACCCTGTAATGGATTCATTGAAGATGATGCTTGGAAAAGTTACAACTTTTGGTAAAAGTAAAATAAAAAGGAAGCATAAGTCGGTGGTGACATTATTTTACACTGCTAAGGTCATCACCGACCCGGACTTAGAATTTTAGCCAGGGGTTGCTTGGAAAAGTTACAACTTTTGGTCAAAAAAATAGGAAGCATGCGTCGGTGGTGACCTTATCTTATATTGCTAAGGTCATCACCGACCCTATAATGAATTTTTTCCCAGCACTTTCCTGGAAAGTTACAACTTTTGGTCAAAAAAATAGATAGCATGCGTTGGTGGTGACCTTATTTTACACTGCTAAGGTCATCACCGACCCTGTAATGAAATATCCCACGTACATTAGATCAAAATTCCATAGAGAATCGTTACGTTGTGTACAAGCATTACATCATCTTCCACAACAAAATATTGCATTCCACACCTCTTTTCAAAAGAAATGATAATTTATACACAAACATCCAAAAATGCATAACATCTTTTCAAAAGAAATGATAATTTATACACAAACATCCAAAATACAGCAAAAACCATTACTGCCATTTTAATAAACTTCCGATAAACATACATACAACAAAAACTATCCAAAAACATACCCAAAACAAAAAAGATTACATGAGCAGCCCCAAAACTTCAAAATCCATTAACTTTATTGTTGAATTGTTAGTTTTTTTTTGCAGTTCCCACGATTGTGACCTCGCTCCCTCTATAGAACGAACAATTTACCACTCTTTGCTTGGGTTGTTTGGTTTCAACTAGGATCATGTTCTTCTTTGGTCGACCCAGTTGCTCAAAAAGATTACATGAGCAAACCCAAAATACAAAATCCATCAACGTCATTGTTGAACTGGCGGATTTTTGCAACTCCCACAGTTGTGACCCCTCTCTACAGCACAAACAAGTTATAACTCTTTGCTTGCGATGTCGATCTTCAACTCGGATTTTATTCTTCTTCGGTCGACCCAGTTGCTTGCTAGCCAATGGTGGGATGACTCTCCCGGTTAAGTGTTGTTCCCACTGCTTTCTATCACGGGTGGCATGAATGACATCACTGTACGTCTTCTGATACATGCCTGTGAGGTACCAGTACTCGTAATACTCATATGGATTCATGTTCCGCGCTTTCATGGCGGCAACAGCATGGCAACATGGGATCCCAATCACGTCCCATTTGCGGCATGAGAATGACATGTGATCTAGAATAACTACATCAACATACTCTGAAGATTACACTTAATACTCATTCAATGTCGTTACCCATACCATCAGCCTTCGCGATTCTTCCATCTTTGTGGTTAGGTACTTCTCTGCGTATGGAGTTAGTAGTGAAGTGATGCTTTGTAATTGAGTTGACCGTCTCTGAAAGAATTTTATTAGTTTTGCACATATCTATTCTACTTGCTTCGTAATCGAAAGCACTCAGGTGTCTTTTATGAGAGTATTTGTGCACTTTGTAGCAGTGTTGATAAGTATGTCATACCTGCATCCATGAGCAAATGCCGTTGCCCAGAATTGACGGCCGATCGCATGGATGTAATTATATGCACGCTCATCTACACTTTTTATGTGGTCCATGCAAGCATCGTACTGACAAGTTTGGTATGCCCCGCTGCGCTCCAAAACTATCTTATAATGCCATGGTCATTGAAAACCGCCTTTATATTTTCAACTATATGATGGAAACCAAAAAAATGCTTTGCAATTGGCATTCATGGCTTGTGCTGCAGGAATCAAACCTTTTTGACAGTCGGATATAATTGTGAGATTTTTTGGCTCATCCAATGACAATGACAAGTGTGCAAGAAACCACTCACAACTATCACGCCGCTCTGCTTCCGCAAAGGCAAATGCAATGGGGAACAGTTGATGATTTCCATTATGTATTATGGCCACCATTCTACATAAGCACACACCCTAAACCAACTCTGGATGCATCATAGTATATCACAAAACCTCCACTACCCTCCGGTAAAGACAATATAGGAGCGGTGGTCAACTTTTCCTTTAGAATCTGGAAATTTGCTTCACATGCATCTTTCCAAACGAAAGGAACATTCTTCCGAGTCAACTTCGTTATTGGAGCTGAGACCTTGGAGAAATCCTTGACAAATCTGCGGTAATAACCGGCAAGACCTAAAAAACTCCGAATCTCTGCAATTGTTTTAGGACTCTTCCAGTTCGTAACTGTTTCTATCTTTGCAGGATCAACCACCAATCCATCACGAGTAATGATGTGACCTAAAAATGCTACTTGTTCTAGCCAAAAGTCACATTTCTCTAATTTAGCATATAATTGATGAACTCTCAAAAGTTGTAGTGATGCTCGCAAATGATCTGCATGTTCTTCCATAGATTTTGATTACACTAGGATATCATCAATAAAGATCACTATGAATTGATCTAGGTACGGAGCAAAGATCCTATTCATCAATGTCATAAACACGGCCGGCGCATTAGTTAAACCGAATGGCATCACTAGAAATTCATAGTGGCCATACCTTGTCCTAAAGGCCGTCTTCTCAATATCTTGCTCACGAACTCTCAACTGGTGATATCCGGATCTAAGATCAATTTTCGAGAAGTAAGCTGCACCTTGAAGTTGATCAAACAATTCATCAATGCGAGGCAATGGGTACTTATTCTTGATTGTAACCTGATTGATTTGCCTGTAGTCAATACACATCCGTAGAGTCCCATCTTTCTTCCTCACAAAGATTACTGGAGCTCCCCACGGTGAAATACTAGGGCGTATGAACCCCTTATCCAACAACTCTTGTAATTGCTCCTTCAATTCTCTGAGTTCTGCTGGAGCATTTTGTACGGTGCTTTCGATATTGGAGCGATACCCGGTACTAAGTCAATAGGAAAGTCCACTTCCCTAGACGGAGGTAATCCTGGAACTTCATCTGGAAATACATCTAAAAATTCGCACGCTACCGGAATATTTTCTAACACCTTCGGCGGTTTCTTCTCGGTAATAAATGCAAAATAGCCTTCACAACCGTTTTCTAGAAGTTTCACTGCATCCAATGCTGGCACTATCCTGGCCTTGGCCTTCTCCCTCTGAACACCCTCAAATATCACATTCGTTTTGGGTTCCTGCACCTTGAAGTTGATTGTCTTGTGGAAACAATCCACACAAGCTCTATACTTAGCAAGCCAATCCATTCCAAGGATGACATCGAAGTCATGCATCAACAGAATTATCAAATCTGCTGGCATTAGTAATTCACCAATCTGCACACTACACTTAGGATAGTAGCTCTCACAAGCCACTCTTTTGCCCACTGGGGTAGTCACTATCAACAAGAATGGTAGCAACTCAGGAGATTGCTGAAGTTCAAGTGCAAAGTGAGGTGCCACAAATGAATGTGTAGACCCCGAATCAAATAGGGTTCTAGCATTTCTAGTACATATCAATATTGTACCTTCCACAACATTTCCAGCTGCTTCTGTCTATTCCTCGTCCATTGCATAGAGCCTTCCAGCTAGCTGTGGTCGCTGCCTGGCCTATTGACGTTGTTGTCCTGGCATTCCTTGCTGTTGCCGCTGTTGTGGTCTCAGTGGTGGCGCTGGTAGTGCCAATCTCGGAGGTGGAGCTGGTAGTGTTAGTCGACCCTGCTGTTGTTGCTGAGGAGGTTGCTGTTGAGGTGCTCCATATCCAACTCTATTTCTCGGACACGCAACTGCTCGATGTTCCATCAAACCACAAATAACACATGCCCCTGTATTCCTCCAACACCTCTCAGTCAGGTGCCCTTTCCCACATGTATTGCATTTAGGTGCACCAATTACTACACCCTTCTGCCTTTTTTGCTGGAAGCCTTTTCCAGTCTGAACAAAACCTTTCTTAGAATCTGCATTCCTTTTCTTCATAGTCATTTCCTCGGCTGTGTAAGCTCTATCAACTGCATCCTTAAAAGTTTCGGGTCTCCTGTACATCACCACTTGCTCTTCATAGATAGGTTGGAGACCGCCAATGAACCTCTTTACCTTCTTCTCCTCTGTGTCAACTAACTCCTTTGCAAACTTGGACAATTGGAGAAAAGTGTGTATATACACCGCTACTGTCATCTGGTTCTGCTTCAAAGCTACAAACTCTTCTTCTTTTTGCCTAAAAACATGGTCCGGTATGAATTGGTGACGGAATTGATCTTGAAATGTTGTCCATACGGTGGCATTGGGCATCACTTTGAAAGTATCCCGCACACCCTTCCACCATACCATAGCAGCTCCTCGAAACATCGAGGTAAGAAGCACTACTCTCTGCTTGTTATCGCAGACTACCGTTTCGAACACATCACCAATGTGCTCTAACCATTTATCAGCTACAAGTGCCTCTTCCTTACCATGAAATTTCGTTGCCCCTCTTTTCCGGAACTTCTCAAATAAGGAGTTTGTATCATTCTCTCTAGGCTGAATAACAACTTGCGGTCCCATATTGGGTTGTCCCTGCCTAGCCATAAGCATAGCTATTTGCTCATTTGTCCTAGTCACTTGCTCTATGAGCATCATCAGACGAGCATCAGGATTTGGAGGATCATTTTCCACTACCACTAATGGATCTTGATTGTGGGATTCATTGTTCCCATCATTGGTTCCACTTCCGGAAGCCATTTACCTGCAAAACAATTTAATTGCGTCAGAACTAATACTCTAGCTCCATTCCTTAGAATACTAACAATAGACACACTAGTTACAAGATACTAATCCTGACAATTCTATATTCTAAATTAATTCTAACGTATGCTCATAGCGTTTCTAAGAAGTTTCTATGTCTTTTAGAAAGACTGTCAGTGGCTCTGATACCATACTTACGTATGTCACATCCCGATCCCGAATCACCCTGGCCTAGGGTAATCCCCGAGGTGTGGCACACGTACTCCCGTAATATTATACATGTCTAGAATCAAGTACAACAATACGAAGGAGAAATTTCACTTTTCCACTTGTGAGTCTAGCTCACTAACTTGTCAATCACATTTAACAGCGGAAGCATTTCGAATAATAAGCCACTGGATACCTTTTCATTGCACAGTCCTATTTAAAGTTAAGTGTCAAGTTAATACAAACATAATTTACACATTAACTAAAGTATGGATTACAAAATCATCCCACATTCTATTACAAAAAGAAAAAGTCTTTATCACTAACTTAAAATCTAATTAGTGTGACCCACACAAAAAAGAGTCAATCACACTCTCCACTTAAAGCTCTCAAAAGAATCAGTCCATCGCTCTCCGTGGACCGAACTACAAAGGGCCATTCCCCAACCACTCCTCTAATCCTGGAGGAACCTCTTCGGTTTCCTCCTCTCCCTCTTGGGCCTCCTCAGGATAGGGAGCTGTACCTGCGTCTGTGACACCAAAAATAGCATTATGAATACGATGATTCGGCAAGTATAGGCATTAATAGTAAATTCACATGCTGTATCAAATCGAATTTAAGGACAATTAATTAGAAGATGTCAATATCAAGTAATAACTAGGCAATTGTGCCAAAATCAAATAATTTACGCCTTACGAATCAATGGGAATAAAACACACTAGTTGGCTACCACATTAAGCCCATCCTCTCAAATGGAGATCAAATCTAGTTGGGATGTCACCATCGGCCCGACTAAAGGCTAGCTGGCTACCCGGTTCTAGAGTTCCGGTATTCCAGACGATCTACTGCAGTGATCTCGAATAACTAAACCAAGTTTAACCCCGTCGGGTATCACAAGGTCGAAGCTCAGTAGTTCCAGACCAATCGAATCGAATAAATACAACTTGAGTATGATTGTTTTTACTTGAATCGAATCTAATCATTAATATCCAGAATATTTCACACATAAACTTACTCATATCGAATTTCAATTAAACATGGTATAACTGTACAATAATTATGCGACAATTAGAAATAAAATAATTTATGCATATAAATAATTCTTTAGAGTTTGGAAAGTGGATGGAAAATAAATCCCAATATGCACATGCATTGATTAAGGAGAATTAATCTCTCACGTGATTAATTACCATTGGTCCATTGATCTCGTCAAAGGTACCATTTACTAGGGTCCTACATGTCCCTGGGAGTCCAAGATCTTAATTGGTTTAGTAAATACACAAGCTAAGGTATTCATCAACTTTTAGTGGTCAAAAGGAAGTGTTCTTGTCAAAACTCTGGGCCCAAACCGAAACACCCAGGCCCAAGATAGAGCCCCACCTCGCTACAGTGGACACAGATTCTGTGTGTCCTCTCTTTTCCAATTGTTTCTCATGCCTCCCCTGCACACTGAGTTGAAAAACTTCTCAAACTACTTTGACTTTGAAAAGTGAGGAATTCTAGCCCATGCCCTGAAATAATAAAAAGGGCTTTGAGTAGGATTCATTTGCTTGGTAGGACCAATACAAGGCAATGAAAATGTATAACAGGTGGGATACATACTAGCTAGTTATATGACACAATGGTCAAATAGAGTGCAAGCACTCAACCATGGACTGACCTCCAATTGCACACACTGCACATGCATGCACTATTCCACCTGCACATGCATTATTCTACCTGCGCACACAATATATACAATTCCACCTGCACCACCTACATGCACTAATCCACTTCTCATTCATCCAATCACTACCCATGCCATCCAATCCCAGCTTTACCATTCCCAAGCAAACTCACAAAAATCCAAACCATATTTATTCTCAAGTTTTAAACCAAGAAGCTAATCACAGTAAAAGAGAGAAAAATAAGATTTAATACCCAATCAAAGAAGTAAATAACATGTGTTCTTAATTAAAGCTTATACTTGCCTCAACTTTGCCTTCCAAGCCCCTTTTTCTCTAATATTGCTCAAATGACTCAAAATCCCCAAATAACAAACCCTATTCACAAATCCAATTAAAAATGCAACTGAATGTTTATGTATAACTATGTAAGAGTCTCTTGACTCTATTTTAACTCAAAAATACAAAAAAAGAAGGGTTTGCTCCTTACCTTCACAAGAATTCCGAAATTGGGGAAGATGGGTTCTTGTCAGTCAACAAAGTAGATGAAGAGAAGGAAATGGAGAAGATGAAGGAGTTCTCAACCCTTACCTCCAATTGCACAGCCAATCTCTTATGATGATTGAGAAGAAAGAAGAGAAATGAAAAGGAAAGAAAAAGAGGAAGCAAAGTTCTCTCCCACAGTCCACAACCTGAATCGATTGAAATGGGTGTTGAGTTGAGTTTAAAGTGATAAGGATGTGCATTTTGCACAAAAGCCCACCAAGGTTGTGTATTTCCATTTTAAGTCAAATGATGACCCACTTATTCAACCGTTAACCAAATGAAGTAGATTTTGATACGAAAATCGACGTGCTCGACGAGATACACGTGATGATGCCAAGATGACATGTAAATGAAGCAAAATGAGAAAATTGGTAATTACGTAAAAGCCCTCGATTCTACCCAGTTGAGTCAAATCGGTTCCAACTAACTATTCAAGACTCATAACTCAACTAACTCATCTATAAAGAACTAATAAGCATTAATTATCATAATTAGTAACTAAGTATAATTAAAGTAGCTTAATCATAATTAATTAGTACTAATTAACTCAAATCGAGTTGGGGTGTAACAAACTCTATCTGACATTCATTGATGATCTCCTTGGGCCTAAGATCGTTATTGCATCGCACCTGCTCTTCGATGAACTCTACTACTAGCTTCGCGGTTGCTTGCTGATGTGCAGTTCCCATAAGTGGTATAGAGCAATAATATTTGGAGTTATACTTTCGAACTCTGAACTGTAAACCAGAATCTATCATGGAGCATATATACACCAGGGACAATCGACTCCTTTACAACTAGCTATGACCATCTTCATTTTAATCATCTCGTGTTTCAAGGTGAAGTTGTTGTATATTGCATACTTTGTTATAACTGTTCTAAAAGCCTTGCGATTAGGAAACTCCATACCTAGCCACATATCCCTACCTGAACCGGCCCCTTCTTCAGGCACGACATTATCAGAGACCTGTTCAAGTAGTATCTCTTTGAAAGCTGTCTTCTTCATTTATGCTTGTAGTATTTTTTTCGATACCTGATTTAATTAGTTCGGCAGCTATTGAACTTCCATTCACATCCATATTAGTTGCGGGAGCACCTATGAAGCTGTGCATACTTTCGCTTCCATTCACATGAAGTAGTTCTATATTGATTTCTTCGAACACAGTCTCATCATTGTCTGCAAAATAGGCCAATGTTCTTGGAAATTTGATATCGTGATTCTCCTGTATATCGATCGTGGGAAAATCTTTAAAATGTGAAGGTAACAGTGGTAGTACGCCCTTTAATTTTATATCATGCTTTCCAATGCTCAGAGCGTCTTGAATGATTTCGTTTCTTTCATCCTGTAAAGACCTGAAATATAGAGTTATGAAAAAAGAAAAAAAAAAAAAAAAAACTTCCTTTCAATCCAAGCTTAAAATGTTGAAATATAGTTTTAACTTCAAAAAATACATATTTCCACGAGTGTGTTGGAAAGTGCCTTCATCGCATAACCTTCTTGAAATGAATAATAATATCCCTTTGCTTCACTTCTTGACGATTTTAACAAACCATTGGTATCATTGTCATCGTCGATATCTATCAACGAAAACAAATTGCCATTGTGTAGATGATGGACCCGATTCTTCCGTCTCTCCCGCTGCCTCCGCCCCGGGTCTTTCGAGGTACGGCGGAGGGGTGGAGAAGAAAAGATAAAGGGTATCAACATCTTTCTCTTTTTTTGTACGGATATGCCAATTTCACTTTTCTACTTGGAATTTAGGAATGGTGATCCGAAGATCCACCTTCACAAGTAGAAAGGGGAAATGAAACTTTTTCTAGTTTCTATTGCACACATATTTTAAGAAAAGAGACAAAGGTTTTTTTTTTAATGCCGTGAAAGGCGATTTCATTTGTTGCCGTGAAAGGCGATTTTGCCGTAAGAGGCGATTTACAAGTCTTATCCGTTATGAAAGACAAGAATTGTGATTTTTGTCTCTAAAAGAAAAATAAAGTACAATAGAAATCAAGAAAAGGAATCTGACTTCTCATTCGATTGTGGGGACACGTTCAGATCGACGGTCGCAAGTCATGTATGGGCTCCTCCATCGTCCATGCAGATGAGAACACGATGCTTGGATTCTTGGCTCGACTTTCTAACCTCAGATTCTTAAAGGACAAAGACCAAGAGAAGGTCTTATATCCGATAAAAAGCTAAGTAAACGGGCTGAAAAGCCACGTTTTAGCCATGTTGGTAGAAGAAGGGAGGTCCTTGGGGGGTGGCCCCCCAAGGGTGCTTCAATCACCTTTTGGTGGTCTTTGCAGCAGAGTTGCAGGGCTTCTGGATTTTTTGTCTTCTTCGGGGGGAGAGCGAGAGCTAGATCCAGATCCTTTCTCTTTGGAATGCCCTCCTATTTATAGGCCTTTGGTAGCCATTTAGGAGGGTTTATGAGCATTGAATGCATTAATGCTCATAATGGGAGGAGTTACAAGTTTTTAAATTACTTGTTTTGTAACTCCTTTTTCCTTGAATTTGATTGGCCGATGGAGAATAATGAGCCTTTAATTGCTTTCAATCCCCATCATGGAAGGAGTTTCATGGCTTTAATGCCATAAATCCTCTGACTTGTAACTCCCATTTGCTTGCTTTTGATTGGGCCGTCCAAAATAATGAGTTAATGACCGCATTAACTTGTCATAAAACGGGTCATTTAACCTCATTAATTGGTCGCCAAGTCGCTTGAAGAGTCGCGGGCCGCGCCGCGTCTTTTGGAATTCTTCTTGCGATGATCGCCGGTGGATCCACATGATGTTTGATGTCGGATGGCGATGCAATTTCAGACATTGATTAATGTCAATGTGCCGGCAACATCTGTCCTGTCGATTTCACGATCGGGCGGGCAGAAAGTGTGCTTTCTTTGTCTGCCCGTTGGCGATTTCGAGGCATCTAATGATCATCCAATGATTTCGGCGGCGAATCTGTGATGTTGACGAAGATCGACGGATTTCATGCACGAAAAATCAGATTTTGGAAAAAATCACAGGGGCCAATCAACTCGAAACGCGAAAAAAGTACCCGAAAAAAGGGGTTTCCGGCGACTTTTGGGTCGCCGGAAATTCCATGGTCGCCGGCGACCATGGGCTTTGGGCCCATTGAATGGTCGCCGTTCGGTCGCCTTTTCTTCGCCGTTTTTCGATCTTTTTTCATTCTTTTTTCTTCTGATTTTTTCCTGACATTTCCCCTCATTTATTGGCCTGATTCTCTTGAAGAAAACCCGATGAGAAGCCACGCAAATCGGAGCACAAAGTTTCCTATTTTTCTGGAAAGCCGAAGACTTTGTTGTGCGGTTTTGTCGATTTTTTGTCAAGCATTGAAACTAGGCCAAACGATGTCGGAATGACCTGAAATTCGACGTGGAGCTTCTTGAGCAGTAGATAGGACCAACCATAGGCTTTGGTTTGAGTTTTGAAGCCGTTCGGGGTCCCGCAAATGCTTGCCTTAATTTCGCCATGAGAGAAATGCCGAGCTTTGACTTGTGGTCAACCGATGTCCGATTGACCTGAAATTTGACAGGGAGCCTCCTGAGTGGTAAGTAAGACCAACCATGGGCTTTGGTTTGAGTTTTGAAGCCTTTTGGGGTCCCGCAAATGCTCGCCTTGATTTCACCTCGAGGAAAATGCCGAGCTTTGAAACTAGGCCAAACGATGTCCGTTTGACCTAAAACTTGACAGGGAACCTATTGGAGTCATTTTGAGATGATCCATTAGCTCCAATTTGGATGCCATGATTCCGGGGTGCTCCGCTGCCGGTAGGCTTGTTTTTGCTTCCCGAGAGTTGATGAAGGGTCAAACGTCGTCCGTTTGACTTGAAATTTGGCATGGGGCCTTTTGGAGGTATTCTGAGACCATCCGTAGGCTCTGATCGAAGTTTTGAAGTCTTCGACACTGTTGCTGCCGGGAGCCCCTGTCTGGCTGTCGGAGGAGTGAAGTTAGGCCAAATAATGTTGAAATGGCCCGAAACTTCATGTGTACCCCTCTTTTGGTTGCTTTGAAGGATCTTGCAGTTTTTGTTTGATTCTGACAAGATCTGGTGCTTGAAGTGGCGCCTTCCTATTTATGGCAGGATGTGGCTCCATGTAGCTTTTGGTGTTGAAGGGACATAGTGAAATTTTTTGGTGTCAACAATAGAAGATACTTTAGAGTTATCTCATCGGAAGTTATTGCCCAACTTGATGCTTCCAAAGCAATTTTGGACAGCTCCTTGAACGTGACATTGCTCAAGAGATATCTCATATTCTGCCTTCCACCCTTGTATTGAGGACGATTGAGCTCAAATTCAAACTCATCGTCATAGTGAAAGATTATTAGGTGCTCAATGTATGACATGCTATTAGAACATCATAAAAAACATTAATTACTTAGACCATCCTTCTCACGCAATAATGCATGGGATTTACATTAAATTTGTGAACGTTTTCCTCCTTATTAGTAACTAATTATGTATAAAGTACTTTGGTTGTTGACTTTTAAGTCAATGTAGCATTATGTATTACATTGAAGATTGCAAAACAGTAAATAGGGCTCCTGTACAACATATACCATATTTAGTGACACAGACAATAAACAACATACAGTGTAAGAGAATATGTATCCATGCATTTAATGATAGTATATGTATGATACGTTGTCAATAGAAAGGGGAGATTGATTTCTAGGGTTCTTTCATGTGAAGAGAAACATTTTCATTACCTCATTTGTGTAGACCCAAACAATAGCAAGAGCAGATTGATAAAAAATTAATGGTGACATCAATGGTGGAAAAACACACTACTCATCATGTTTCGCAACAATACAATACTAAAGGAAAACGGCCTCTTTGCGATTTTGGAGAAGTGGGAAGAATGAAGCTCGAAATCGGATTATATAGGGTTCGCGGACAAGGTCATCGTCGACCTTATTCAGTGTAAATAAGGTCGGGCGCCAACGATGTACCAAAAAAAATAAAATAAAAAAAATAAAAATAAAAATAAAAATGGAAATCGGGCCTAATTGCTCTAATTGGTGCCCCATCGGCTAAAGTGTTTGATCGCGTAACACGTGTACATTAAGTACTTTTTTTTTATTAAATCATCTATTATAAAAGTTTTACTCCAAAGAATTGAAGCACAAGAATAATTTTCAATATAAGATCCATGTTTTATTATTTGGCGGCACTCTATTATTGCTGCATATGAGACCCACCTGTAGAATTATAACGTGGTACCCACCTTTAAAATTTTGAACACGAGGCCCATATTCATAGGAATTACCATATGGGCTCACTTTATAAGAATTGTAATGTGGAGCCAGCTTTTGTGAATGTAAATATGGGACCCACCTTTAGAAATTACAACATTATACATACCTTTAGAAGTTAGAATATGGGCCCACCTTTAGACATTCATAGAATTTACAATTTGGGTCTACCTTTTGTGATTATGATCATCTGATCCACATTTAGGATTTACAAAGTGGAGCCACATTTTTTGTGATTGTGGAATGTGGACACAAGACTCACTTTTTAAAATTAGAATGTGGTGCCTACCTTTAGAAACTAAAATATGTAGGGGCATATTTATAGGATTTAAAATGTGGGCCCACATTTATAGAAATTATAATGTTGAATTCAAATCTTGGACTCGATATGGGCTATTGGATCCAAAATGGACTCGATTAGGTTTAGAGCAGTCAAAAGTATCATATTAATATCATGATATTTAACTGAGATGATGTTTTCCAAAAAATATCTAGATAATTCCAAAATATCGCCAATTTTGGAAACATCACAAGAAAATCATGATAATTATTGAAATAAAAATGGAAAAATTTGGAAGAACCTATAGAAGTGACTTTTAACAGTACTTTATATTTGGTTTTTATGCATTTATTCATTTCAACGATTTAAAACCAATCTATTTTCTACTGCATTTCCCAAAGAACAAGCAAAGAAAAACTCAAATTAGAAAAATGTCTCGTATAGATCTTTCAATCCAATGGCCTTTTAATGATCATCATGCATCCTAGTGGACCCAACTAGAAATGGTGTTTTTCTCATAAAAAAAAAAAAAAAAAACGTCCAGGTGTTGTCAGGCGCTCCGCTCTCCTAAACGCCCCACTTTAAAAATTGCCCATATTTTGCCCATCATATTTTGGTCATAGGGCCCACCTTGAGTCAATCTAGCCCTTTTTACAATAGTACCCCACCATAAATAGTTACAAGTCCAAATCTGACACTCATCTAATTTTGCTTCACCATTGGATTAAAATCATAACAAAATGACGTCTCTAAATTATTAAATTTTAGGGCAATGGATCAAAGGTTTAAGGATGATCTCATGGAGTCTAGATTTTGCATATAGATAGGTCTTATATAAATCTTTTTATCCAAAAGACTTTTATAATCATCATGCATCCTGATGGGTCCTAAAAAAAGCCCGAGCAATGTCTAGCACTATTCATATATATAATGGTTCTCCAATGTGTGACCAATTTGATGGTCCATCCAACGGGACACTACAGCTCCTTGAATTTCACATGCCCTTGGATTTTATACCCATGCGAATGTACTAGACTGCTGGATTGACTACATACCAATCCAAACGGACTGTACATAATTAAAATTGTGGGGGCCCACATGGAGATGATAGGGTTCAAGGACGGGGCCAATTTTTTGTAGAGATGAAGGGCCCAGGGAGATCTTTCGATCCCCGTGGTCCCAATCACAAGTGGTGCCCCATGTGGGGCCCACATTGAGCTGAGCATATAGTTCTCTCTCTCTCTCTCTCTCTGGAGGAGTATATATCTTGGACCTGTCAATAATGTTATGGTCAAACATGGGGCCCACATTGACGTGAACATATAGTTCTCTCTCTCTCTCTCTCTTTGAAGAGTATATATCTTGGACCTGTCAATAATGTTATGGTCAAAGTCCCACTCATGGCAGCCTGGTCGAATTGGGAGAAGCAATAGGTATTATTTTGGGTCCATCAATAGGTGAACCGGCGAGTCAACTAATAAACATTAAGAACTTTAAATACCAGTGGAGTATTCACATTTCACAGGTGCTACTCCAGAACATGTATGGGCTCCTTTTAATGGAAAAATCGAATTCGTTATATTCTTTTATGAAAATGTCAAAGAAAACGCAGACGAGAAAAAGGACCACAAATCTTCTGCTTTACAGTCGTCCGTTAAAAGCACGTAATACACAGATCATTATGTCTCCATTGCTGTTGATAAACATGAAAGACTGATCTAACTCTAGTATTTTCCCACTGCATGTTAGTTACTCAACCTTGCAGCTATCATGGCTGGATCACAATCACTGAAAATCAAACTAGAGAAAAGTTTAGGCATACCTGAATCCTTCCTTTAAATTGAGCAGATGGTATATTTAACAATGATGGTCGCATCTTCTAGGCAGGTCCCCCTTATAGTATGGATGATAGCTTCCTAGTAGAAAGGGCTACAAGGAAATATAATTTAGCCTTAAGGCCCCCTAATCAAGCAGGGTTACCAAATTTGTAGGGAATTCCTCTCATGCCATCATTTATTTTAGCCTTGCCAGAAAATCTTTAAGTTAGGTATTGACAAGACTTGTAATCAAAGTTTTTCCTAAATAAGAAAATCCAAAATATCATAGTGCTAAATCTAACAAATAAAGTAGGGCTCATATGTGGTCGTGTGGGACAGCCCAAAATAGACATACGCCTTAAAACAATAAGTACAAGCAATCATAAACATCTTCCCCTGTAGAAATAAGAAAGATAAAAAAAAAAAAAAAAAAAAAAAAAAAAAGAAAGAAAGGAAAGGAAAGGGAAAGCAGTAATACAGATTGTTCCATTTTCTTAGTATTCGTCCAAGTAACTATACAGCATAGGATCGTTCTTCGACTTGCGTCTGCTGAGCAATGCCTTGAGTAGACGTTTACCTTTGCTAGGATATTGATCAGTCTCTTTCTGTGGATCTTTTTCAGCATGCAGGTGCATTGATGCTGATTTCCGGGTTTCAGAGGGATACTGTATACCAAAATAAAAAAAAAAACAGAGAACCTTGCAGGTAAAATCGATCGATATATTGATAAGAGGACCATTCAAAAATAAGTTTCTATAAAGATTTTGGAAACAACTGCAATCATATTTATTGTTACATATAAAGGGTCTAAAAGAAAGATATTTCCTCTTTAACATACCAGAAGTCTGCTATGCAGTACTGGTACAAGAGAACTGAGAAATGCGAGTTCAGTAGAGGCAAAATCTAGGATTAAATCAGTTTAGCTGGTTCATGAACATGAGTCGCGGAATCTGACACGTACAAAGCATTTGGTGGATACCCAAAAATGGGATTCATTGATTTAGTAATACTGCATAGTCATCAGCTCAGGGAAGTTAAAGATATTCTATAACCAGGTTATGATGGATCTCATAACAAGATTTATAATTGATCTAAATTCTGGAAATGTTAGGACATTACTTCTAGTAAATGAAAGTTTCAAGTTGTGAAATTTAACAAAACCAGGCCCAGGAAGATTTGGTGAGCAGTTAAAAACCAAAATAGAACGTACAGCTTATGGTCTGAACAATGTTATTTTTTCTATTTTTCAAATCTGCATACTGTTCATTTATATTAGTTTGGAATCAGAACCCTGAAAAGAAACTGTTGTGAATGGCAACACCCCCCTATAGATCATACAATAGGTTTCCCTCTTACCTGTTGCCGCCTATTTGGAGTGCTGGATCTCCCTGTCTGAAAAGAAATTGGACTGGTCGATCTTCGTGTATTAGAAGAGTTTGGAGTGGTCGGTCTGCTGGACAAAGATCCAGAACGAAATATATGTGAATCGGGCGCAGATGCAGGTGAAACTGATCTTTTATCTGGGTTAGAAATAAAAGATTGTTAATAAAACCCATTTGAAAATTTCTTGAACACAACATATCAGTCCAATGAAGCTCACATGATGAAATAGTACCTGCAAAGAGAAATTCTCTAGATCGCGGTGAAGGTGAAGGAGAACGAGCTTTCCTGCACGCGAAACCAAAAGGTTCAATTTCGTAGTAAAAACATTTCATTGGATTGGCAATGCCATAGATTGGAGATAACCCAAGAGTATCCCCAATTTGATGATCCTAAAACTAAGATCTTTCCATCTTTGGATGAATATTTAGCTTTAGCTGTTTACTAGCAAACCAAAGATGGAATACGCAGGACCATCTGATAGGGAAGAGATATAGGACGCAACCGATCATGAGTCACAATTAATTTCTATCAACAAGCATAATATAATAATATTTCAAGGCGCTCAAGCTGTTTACCGGACTGAGGATGGAATGTCTCTAGTAGTCTTTTGATATGCTGTAATACAAAGATCAAAAGTTAAAATGATCAAATCTGTCTAATATAATGTGAATCTAGTAATATCTTCCATCGTGGACAAGACAAATGCATAGATCTTAAGAAGAAACACTGCACACCCATGAGTATGTGATAAAAAAAGAAATGCAACATTACCAGTCCGAAATTGTTGCAATCCATGATCCCCCAAGTCTATGCTAAAGCTACTTTGCTTTACCCCAGCCTGTGCAGAGTTACCAATGGATTCCTCCACTGAATAAAAATTCAGAAAGCCAGAAACACCATAGATCCTTCTTAGCATGATTATTTAGGAATCAGGTAACAATTTATTTTATTTTTTTTGAATCAGGTGACATTTTTTTATGAAGCAAGTTTTGGAAATTTAACAGAATCGGGTTGGGACATTGGTTTCTTGCCTTTTATGAAGGAAAATGGAGAACTTTAATAACATTCACCTGGTAAAATGTACTGCCTGTGGTACTTCGGAGCTGTAATTACAAGAGATTGCTGGGAAAGACCTTCACGATCGTTGTACTCTTGGCATGTTCGAAGTCTCTGAAATATCCAAAAAAAAAAAAAAAAAGAGCAACTCAGTATGTTGGCATTTCGATTCATGGCCTTGACACTTCTACTATAGTGACTAATAGATAAAATAAAGATCAGAGCAAGTGTCCTACGTTTTTGGTTATTAATAACAAGTATTGCTTAGTAGAAGTTCCCAACATATACATGTTAAAATTGCTTAGAATTCATTCCTCAATTGTAGCTCAGCTGGTTAGGTAGATATGTGAGTTGAGTGCGTGAGTTCAAATCTCCAGTGTAGCAATAAAATAAAATAAAATGTTTAGAATTTCAATAAGCATAAAGTATTCCAAACAGCTAATTTCTAAAAAGAATTGTGTCATTAACCATACCACTGACCATCGATTAAATAAAATTTCAAGGAATTACCTGTTCAATGCAAGAGACCCGGAGCTCAGTCACTGTAACCTCTTCTGCCTTTTCATCCACAAGACCATTTACCTTATATGATGCAGAACCCAAATGATCGACGGTATTTACAATGGCCCGAACTGCATAATCTTTCAAGGTGTTCACCACTCTACATAAACAGAGAAACTCAAACCAGTAAAAAAAAGGCCCATATTCCTTGAGGAAAAATCAACAAACCATAATAAGAAATTGGAGAGACGCACATCTGTTTCTGGTCATCGTTTGTGTAGGATACTTCAAAATACTCTGCTGCAGAGTACAGCTGTGCCCTCAGATTCTTTAAATCCTGAAAACCCAAATGCAATGTGAAAAAGAAACAAAATAAAAAAAAGGTTGTCAAGTTGACAATTTATAAGAAAATTTAAAGAACTCTCAATGATTGAACTTACAATAGAGCAACAATATGAAACAATCATGGAACTGGTTTTAGCAAATAATGAAAGCTCCCAGCCTTTTTCCAGCATTATTTATGTTAATTCTGCTTGTTTGTGTAACTTTGTGGGTAACTAGGGGGTTTAGATGCTTAGTTATAGGAGTTCATAGTGGTTTTGGGCCTTCGTTTTGGAGTTTAGGGGGTTATTTGTCATTTTGAGAATATAGGGGGTGTTTTGTAATTTTAGAAAGTGTAGGGAGTAGGGCCCTTGGTTATAGAAAAAGTTGATTATAGGGTCCTTGGGAGAAATTGTGCTTTCCTTGAGTTTTTCCAAAAATACCCTTGAGACCCTTCTTTGCAAGACAACTTAAGTGAGGGCACTTTAGTCATTTCACCCATCATTGCAATATACACAACTAACCCAACGACCCCTCTCCTTTCATTTCATTTCACTCTCTTCTTTCCTTCCCATTTCTCTCTCTCTCTCTCTCTCATTCCTTTACAAGCTAGGGCAAGATCTCTCAATTCTTGGAGATTTCATTGGAGAATTTAGCAACAAAACAAGATTTCCAACCCTTCTTCCTCAAATCTACAAGAACCTCCATCTAGATCTCTCTCTTCTCTCTCTATCAAGGTGAGTTTCAAGCCTTAATTCCATCTCTAGCCTTCTCTAGGGTTTCTTTTGTTAAATTTCATCCCTAATGCATGTTTCTCCCTTGGAATTGGTCGTGGGAGACAAGAGGCTTAGATCTTGAGATTTTGAGGTTTTTTTAGAGACATCTTGGGTTTTCTTAGCTAGAAGGCTTGGTTTGGAGGGATTTCTCATAGCTTAGACCCAATGGCGGACTCAGGATTTTCATTTGGGTGGTGTGGGCAATGGTCAAGTTAAAAAAGTTAAATAATAAAATAAAAAAATTTCTAGTGTTATTAAGAAATCTCTCGAACCTCGCACCCGCATGGTTACATGTAGGTCCGCCCTTGCTTGAACCCAAGGCAAGTGCAATATATATGAATCATGGCATGCATGTGTGCTTTCATTGATTCTTTTGTTGAATTACATTGAATTCCATTGATTTCTATAGAGAATTCCATGATCTAAGCTCTTTTGTGTGTTTTGAGACCCTTTGATTTGATGTTGTAATATGGTGTAGTATATGGGGAACAATGTATCTTAGGTGTTTGGATTGAATTGGCGGAGATTTGGAGTGGTTTGGATGAGAATTCAAATTTGGAGTTGTATTTCTGGGAAGTTTCACCTATATAATAGCTTGTAAATGGATGCCCTATGATGTGTGGATGGTTGAGCTTAGCATCCACCTTCGGTAGCTCAAAGTAGCGAATAGGAGGTGAAGTTAAGTCAAGGTGATGGTGTATTGGGAATATTTGGATGTCATTGACCTTCAGAGCACCAAGAACTAATCTGAAGCCCTAGTTCAATCATGGTGTTGACTGACCTAACACCTATACCTAAATGACAACCTTTGACCTAGGTTTGGCTTGATTACTTTATTCGTTCATTGATGAGTATTGATGGATTGATCTTTATATTGTCTTGTTATTGTTAACCTCTTATCTTTGGTTTATATTGTTATACTTGACACCTTAATTGTAATTAAATGATGATGATGGACCTAAGGTTACCAAGATGTGGATTGTGTATATGGACGGAGGTTGAGGAATACTCATGTCTTGGGCTAGGTTTGTTATTCAATGGCCTTGAAGGGAAGGAACTATCTCTTCGACTAGATTGTATATTGATGATTATTTTGGAATGAACTTGGCTACTTGGAATGTCTTGAGATAACTCTTGGTGTAATTGAATAGATACCTTGAAGAAGTTACTTCAGCTTGATTGGGATTCTTGTTTGCGCAAGAGAAACCTAGCCAGACACTATTCTTGTGATTCCTTCAGTCAAGGCACCCCTCCGTTGAGTAAGTCTAGCCATGGGCTGATCACTTGTGGCAGGGACTAATCTTCTTGCCATCTATAGATTGGGATTATTGAAGTGGATGTACGCCATACAAAATCCTAGAGCTTCAAATATTTTGGTAGAACAGGTAGTTATAAGTTCTGTCATGCATTTGGGATTGGTGCAGAAATTGCTAATCATATTAGGTGGAATACTATTTTTCTGTTCTTAAATAATTGGAATAGATAGTAGCTATTGGTTTGGGGTGTGAAAGTCAAAGAGGCCATTTCCATGAGAAGAAATTGGCAAGTTAAGATCACCACCAGGTGAAGAAATAAGGAGAAATCCAGGGTGGAAGGATACCATTGTAGTGACTCACCACTTCTCTCTAGTGATTCTCTGATAGGTTCGGATTTGAACAGAGAAATCTATGTAGGAGAAAACCACTCTGAAATCTTTATTTAAACCAATAGTAAACAAATAAATAAATGGTTAAATGTCACTTTTTAGTAAAAACACAAATCAAGTCAATAGAGAAAATGGTGTTTTCTGCACCCTTTGTGGAGAAAACCATTTCTCCAAATTTTTTTTAAAAAGTGGTTTTTTAAAATACAGTCAGGAGGAGAATTATGTATGAATTTCTCCTATAAGATAAATCTAAGACGGAGAGAGAAATTTTCTAGAGAAAAGTTTTCCCCTTTCCACTCTCTTATCATCCAAATGGGCCAAAAGTACATATTTTACCACACCAAACGTTTACAAGAAGCGATAACCATCCAAATATATAAAAGCAACTATCCATCCATCCAAATGCAATTAAAACCATATTTGGTAGGATAATTCTTTTCTTCGTTTTCCATCTCACATCATGATTGGCACAGACTACAGATATCATTTTGGGGTAAGAATTTCACAGAAACTTTTGTACTGCACCATACATGCACCTAAACAAATAGCAAACCAATCATTATAAAAACCACATTAGGTGAGGAACTATTTCTCTCCATTTTGTTGTTCTCAAGTTCCAAATAATCAAATAAATGTGGTGAAATTATATAACCTTATAATTACATTCAACAGATCTCTTTTCTTTCTTTCTTTCTTTCTTTCTTTTTTTAATACTAATTGTATTATAGAAAGCTGTACAGTAAAAGAGATCTAACCGAATCACAAGGAGCCATAAAAGGCCACAAAAGATCACAGCAAGCAAAACAACAGCTGAACACAAAAAAGCAGATAAGTCAAAAGAACAGCACCAAATTAGAATCGTGTATTCCTTCTTTGCGGATAAATCAAAAGAATAGCACCAAATTAGAATGGCGTATTCCTTCTTTGGCTAGATGGACCGCATCAGCATTAGCAATCCAATTGATATACTAAAAAGAAGCATCCAATCTCTTAGACAGGTCTTTTACTTCTACCAAAATGTCTGCAAGATACCATGGTGGAGCTCAAGCTTGGCCTGAAGCCCATCAAATAATGCAAAAAGAGTCCCCTTCAAATAAGATTCCCTGGAGATTGCAACTATAGGCTTCAAGAAGACCACTCTTGGGGGAGATTAATTCAGCTTGGTTAGTGGAACAGTGTCCTTCCGGACCAAAAAAGGATAGAACAACCGACCCTTTATCACTACGGATAATGCCATGTACGCCGGTCAATCCTATTCCTGGGTTCCCTATGGCACTCCCATTAAAATTTAATTTCAAAGTGCCCAAAGGAGTAGGATACCATCTAGGCATAATAGAAAACTCAGCTGGTGAGGAAAAGACTACATCTTCCATTTGCTCAAAATTATTGCTATAGGGATATCTTGAAATTAGGGAAGAGCGGCGAAGCAACAAGGAACTTCATTTTATGTAAGATTATAGGCTCGATAGAAAATTTCCCTCCAAAGCAATGCCAATTTCTCTCTTTCCAAATAGTCCAAATGGCAGCTAGAAAAGAGAGCTTCCACATAATCCTTCTTCTAAGACAACCCACAGCAATCTTCCAAGCTTCATAAAGTTGCATCGAAGAATTTGGAAGCAGCCCATAACACCCAAAAATATTTAAAATCGACCTAGATATCAATTGAGAATGCCTACAGTTAAGAAGCAAATGGTGTTATGGATTCTGCAGCTGCCAAACACATAGGACAAGCATTCACAAGCAAAGATTGCCAAAGGTAAGGATACCATCTTGCAATGCCAACCATCCAAAGGCAAGGACCCTAGGTGGAGCTTTGTACTTCCACAAACATGTAGGCTATAATGCCCAGATACTTGTACAAGCCCAACTTATCCGTTTCGGACTGATACAACACTTGTATTGGTACCTGATATTGCACCGATACTTCTAGAGAACAAGCTTAACATATCCTACTTATAAAGACCTTTATTTCATATAATTATTTTAATATTTTTACTTCTCACCATAAAAAGATGTTAGAAAGGGACGAAAACAATGATAATTCTATTGATTCAAAAGTGATGTAAAAAAAAATTAGGACACTTGTCTCCGTATCCGTGTCCTAGATTTTTAAAAGTGAGGAGTCATATCCCCGATCCCTGTATCAGTGTCCGTATCCATATTCATATCTAAGCATTATAGCATGCAAGAGCATTACAATCTGTCAAAGCATCACTTCCCAGAGGCTCAAAAAAAGGAGCAAATTTCTACTTTCAATTTATAATTATTAACTTAATTTAGGCTTCAGATTCACTTCTCAGTAGATAAACCTAGGTACATCTTGAATAATCATCAACGAATTTTATGATTTATAATTTTCCACCTCTATTTAGGGCATTATTTAAATCACATATATCATTATGAGGTGATACTAAAAGTTTTAAATTTCCTTCTACATTTTAAAGGGTGTCATAAAATATTATAGATTTAACACACACCTTTAAAATTAAAATTCATGTCTAGGTAAACTGCATTTCCATCTTATTTATTTGAAGAAAAATCTGCATGTCCTATTCTCGCATGCTGTGTCACAAGGATCAACAAAATAAAGCCCATAAGCAGCTCATTATTAATAGTCAAAACATAGCCAGAAGCTAAGACTCTTACAGAGCACTGGCACATCTGTCCCAGACGACAGATATAGTATGACCTTTACCTGACTATCCTCACTGTCTATATAGGAGTTACCCATAAAATAGCTTTACACTGTCTCCCTCTCACTCAGAAGAGGGTATAGACATGGTGGGTCGCACCCATGTTGAAACACCAATCTCTGGGGTTCCCAACCAGGTTTATCTCTGACACAACAGCCAGCCACACAATTAGTGTTTTCATTTTTTTATTTTGGTCATATTATCTTGTGGTTTCTATTATGGATGACGACATTCTTTGGCTAAATTCCCCTTTTCTGTCACACACACACACACACAGCATAAAACTTCTTTTCTCTTATTTTTATCAATGGTTCTATAAAGATTGATATGCAGATTCTGATTGCTTGATTCTTGTTGTTTTGAGACCGAAGGACACACCAACCCGCAGGTTTACAATCCGATCTTGTCTATATTAGAATTAGCCTTCAAGACATATATTGATCCTTAATTTTCTTATGTCAATTCCTAGGTTGTTTTTCTATATTATTGAAATACATATAGATGTGTGAAATATTCTAAGATAGTGTGAAGAAGTTCCCAGAATGTTTTCATCATTCCAATGAGTGACGTGGTCTAATCTTGACTATTGATAGGATGGAGTAGAATTATAAATAGATTTTCCTTCATTTCTAACCGATTGAGGAAGAAATGGAGTGGTCATTACTTTTAATATTTATCTCTTCCTTATATATGAATGTATTTCTTGGTTTAAGAGGTAGACCACAGGGGGAACGCTATATAGCTAGCATGATGAGTTCAACTATATATTTTTTACCCCACATTCTAGGTCAGATATTCCCTTTCCATTACCCTCCACACATAATTGGCATTATCAAAATCACACAACAGCTTACAAAGGAAACCATCAATGTTATCTAATGTTTTATTTTATTTAATTTTATCGTGTGCAATAGAACATTCAGATTAGTCCAAAATTTTTCGGGTTCCTCACTTCTCATAAAAATGGTAATCATTGTGGTCCTAATGCTCCAAATAAGTAAATAATTGCCGCTGGATTATATAACTTTAAAATTTTATTCAACAGACCTCAATAATCAAGAATCACATAAATTGCAGATATTAAATGAAAAGAAAGGAAGAAACCCCAAACTTGTGCACATTTGGAAACAGAATAGTTAAAAAAATATATTAAAATGAGCCACATGCAAGTGGGCCTGCAAACCCACCAGACAAACCCTACTTGGTCTCTTCTTCAAGTTTAAATCATATATAAAACCAACACATTTTCCTTCCCACATCATAACTAGAACTACCCATTTATCCATACCAATTTTGGGGAAAATTTTCAGAGCAAATTTCACAAATCAACTCCCCCAAGTTATTCAACTCATTGGCAACTTAAAAAGCACATTCAAATGCCCATCAGCTTCTGTTATCTCATAGTGAACCTCAGCAGCTTGTCTTTACAAAGAGAGAAGGATACAGGAGAGTAGTACCTTGAGAGTGTCTGAGAAGAGTAAGCTCTGCTGCATGGAGATTCCATCATAAGTGGAGACCTCTTGAGGAATGGACAAAGAAGAAGATGAAATCATGGTTTCCATGGACGGAGTCATGAAATCTAAAGCTGTTCCTCCTCCTGCAGAAATAATAGGAACTCAGTTCACAGCCAAAGTCACCTTCTCTTCAATCTTCCATACAAAACAACAAAACAGTGGGTGGGTGTGTTAGGATGCCCCAAATGTAAAGCGCCCTGAAAATTTGTTAAAATGGTAATGAACTTGAATTAGAACCCATATTGTCCCAACCATACAAAAAACGGATAAAATAATCAATCTTCCAATTTGGGGTACATCCAAATACATCATTTATCAAAGAAAGAGGAAGAAATCATGTCTATGGGCAGATTAACCTACCCGTTTCATCTCCTGAAACTAGAATAAGAAACCCATTTCCAGATTCACCACAGCTTTATTTTAGGCTCAAGAAAGCACGTGAAACACCAAAGAGATGGCAAAAGCCAAAACATACAAGAGAAAAGAAGAACAAGAAGACAAGAAAATAAGGTATCGTTCTGCTGCTCTACAGTCCAGAACCCATTTCACATTCAAACAGGTCTTCAATAATGCAGAGAAGTAAAAACTAAAACGACCCCACCAAACGACAAATCGGTTAAAAAAACAAAACACCAGTCCTCTCATGTAGTACTAGTGATGGTGTGCAAAACCCTTTTTCTCTGTACAAAGCCTCTCCACTTTTCAGTCCATCAAATTCCTCTGCCCGACAGAAGATAAGAAAATGACAAAAAAAAAAAAAAAAAAAAAATCATAGAAGGGTTATATTTGTGAGGTTCCTCTGACGCCAGTGATGTTTTGAGGCACCTAAAACCTAATGTAAAGGGGTTGGCCTGAGTCGTCCGAACTAGTTGATCTTTATTTTTGGAGCTAAAGGTCGCAGTGTGATCCCGTTTTTCTCTCTTTGAGAATGAAAGGTTGAGTCCACGGTCTGAAGTGATTAGTCTAGGTCAAAGGGTTAAAAACCCTCCGTAAATAAAAATGAAAAAACACAAGGAACATTTCAAAAAGAAAATTTAAATCCTGCCTTCAAAGCAGAATTTCAAATGTTCGATCCCCTGTAGCATTTGGAGTGCTTGAATTCTGAAAATTTATAAGAATAAAAGTACATATTCATGTGATTTGGAATTCTGAATTCTTACGTCAAATAAAGTATTTGAAATGTCCACGAGATAAAAAATTACATCATGTCAAAAATCCCCAATAAATCCACTTTCTTGTCAGAAATCACTCCAACCAAACGGCCCTTAGTCAGGTTTTAATTGCCGATTATGAAACGCACACGTAATAATGTTTTAATTGTGATCAGCAAAATACGAAATGCACACAATTAATTTCTTCTCTCATTCCTGTGAAACTCCACCTATCCAAACGTCCACTTCTATTGAGATGGATTCTAAGTACTAGCCCATTCACCAACCATAGTGAAAAGCAACCGAACCTACGGAAAAGTCAGTCAGCTGGTGGAGCTTCGGAAGCAAGCACTTTTTTTCTATTATATATTAACCTCAGCAATATCAAAAGCTAAAGTGAAATTCTGGTACAGAATTTAAAGCAAAGGCAAGAGAAAATCCTATCCGGCGGAACTGATTTTGATTGATTTTGACCCAAGAAAGCGCTCTGGAGCATATAGTTGGTGGGGGAACGAAATTGCATGGTGCACCACACCAGCATGAATTGCATATTTCATATTTTATAATATGTTTGTTTGGTATGAATTGTATCACATTGGCTTAGGATAATGGTCTGCTTAGATTAAGAGTTCAAAACTGTTGTACCACACGGAGACCACATAGGATTTATTTGGCCCACTATGGGCCTAAAAGAATTATTCTGACCCTAAAGATTGGTACACACTCTAATATCAAACAAAAAAAAATTTTTGTAGTATGAATTTGCCTTACCAACTTACTAAACTTTTGACACTCCTTGAAAATTAATTTAGCTATTAATGAAGTGGAGTACAATGTAAGTTTTGTTGACACTTTTTGCCATATACTTGGTCGAATTAAGTCAATAATGAGTTAACAAACGAACCTTCCGTAGAATAAATTGAAGCCCGACTAAAGCTAATGTTAATCTCCGGATACTAACATAAAAATCAGACCTTGACTCAATGCCTCTTAAGGACCCAATAGTAGAACCCAAATGACCTGCCAGAAAACAAAATGTTGAGTGAGAGATGAGATAAATGCAACTCTTGGAGTGACAAACGTTGGGAGGGATCTATAGGAAGAGATTAGTTTAGAAGACTTTTGAAGAAATATATCCTTTTGGACAAATCTCTTAAGACAATAACTGTTGTTCCGAGTACATACAAAAATAGTTCAGTATTTAGGAAACAGGTTTGAACACAGTGAAACAAAACAACAACTAAACAGAGTTACAGATTATAATCTAGAAATGAAAACTCACTCACTGTTTGGAGGCAGAAACAGAGTGTTGTTGTTGAAGTTGTGAAGTCCAGAGACTCACAGAAGAAGGTTGATCAAGGCTAGTGTTACACACTATGTCCTTACGATAAATTTCACCCTCGCAATGGTGCTTACGAGCTTTAACAGCATTTGTCTCCAAAGATACAATGATCAGTTCCATAACAATTGCAGCACTACAAATTGTATGACAGGTAAACCAAAAGTGCAGCTGAACTCTCTCCTTGACTCTAATGAAGACTCGAAAATGCAATGCAACAGCAACGAATTGGATGAGCAAAAGGGCATGAACGAGATGCATTTATAGACCACTTCAAGTCTCTTCATGGGGCTGCATCTGTTCAGAATAGTGACTGTTCAGATGAACACATGCTTTTTTCTTGGGGTCGAACACACCATTTTAGATGCGAATGGACACAACACTAAGGACACATCCCATTTGTAAAAAGAAATTTTATAAAATAAAATTTCTCCAAAAATACTAAATGGGTAGTGGGTCGAGCTAGGCCCAACTCGCGTGTGAAGCCTAAGCCCAAGCCAAGCCCGATGCGAGGTGTGCTCGCACATGTGGTGGTGACCCCAACTTGGCGTAGGTCCTCTCTCTTCCACAAAAGTGGAATGCCCTGAGCTCATCTTATGCTACCAATGTAAGCATATTTATACCCAATGAATATTTTGCTCCCAAGCAATGTAGGAAGAATTCACCAATTCCTTTTGTTTCCATGTTTAATATGTTCAAGTAGTGGTGTTTAGGAGACAATTTATCATTCACTCCTTTAATGGATTAGAGCAACCCAATACATGACCTTAATCTACTCATGGAATAAATTACATTCCCATGTATTCCCACCTAAAATGATAAGTGGGTCCCACTTAGATTTTGACTCAAAATTAATAAAAAATAACAGTGCTCTTAGCCATTTTTCGAACAATAACTACCATACATAGTTCAAGTTAAGAACCAGACAAAACCCAAGTGCTAAAGGGTATTTCATCTCACCACCGGTACCAAGGATAGAGCACAAGGTGGAGGTCCTGTGGCGCAGCACTTACAACGGGCATGTTTCGTATATGCACAGATAAAGGAAGTCCTATGGGCCAGAGCACGAAAGTGGGAGCAAGGAGCACAAAAGTGGATCACCCTAGGCATGATCCCCGTGACTTGGATTAAGATTGTTTAACATTCCTCCGATATGCATTTAAAATAAAGAAAAAGAAAAGAAATAGGCCCAACAAGTAAAATAATAATAATAACAACGGTGACGACAACAACAACCCATAACTAATCTATAGGCCCAACAAGTTAAACCCGGCCCAGAAGCAATCTAACATAGCTCAACTAGGAATTGGGTCAACATGGTCAAGTTCAATAAACTACAAAATCAAGGTCTCCTTATTGTGGCTATAGCTTCAAACCCAAACCATCGGTAAGGGCCAAAGTCTAATAGACAAACATGGTTAGTTAAAGGATCCCTTATAAATTCATTTCCTCCTTAACTTATCCAATATAGGACTCGATATAAAAGAAGTAAAAAGGGGTATTTTCAAACAAGAAATGAATTATCAAAACTGCTTATTTTTCATTGGATTTCCAACAGTTTCCTCTACATGGAAAATACATGATTATGAAAAGGGTTATCTAAAAAACCAAATTTCAAGCATTGGATTTTCATATTTTTTTTTTAAAAAAAAATCCAAGATTCCTTACAATTTCCAAAAGTTTCGATTAGAACCCCATAATTTTAAAAATTACACTAGACCCCACAATATTAGAAAGTGTCAATGTCATAGTCAAATATGCACTTCTCTTGGTTGTCAATTCTATGTCTAAGTCCAATCCCGTGCCTCTGGAAGTGTCATCAAGAAAGATCAAGATAAAGCTTAGAAATTCAAGCCTTGGAAGGCCAGAGCTACATCAAGGTGTATACCGATTTGTGCCAACCCATTAAGGTAAATTGGATCTTAGGAAAAAAACGAAAAATCACCTAAAACCGTTAAACCAAAAAGTTAAATGAATAGGGTTAAAATGGCTTAATTGAACAATAGAGTTCGTCAGTTCTAAAACCTTATGACAATCCATAATAGGGCTATGGCTAACCACATAAGTGCCTAGGTAGCTCACCGTAACTGTTCTTCGGCGAGCTTTTCTAGAAAGCCATTTGGGACCACTTTGCTCTACACCAAGCTTGCGGCTAGCTGCAGAACAATAGTCTATTTTGACATTTTAATCAAACTAGCCATTGGGATTTACAGCTAATCGTAGTCAATTCACAGTTAGCCATAGACTAGCCATTCAGGGCTCTTTTATATATACTTGAGCTCATTTTAATAGTTATAATGAATGTGATTTTGAGAGCCCTCCTTAAGCACTAACTTACCCTTAGTTAAACTCATTTTGGAGACCTCAAAATCCCCTTGTACTCACTCTCAAATGATTTGATAGTTAGACCTAAGAGCATTCAGAGCTCAAGAGAGAGTGAATACTGGAGTTAATTAGTATCTAGTGTTTTGAAGTGTGATTGTTGTCCATAGGCAAACTTCTCTTAGACCTTCACAACCTTCTTTTACATACTCTAAGGCCATCATGGGTATATCTTTGAACATTCAAAGCTCATTTAAGAGTGTATGGAATTATCTATTTCTAGAGATTGGACTAACCTCTTAGGCAAATCCTAGCCACCCTAGTACTAAACCTCCTTCCTCACTTGATTGAACACAATTGAAACATCTTCCTCACAAAGGAGCAAAGAAAGGAATCAAATGTTGGAGTTGAAGTTCAAGTTTCAAGGAATGCGCATCAAGTTAGACTCATCTACAAAGAGGCAAGCATTCTTTCTTCTTTTTTTTTCGTACGTCATTGTAAAGTAGATTAGACCTGTGTGACCGAACCATTATAAGAAAACATAGTTGGTGCAGTAGACCTTTGTGATCGAGCCACCGCATAAAAAAATTGGTATGAGTGGAGTAAACCTTAATGATCGAACCACCGTATCAAAAAATATATAGCTGTAAACGTTTGTTAGGTGCTCATATTGAAAACCTCTCATTGTGAAAGTCAATGGACCATTAGTATGTGGTTTCCTTGGGAGTGGACGTAGATCAAGGACCAAGCCACTATAAATCATTGTGTGCTTCCATCTCTTTTGTGCTTCATTGTTTTACATTTATAATATGGAATATATGTGTTAGTTAGTCATGACTTTGTTTATTTGACGTATGATTCACTTGTCCTAGAATATTTTGAATAAATTGACATATGATAGATCAAACCCCCTCTAGAACTTAAATTGGTGCCTAGGTTGCATTTTCAGAAAGTGCATCAAGACCATCACAATTTTGCATCTAGATGAACCACCCACAATTTTAGAAGTTGCAAAAGACAGATGTTGCAAAAGACCACATATTAAAAATTATTCCAGTATAAATATCTCAAAGTTTCAGGCATAAATGAAAAGTGCCTTGTGGACTAGGACCTTCACTTAGTAACAATAACTCAAAGTCCCGTTGAAGTGTCTAGTAGCCATAATTTTGAATTAATGACTTTTAGTTACAAAACTGGAAATATCATCACATAGAATTTCTTAATTTTTTAAGTTAGATAAAGCCAACACTATTTTAGTTCATGTATCTATATCTTGGTTCCATGTAGGGACAGAGAGAAGATTTTCTTCTAGTGGGGGCAAAGTTGATCAACCAATAATATTAATGGGCCCATTTATGAAAAATCTAAATCATTCAATAAATGACCCCTTCCCTTATTATCTACATAAGATTCATTTAAAGGGAAAACTTCCCTTACAAGTAGATTACATGTAAAGTCCATCTCTATGAGGCCTACTTGGGTAATCATTTGATTAATTTAGCTCCTTTCACACTTATATCCCCACCTTGATCTGGCACCATGCCAAGTTTTGATGCTCATCGATCCTTTAACCACTATTGGATTGAATCTCATAAAAAAAAAAAATTATTATTATTAAAATAGTGTTAGACTTTAAGGATAATAAATCAAGAGTTAGGATGATTTCAATATCCGCACATACAATCTACACATCAGCGATGGTAAAAAGAGAAAAAAAACCATGATAGAAGACTTCCACAACAATAGACACACTTATAAAATATATATCGTTGAAAAACAACCTCCTCATATAGTGTATGGACATTATTATATTTCACTCAAATGACCCAGCTTAAGATTGTTAACTTAAAAAAAAATAAAAATTCATAAAATCTTAATAAACAAACTCAATTTTTTTCATATAGATTAATTTGACTTGGGCCCCAATCATATTGAGTTATATTTTTCCATAGAGAACTAGAATATCATTTATTTTATGGGATTTATATTTTTTCAAAGTATGCTCCACTCAATAGCATCGGCCCTAGAGGATCCGCGTCTCGAGCTTGTTTGATTTTATTAAGTGGACTGAGCTTCACTCAAGAGCTTCATTAAATGCTCTATAAACATGCTTGGATATGAGATGAGACGAGTCCGAATCTGGTGAGGTAAAACCCCACAGTCACCGTGAGTGTACCATTCACGGTCCACCACGTCATTGCGGGCAGCTTGCCATGCATTCGGGCAGGGCTGCCCACGGTGACATGGCGGACCCTCATGATTACCGTGCGTAGACCCACTCAGAGGATCCCGTTTCGAGATGACATTGGAGATGGAAGAAAATGACATTATCCAGAGAGGGAGAGAAATAATACCATAAGACTATCTTTTAGAAATAAAAGATCAATAATGCCTTTATTAAGACAAGAATACCCTTCTTGCTCTCTTCAATTTTCAAAGATGAGAGAGATTTGAGGAGGGACAAAAGGTCATAAAACAAAAATGCCAAAATTTACTCCTACATTCTCTCTTATTTATCAAACATGAAAAAGGAAATTGAGTGTGGGCAACCCACACTCGACCTCCCCTCCGTCCGTCCTTGGTTTCATGAATACAAGGAAAAACCTGATCCTCATAGAAAGTAGCCGCACATTCCTCAGTCATTTAGGTAGGGTTAACAGAGGTGCCCATCTAACATCATAGCCTCAACAAAAACTTGTTATAGGTCCATTAAAAGCCCAACTCAATCCCCATTATTATATATTATAGACGTAAGCATCAATGCCGAAATTGGAGTCCGATTTGCTAATCGATTGCGAATTTTGACTCTAATATCAAATCAATTTAAGAAATTGGATCTCAAATCAATTTCAAGAGATAAGCTCTATCAATCAATTCACACTCCACTTTTGTTAAGCTTCTTTATGTGTATTCAAACTTTAATATATATCTATTATGGATAGGTGATTAAAGAGTAGGGGTGTAACGGTTCGGTTAACCGGTTATTTTGGGAAAACCGTTAACCGAACCGTAACTGCGGTTTTCTGTATTTGAAAACTGTAACCGTAACCGTGCAGACAAAAACCGTAGAAAACCGAACCGCGGTTAACCGTATAAGACGGTTTGGTTACGGTTAATAACCGTGGAAAAATTTGAATATTAATTTCTCAATTTTCATCTTCTTTTTTTGTTTAATATACAATAACTTCTTAAGTCCAGTCAATTTTGCGAAAATTTTTACTTATGTATTGTGAAAATTTTCATTCAGCCCCCATTTTTTTTTCCTTTATTTTATAACGGTACGGTTAACCGTGTGCGGTTAACCAAACCGCATTTTACGGTTCGGTTCGGTTAACCGCAGTGAATTTTCATGGAAAACCGTAACCGAACCGAACCATGCGCTTTTTCGATTTCAATAACAGTAACCGTAACCGAACCGTGGAATACGGTTATTAACCATAGTTCGGTTCGATTCGGTTCGGTTAGACGGTTTCTCGGTTTTTTTTTACACCCCTATTAAAGAATCCATATGAAAAAAATTCACCTTACTCAATAACTCTATCCAACCAAGTTAAAATGAGTCTTTTTTAGGTGGATTTAGAATTTTAATATATCTATTGTGGTTAGAAAATCCTTAATGTTTGTGATTTTTAAAAGTTGATCCTTGATAGTGATTTATATATATGGGCTCCACATACAACTAACTTTTTTAAAGTGGGCCTCATATTCTAATTCCTAAAGACGGGGCCACATGCAATTTTGCAATTGATTGTTTGATTTCGATTTTAATATTGACTTTATTTTATCATCTTTCTAAAAAATAGTGATATATCTTATCTGTTAGGATTTTTCTTATAAAGAGATTCATTTAAATAGAATTCATAATATAGATCTTATCTTTTGGATTGCCTTGCAATTGAATAAGAAAGTTGCATATAGTAACTAAAAGATTCTGTGTTGAGTGATATGTAATATATATACAATTTCACAGCAAGTTATATTGCAACTTTGCAAGGCACCCAAGTTCCCAATTCGGAAAGAAACAAATGTCAAATCTTGGTTGAAGATATTTTCTTTCAACCTTTTTTATTTATCCCTGATGCGTACCTGTGAAATTCAAACTACTCAAGTCCAAAATTATCATATGTATTGGCGCCCAGCATCCAAATGGGATTTTGGCCCATTCTGTGTAAAGTAAAATGTTTCAAAGTTATTTAAAAAAAATATATAAAAACAAAAGGGATTCTTAGAAGAAGATATACAAACCTCTAGTAATTCTCAAATAAAGATAAGATTTGAACTTTTGTCAAAGAAGCATGACCCACTTTCAGATCGGCCCAACCGTGCCGTGCCGTACCCGAGTTAGGCCAGGCAGTGCCACCCATAAGCTGGCACACATGCCCATCCTAATATTTTATCTTTAAATTTGCTTATATAAATTAAAAGAGACTGCATGAACTTTTAGGGTTTTCAACTTGAAATAAAGTTGAAATTACTAAAATAAATACATAAACATTGACGTTAATTTACATAAGACTTGAAGTTTCATACTCATTTATATAAAAAATAATATTTACTTTGTATAAATATTAGGCTGGACCATGCTTCGAACCGTAATAAATGGTATATTTATTTGTTTTATATTTATTTTTTCATTAATTAATATCTCATAAAATAGCCACAAATTGGACGTATTTTTATTTCTAGGCCCGGGCTTAGCGCGGGCGTGCTTTCTTTAATTTAAGAGAAAAATGAAAACTTAGTATTTGTCGTTACATACTAATAATATACTTTTCTCATTGAACTTAGGGTTTGAGATACAAATATAATGATAAGTTTCTACATCAATTTCATAGAAATACTTTTAAAAAGTAATGAAATAATAATTTAATTTAATGTTGCCTTACTCCGACCGCTTGTATATCAAAGAAACTTTCTGACCGAATGATGCACTCTTTGATTGGTACTTCGAATCGGTCTGCCACCTTGAAGCAGCGAGTGCTAGATCATATGATTCTCAATACTGCAATGATGAGAAGGAATTCAAGTTTATCTCTGCATACAAGATCCAAAGTTGACAACGTCTCCTTAGATTACGAAATAGGGTCAATTAGCCAAAAGTACTTCGGATTGGTCTTCTAAGGCCTTTCTAGATACACCACATCAGACATTTTCATGACTGATTTGCCATCTCAACTGTTTAGACAAAAAATTTTGAATTTTAAACTTTCAAATCTTCCATTCCCCATCCTCCCTCGTTCATAGGGCAAAGTTCAACGTGAACTAGAATCGTTCCAACATCTTCTTCCTCTTCAGCGATGGACCAGCGGCAGTGGCGATGGAGATCGACGGAACCTCCTTCTCCGGCGACGAACGCAGAAAACGGGTGAGATAGAGATGGGATGGTCTCTGTTTCGCTGCGATTTGTGGCAGTGGCTGGCGAGGACCTCTTTTTCCCCGACGATGATGACAGGGATTCGACCCAGGAGAAGTCCAAGATAGTGGAGAAACCAACCGGAGAAGGAGGAATTAGAGAGGAAGGGGAGGAGGTCGAAGATGTCGAGGAGGTGGTGGGCTGTGGAGGAGGAGGAGGGGGATGGGTTGGAGAAGAGGATTTGGGAGTGGTGGGAGTCGTACCAAGAGTGCTCACGGGTGTTGGAGAGGATTTGGTAGGCGATGCGCGGGGATTGGAACGTGTTGAGTAGGGATCTGGTAGGTGTTGAGCAGGGATCGGATCAAGTCAGGGATCAAGTCTGGTAGGCGTTGAGCAGCGACAACATCATTACGTTCAAGGCTAGTTTGACCAGTTTGGATGGCCATAATTGATTCTTGGTTTTCAGAGCCACTCGGACTCTGTGATCGCTGTTGCCCACTTGCCGCCATGACTGAGGAAGAAACCCGAAGAGGATCACCAGAGCACTTGCCACCCACCGGCCTTCGCCGAGTTTTTGATAAATTTAATTGAGTTTCTAAAAAATTTATCCAAGTTTTTGAGAAATTTATCTGAGTTTTTGGAAAATCTATCTGAGTTTTTGACAAATTTATCTGAGCTTTTCACAAATTTATCTTCATTTTGGAAGTTTTAAATGAGTTTTCGAAAAATTTATCTGAGCCTTTGGCAAATCTATCTAAATTTTTGGAAAATTTATTTGAATTTCTGATAAATTTATCTCCATTTTGAAAATTTTAATTGAGTTTTTTAACAAATCTTTATGTGTTTTTGGAAAATTTATCTGATTTTTTGATAAATTTATCTGAGTTTTTGGCAGACTTGCCTGAGTTTTTGATAAATTTAACTGAGTTTTTGAAAAATCTATCTTAGTTTTTTTGCAAATTTATTTTAGTTTCTTGAAATTTATTTGTGTCTTTTGAAAGTTATTTGTGTCTTTTCAAGTTTATTTGCGTTTTTAAAAATATATTTAACTGAGTTTTGGCAAAAATACTTGACTTTTTTGGAAAAAATTTCTAAAATTTGGAAAGTTGGTTTATCTTAGTTTTGGAAAATGTATTTGTGTTTGGTGAAATTTATTTTCATTTTTTAATTTTATTTACATCGTTTGAATTTTATTTGGATCTTTTGAAATTTATTTGCGTCTTTTGAAATCTATTTGCATATTTTTAATTTCTCTGCGTTCTTTTGGAATTTATTGTGTTTTTTGAAATTATTGCATTTTTTGTAATTTATTTAAGTTTTTTGAAATTTATTTATATTTTTTTAGAATTTATTTGAAAATCTCATTATTGGGATTTCATTATTTGTGACCAATTAAATGGTAGTTGACCATTATTAATGGCATATCCCACTAATCATGGGATATGATTTAAAAAAAAGGGTAAATTAGACATTTTAGGTCTTTAAATTTGGAAAAATGACCTAACACACTATGAAAAAAGATTTATGATCTAAAGCCATAAAGTGAAATGTTGAGAGACCTCTCGCTGAATGCCCCTAAGAAATAAGCCTAGTAAGCAAAACGATTAAGGAACGCCCAATGAACCCTAAGAATCAAATGGGGATGTCGCTTTCAACGCCCGTGGTGCACTTCGCCTACAATTTGTCGCCACGATAACCGTGAGTGGATCAATTACGGTCTGCCATGTCACCATTGAGTAGCCCCAATGTGACATGACGGACTGTGATAAGATAAACCCTCATAGGATCTGGACTCCCTTCAAAGATACCTAATATCAATAGTTGTGTTTAATTGCACCAAATATGTACCATTATGGTCAGAAAGAAGAAAAAGGATTTATCTAGCCCTGGTGGATCATATCCTGAAGCAACCCAGCTCATAAAATCAGGACCATTGGTCTGATAGGCCCCCTATTCAATACAACGTCTCTCAAATCTTCCAGTTATGAAGATTAAATGATGGGTGCCCAAAGTTAGATAATTAAGAGAAGTTAATTGTCAAGGTAAAAAATGCAAGTCATATATAAGGCCACAGGAGACCCTCATCAGTAACCCATGAACAACCTGAGTGGAATACACACATACACAACCTCAACTAAGAGCTGGAAAGAGTGTGCAAAATCCTAAATACCAATTGGATATATTACAGTTTGGTGGTTACAATGCCTAATGTCATCTGTCTCTCATGACACATGTGAAGAAAAAATTAAAAAATAACTTGACAAGGTGGGCTACCAGCTAATCCAACATCAGGCCATCTAATGGCATGCAGTTAAAGTAATAGTCCTTAATGTACCAGCATATCATCCCCCATCGTTTAAGGGTAGGAAGAGAGTTGACACCTTGTGTGGATAAAAGAAGATGAAAGAACCATTACAAAATATACCTTTCTCGGGCTTTTGGCTAAGATCAAGTGTAGTATATGTTCTTATCAGTTTAATATCTGATACATGGCCCATTGGGTCCCATGATATTAAATAAATTTTTTATGCGCACCCCGACCAAATCTAATCAAAATTTTATGTTTATTAAATAATAATAATAAAAAAAAAAAACAGTGGATGGGATCTGTATCAAAATCATGGTTCAAAATTACGGTATTGGTTGTCGCCATGTGAAATGTTTTTTAATAAAAAAATTTCGTAAAAGCATCCAAAAAAATCTAAAATATTAAAAAATGCTGGAAAATAACATTTTTTTTCTTTTATTAGTGACAACAATAAATCAAAATATCGGTCACTATAAGTCATAAGTCCTGTCTGTGTTGGTGACTCGCTGTCTTCTCTAGTAATTCATATAATGCAACCATTATTTTGGATTATAATTAATTTTTTAGTGTAAAATATAAGAATGTAAAGATAACATATCAATTATCATTTCTTAGTCACTCAATCATCAAATAAGTTGTGAAATTCAAGACCATGAAAATAATATATTAAAATTTGAAACATGATAGTGATATAGATAAATCATAAAGCACTTGGACATCAAAATGTTTATGGTTTACCTTAAATTAGGGGGGACTAGAGAGAGAGATTGATAAGTATGATAGCCTAATTCCAAGTGGAGTGTCTCGCGGGCTCGAAATCATAATCATCATCATCATCATTTATTCGGTATGGGTTAAAAAGATATGCTTCTTAAAATGATTTCTTAAAGAATTAAGAGTTAAGAGTGGTGGAAATATGGAAGAGAAGGAGCCAATGAGGAGGGGTTGCTAAGGAGATGAGGGGAAAGGAAGAGGAGGAGGGAATGAGGGGAAAAGCAAAAAGAAATTAGGGTTTACATCACTCGGCTGTATCTTGGTCGAAAATATTTGTTTAGCAGATATATCGGTCGAGAAAGGAAAATATTTTGGGAATATATTGGTGATTGATACCAATACCGGTATCACACCAATATATCGGACCGGTTATGACTGATACCGGTTCATATCGGCCGAGATTTAAAACCATGATAAAAACCAATGCTTTGTGCTTTGAAATACATCTAGCTAGAACCAGATCCAGCTCAAATACATGTATATAAATGCACGAGATCCCATCCCAACCCTAACTCAATCTGGAATCATTTTATAAGCGAAAGGTTCTCATTTGAGGGAGGTGGACAATGGCCATAATGTTATTTTCTTCATTATTTTACCCTTTTGAGGGAGAAGCCATGGGGGCATGTGTCGTTTGGCCAGTCTCCTGAATGTAATGGAGAACGCTTCTTTAGGAGGTTCTACAAATACACCCGCTTTGATCAATTAATGGTTGAAGTTGGTCTACCATTGAATCAATCACGCATAAAACATATGATTTATTTTGTTTAATGTTTTACTTAAACCATGTGTTTTTATGTGTGGCCTTATTACTTTTCTTGTACAATTTTCTCACTTTCACACATTCTGAATTCTAATTTGACACTATCTCTCCGGACTTGAAAGAATATACTTTCTTAGTTGCCGAGTTTGAACTCATTCTCCTGGATGAGGTATTAGAAGAAGGATTATTTTGCTCTTCCTTACTTGAGGGAGCAAGAGGTTCTTCTAGATGTCTTTTGACCGGGTGATGCTGCGAGTCTTCTGACATGGGTTTTTGTCACCGGACTTTGGTGTCGTTTTGACTTGCCGACCATATGGACAACAACTACGTGGTTGGGTTTATCTTTTGCAAACCATCTTTGAGAGACCCGAGGTGGTGATAAGAGACGTTTTTGTCGATATAGCGCGAAGGTGTATGCGGCGAGCGTTCTGAGCCTCAGTTGGCTCTTGCTGGGCTTTGCCGATGAAGGATGTGCTCCCTCATGTGTAGTAACTTAGCTTGTCTGCCTTGAAGTTTGGCATCGACAAGATCTCGACTTGGTCCTTTGCCTGCCAAAGAGATTCCTTGAGCTTTTCCAGTTCAACCCCAGTGGAGACAAGGGGTTAAACTGGGGGCATGTGGGCCTTGCAGGTTTTCTATTAATAAGAAGGCCCTGAAGTGTGCAAACCGATTTTGGATTTATAGAACCGAGTTTGTTCACACACAGCTGACGTTGATATCGGGTGGAAGATGATGATGCCAAAAAGTGTTTTCGGACACCACCGTCAAGTAGTGAGTGATTAATTTGGAAATTAAAGAAGAGAGAGAGAATTTATAGTGGTTCAGTCAATCGTGACCTATGTCCACTTTTAAATGGCTTTGATTGCCGGATACTTTATTAGCTCAAGGGTGCAGGGAGCAAAGAGTACAAGCTTTGAGAAGGAGAGGAGAGAGTCGTGCTCAGGTAAAAATATGATCCCCCCTCTAAGTGTTGGTGGGGCTTACAATTTATAGTCGCCCCCTAACAGATTGGGGCGACTTACTAGCAACTAGATAACTATTGTGGTAGAGCTCACGACTTCTTCTCAACGGGCGAGGTGGTTGAGGTGCTCTCCATGAGACTCGGTCAAAGATGAGGAGAGGGCTGACTCCTTCCAAGGTGGCGAGGGTGAGGCTTCTGGATGCTTCTCCTGATGATGTAGCCAGGCTATGTAGCTTCCTGATGAACTTGACTTGACTTGGATCACTTTGGGCTTGGTGGGCCTTTATAAGATTGGGCTTTCCACATGGATTGGGCCATTTGGGCTTGGCCTATCATTTGCCCCCCAATGCCTCGTGTTCAAAGGAAACTTTGAAAGTGAGGCATTTTGAATATTAGGCTCTCTCTTCCAAAACTCTTGTTTTTTTTTTTTTTATCCGGAAGAGTCCCCCTGGCTTTGGTCGCGGCGAGCAGCCGCGAGAGGAGGGGGCAGCGCTGGCTGGCGCCGGCCTGGTCGCCAGCGCAGGGGCGACAGCAGCAGCAACAGGGCGCCAGCGGCCTGGGGCGAGTAGTAGTGGCAGCGCCGGGCGCTAGGGACAGTAGTGGCAGCGCAGGGGCGCCCGGCTTGGCGAAGCAGTAGGGACAGCACTGGGCGCCAGCGAGGCAGCAGGGACAGCGCGTGCAAGGGCCCGGCCGGAGGCAGCAGTGGAGCGCGTAGTGGCAGCGGTGGGCGCTGGCCCGGGGGCCTGCGTTGGGGCCACGACAGCGGCGGGCAAGACTGCTGCAGTAGCCGAGATGACCACAGCAACAGCGGGGCCGAGATGGCACGAGACTGCCGAGATGACCACAGCAACAGCGAGGCCGAGATGGCACGAGACTGCCGAGATGACCACAGCAACAGCGAGGCCGAGATGGCACGAGACTGCCGAGATGACAGCAGCAACAGCCGAGATGGCACGAGACTGCCGAGATGACCGTAGCAACAGCCGAGATGGCGGCAGCAGGTGAGACTGCCGAGATGACTGCAGCATCAGACGAGACTGCCGAGATGACTGCAGGCGGCAGCAGGCGAGACTGCAGCAGTAGTCGAGGCAACAGCCGAGATGACCGTAGGCGAGACTGCCGCAGTAGTCGAGATGACCACAGCAACAACGAGGCCGAGATGGCACGAGACTGCCGAGATGACCGCAGCAACAACCGAGATGGCGGCATCAGGAGAGACTGCCGAGATGACCGTAGGCGAGACTGCCGTAGTAGCCGAGATGACCACAGCAACAGCGAGGCCGAGATGGCATGAGACTGCCGAGATGACCGCAGCAACAACCAAGATGGCAGCAGCAGGCGAGACTGCCGAGATGACTGCAGCATTAGACGAGACTGCCGAGATGACTACAGGCAGCAGCAGGTGAGACTGTAGCAGTAGCCGAGATGACCACAGCAACAGCAAGACTGTCGAAATGACTGCAGCAACACGGCCGAGATGGCAGCAGCAGCGAGAATGCCGAGATGACTGCAACACTAGCTGAGACTGAGATAGAAGCAGCAAGCAAGAATGCAGCAGCAACCGAGGCCAAGATGGCAGCAGCAGCCGACGCCGAGATGACTGCAGCAACACAGCTGAGATGGCGGTAGTAGGCGAGAATGCTGAGATGACTGCAGCACCAGCCGAGACCGAGACGGAAGCAGCAGGTGAGACTGCAGCAGCAGCCGAGGCCGAGATGACTGCAGCACCAGCCAGACTGAGACGGAAGCAGCAGGCGAGGCGGAGATGGCATCAGCAGACGAGACTGCAGTAGCAGCGCCCTGGGCGACCTGGAAGTGACCTGGGCGAGCAAAACTGTTCTGGACAATTTTTTTTTTTTAAACGTCGAGAGGCCAAAACAGTTGTTTCTGGGGCTTTTTTGGACTTTTGACACCATCAATCACTGCCATAGGCAGTGAGTTTTGTAGGGCTCGTTGAGAGCTTCGATTTGATATATTATACGCCCCGTTTGGAGCACCTTGGGCGAGCCTGGGCTGCCTTGGGAGCTCTGGGCGAGCCTGGGAGCTTTGGGCGCTACGGAGGAGGCTGGCCTCGGCGTGCAGGCATCAAGAGGCGCCACTTTGGGCGAGCTAAGGGGGTCTGGTTGCCCTGTGGATGCTGAGTTGACTCATTTGGGCGGCCAGACAGTTGGGTACGCTAATTTAATATAGTCCCTCGGGTTGCAGATGACCTGAGTTTCAAGATCTTTTTGAGACCGTGCTTTTGGCACCCTATGAGAGAGCTGCTCAGCTGGAGATAAGCTGCCTGTTTGAGAATAATCCAGAGGTAGGCCAAGCTTTTTTGGCGACCCGCGAGAGTGCCGCTAAGCTGGAGATAGACTGTCTGTTTAAAAACAGTGCAGAGGCCAAGCTTTTGGCGACCCGCGAGAGAGCCGCTAAGTTGGAGATAGACTGCCTGTTTAAAAACAGTGCAGAGGCCAAGCTTTTAACGACCCGCGAGAGAGCCGCTCAGCTGGAGATAGACTGCCTGTTTAAAAACAATGCAGAGGCCAAGCTTTTGACGACCCGCGAGAGAACCGCTAAGTTGGATATACAAGCTGCCTGTTTGAGAACAGTGCAGAGAGGCAGGTCAAGCTTTTGGCGATCCACGAGATGATTCACCTTGCCTGGACCTATTGATTTCCTCAGCATTCATATATTTTTGAGCTTTTGCCAACAGTTCTGGCATGCTCTTTGGTGGTCGCTTCACCACTAAAAAGAGGAAGCTTGACGAGCGAAGGCCTCCCAGGAAGGCTGTCATGGAGACCTTGTCGTCGGGTTCTTCAACATGAAGTACCTCCTCGTTAAAACGAGTGAGGTAACTTCTGAGGCTTTTGTGTTTATCCTGCTTTATGCTGAGCAGGTGTGTGGCAGGCTTCTGGCCGCGGCGCCCACCGATAAAGTGTGAGACAAAAGATTTGCTCAACTCTCCAAAGGTGGCTATGGATGCTTGGGGGAGATTGGCAAACCACTGCCCAGCGGACCCCTTCAGTGTAGTTGGGAACGCCCTGCACATTATTTCGTCAAGGATATTATGCAATTGCATTTTGGTTTTGTAAGTCTCTAGATGGTCCAATGGATCCTTCGTTCCATCAAAGGTCTCCACGGATGGCATTTTGAACTTTCGAGGGAGTGGGTAGTTCACCACGTCAGGCTTGAACGGTGTATCCGTTCGCCCGACTAGATAATCTACCGTCTCCGGTGCCCGAGCCCTTATGGCGTTGAAGACATCGCCCAATTGATTCTGCATTTCTTTGAGTTTTTCCTCCCAGCGATTGCTGGGTTCCCTGGACGGGCCAGGGAAATAACTCTCATCTTCCATGCTGTGATTTTCACTCCCCCCCTCCTGGAAATGAGGATCCTCATCGTTAGAAGCAGAGGGAGGAGGTGGAAGTCCACTGCGATTCGCCCTTCCCATAGGTCCTCCCAATGGGGCTCCACCCGGGGGTGGAGGCTCCTCATGATGGGTGCGGCCTTGAGGCAGGAGTACCCCATGGGGGGCGACATGGAGAGCTTCAGCAGAGGCGCCCTGGTTGCCATGAGGATGGGCGCCCAGGTGTGCTCGTCGACCTTGGGCGCCCTAGGAATGGGCGCCCAGGTGTGCTCCTCGACCCTGGGCGCCCTGGGAATGGGCGCCCAGGTGAGGATGGGGACGGGCAGCTCCTCGGACCCGGGTACCATGGGGATGGGCGCTCGGGCGAGGCGCTCCTCTGCGTGGAGCAGCCGGATGCTTCGGACGCAGCACTTCCTGCGGTGGTACCGTACCAAACTGTGCACCTCCTTGCCCTGTGAGCATGAGTTGTAGTATCTGTTAGTTTTGGGTCACCAGCTGCTGCATGGTCTCCAGCATTTGTTGGGGAGAGGGAGCAGGGGTATTCGGTGCAGGATTAGTCGGTGTAGGATTACCCTCGCCCTCCCGCGAGGGGTTACCATCTTGTCGTCTCGTTGATCTTGTGGTGATCGCCATAATTTTGAAAAAGGAAATTTTCTTCGATTCCCACAGACGGCGCCAAACTGATGATGCCAAAAAGTGTTTTCGGACACCACCGTCAAGTAGTGAGTGATTAATTTGGAAATTAACGAAGAGAGAGAGAATATATAGTGGTTCAGTCAATCGTGACCTACGTCCACTCTTGAATGGCTTTGATTGCCGGATACTTTATTAGCTCAAGGGTGTAGGGAGCAAAGAGTACAAGCTTTGAGAAGGAGATGAGAGAGTCGTGTTCAGGTAAAAATATGATCCCCCCTCTAAGTGTTGGTGGGGCTTACAATTTATAGTCGCCCCCTAACAGATTGGGGCGACTTACTAGCAACTAGATAGCTATTGTGGTGGAGCTCACGACTTCTTCTCAACGGGTGAGGTGGTTGAGGTGCTCTCCATGAGACTCAGTAAAAGATGAGGAGAGGGCTGACTCCTTCCAAGGTGGCGAGGGTGAGGCTCCTGGATGCTTCTCCTGATGATGTAGCCAGGCTATGTAGCTCCCTGATGAACTTGACTTGACTTGGATCACTTTGGGCTTGGTGGGCATTTATAAGATTGGGCTTTCCACATGGATTGGGCCATTTGGGCTTGGCCCATCAGAAGACATGTTTCTCCTCCTTCATTAAAAGAGAGAGGATAAAACTTATTGTTTATGAGTGGGGCCAAAGATGTTGGCCTTGATGATCTTTGGAGCCTCCATTGTTTTGGAGAAGGTTTTGAGGACCAAGTCTTGAAGTTGGCTTGGTTTTTGAAGGGGTGAAGCTGTGTGGAAGCGTTACGAGCTTCAGGCTTCTTAGTGTTAAAGAGAGTTTGCCTTGAGTGTTGTAGGAATGACATGACCCGAGCCAGTCTTTTGCTTTTTGACGGGCTTGACTTCTTCTTTAGGAAAGGGAATGGTCCAAGAGTTCTGAAGATGACGGTCCACGCAGTAGTAGCCAACCCGAAGTTGGCAGAGTTGTTGAAGGATATGATGCTTCGGCTACTAGTAGGACGCTTGAGCATGAGCTGGTTTTTGTTCACGTCGAAAGTGATAGTAAGAAAGGCCACCATTTTGTTAGTTTAAAAAAACCTGATACAAGAGCACATCCATTGGTAATCATAAGAGTATAATGATTATAAATGTAAAACTATAGGCTTTCTTTTTTAAATCACTGGAGAGGACAAGATCCAACTCAAATGAGATGAGAAAGGTGGGAAGTTATAGAAAAGACAATTGTTTCGATTGTAGATACAGTAGACGCAAAGTGAGCGTACCAGTACTTGCTGGAAAAAAAAATTATACCTTAATCCAAATTACCGAGGAGCAAGGCTCACTCAAGGTAAGATGAATAAGAGGCAAAAAAGACAAATGTCCCGGTCGCGAATACAGTAGACTCAAAAGAGCGTACTAGCAACATTAGTAACAAATGTTGGAAGGAAATAAATGTCCCGGTCGCAAATACAATAGACTCAAAAGAGCGTACTAGTACCGCCAGGAACAAATGTTTGGTTGAAAATCGCATCCACGAAATGGATACAAAATGAGGAAGGGATCATGTTTTAGAAAAAGAGATCCCATGTGAACCATCAAAGAGAGAAAATGGTCCGCACCCCACTTGAAGGCGAACTTAGCATTTCTACGAGCTTTAATTCGGAATGAGCAGAAACATAAACTCCCAAATTTGAATCCACAAGTGAAAAATCAGATTTTTCTTTCTTTAAAAATCTTTTCTTTTTTTTTTTCTTTTTTTCTTTTTTTTTTTTTTTTGAGAAATCACAAGTGAACCATCAAAGAGTGATGGGAAAAAATACCTAAAAAAATGAGATTTTACGAAAATCCGTCGGACCGAGACTTCCATAGTCGTCGTTGACCATAGGGCTATGGTCGCCCGTGACGATGGGGGCTTTGGTCCTCATTTCAGCCCTTTTTTAGACTTTTTTTTTCTTTTTGGAATATTTTTTCTTGATATTTTTGGACACTTTTGGCATGCTTCTCATTTAGTAAAGTTGATGGAAAGTCATACAAAACGAAGGAGTTAGAGGTACTGTCATCAGTACGATAATTTTGTTAAAAGAAGGATGCTGCAATTTGAAGTGTGGTCAAACGATGCCCGATTGACCATAAATTTGATAGGGAGACTCTTGGAAGTATTTTGAGACGAACCATCAGCTCTGATTTGTGTATCATGGTCCCAATGGACCCCGTCGCTAGGAGACTCGATCTTTCTATCGGGGAAACTGAAGTTGGGTCAAATGATGTTGGAACGACCCGAAACTTACCATGTAGCCCATTTGGAGTATTTTTCTAAGCTCCATGAGCTCAGATCTGAAAATGATGGTTTTGGCGCTCTCCGTCACCGGAAGATTTGTTGAGTCAAATGATGTTAGAATGACATGAAATTTGACGATGTAGAGTCTTTTGGGAGTATTTTAAGATCATCCTTACGTTCTGATCGAAGACATATTGATGTCTCTGTCACTGCTGTCGCCAGGTGGGCTGACCTTGTCGTGAGGAGAACATAACTTTTGCATTTTAGGCCAAATAGTGTCAAAATGACCTGGAATTTGATGTAAAGTCTCTCAATGGTATTTTGAGACCAACTATGTACTCTATTTTTAGAAACAGGGTCTCCAGCACCGTTGTTGCCGGAAGGTCTTTTTTGGCCAATATAAAAGTGAAGTTAGGCTAAATAATGCTGAAATGATCCACATGGTTGTGTTAGAGGATCTTGAGCTTTTCAGGTGATTTCGAGAAGATTTGATGCTTGAAGTAGTTGTTGCCTATTTTGTCGCAAGAAGAATCGCCTCATATGAAATGACGTTGAAACTTATCCAAAATGTTGTGACATCTTTGGAAATCACACTTGTATGGCTTGATGAAGCTTTATGTGACTTCTTTGATGTTAAAAATGTGTGAAGAGGCATGAGTGGCATTTTTTGTGTTAACAAACTACCTACCTATTCCTTAAAACAAACGGGTTAGAAGGACCTATGAATCATATTTATAGTCCACATTTGTTAGATTCTTGGTTTTACTAAAACTCTTACACTTGCTTCTTAGGAATCCGAGTTGGACTTGAATAAGGAAACTCAATATCATATTGTCAATGCTCAATTCTATAGATCAAGTGAGACCCATATCTAATTTAGGCACCTAAAATAGACCTACTTTTGTAGAAAACCTAAAACATATATACTTGCGGGAGAATATATAAAGGGATTTGATCCAGTGAGAACTTTTCTTATGGAGTCACAGTGAGAACGTTTTTGTAAGGCTCATTAAGGGTCTCATTTTGGGATGAGACTCGTGGGGGTTGAAAGATCTATATGAGACCACTCCGAATATCAAGTTTAGCCCCAATCCCATGCTCCCAACCCCTTCTTCCATGGCCGACAAGTCCAGTCCATTCGTATGGGCATATAGTTGATCCAACAGTCCAACTCAGTCGCATTGGTGCCAAACCCTGGGGTATGTGACTATCAAGGGGGTCCCTGTCCATTCCAAGGTTTGGATTGGGTGATATGTGAGCCACACCTGTAGTTCTCACCTCACTATTTTCCATATATAAGAACGCAGCTAACAGTTCTTATGGGATAACAAGGAGCTGAAATTGCAATAGGTGAGATATACCTATGGGAAATATTATGTTGGTTTTTACCAAACTTCAACATGATAGTGATGGACCCGATTCCTTCCTTCTCTCCCGCTGCCTCCGCCCCGGGTCTTTCGGGGTGCGGCGGAGGGGAGGAGAAGAAAAAGGTAAAGGGTTTCAACATCTTTTTTTTTTTGTACGGGTATGCCAATTTCACTTTTCTACTTGGAATTTAGAAACGGTGATCCGAAGATCCACCTTCACAAGTAGAAAGGGGAAATGAAACTTTTTCTAGTTTTCCATTGCACACATATTTTAAGAAAAGAGACAAAGGGGTTTTTTTTGAATGCCGTGAAAGGCGATTTCATTTGTTGCCGTGAAAGGCGATTTTGCCGTAAAAGGCGATTTACAAGTCTCATCCATTATGAAAGACAAGAATTGTGATTTTTGTCTCTAAAAGAAAAATAAAGTACAATAGAAATCAAGAAAAGGAATCTGACTTCTCATTCGATTGTGGGGACACGTTCAGATCGACGGTCGCGAGTCATGTATGGGCTCCTCCATCGTCCATGCAGATGAGAACACGATGCTTGGATTCTTGGCTCGGCTTTCTAACCTCAGATTTTTAAAGGACAAAGACCAAGAGAAGGTCTTATATCCGATAAAAAGCTAAGTAAACGGGCTGAAAAGCCACGTTTTAGCCATGTTGGTAGAAGAAGGGAGGTCCTTGGGGGGGTGGCCCCCCAAGGGTGCTTCAATCACCTTTTGGTGGTCTTTGTAGCAGGGTTGCAGGGCTTCTGGATTTTTTGTCTTCTTCGGGGGGAAAGCGAGAGATCCGGATAGCACTTCGCCTTTTTTTTTCCCTTTGGAATGCCCTCCTATTTATAGGCCTTTGGTAGCCATTTAGGAGGGTTTATGAGCATTGAATGCATTAATACTCATAATGGGAGGAGTTACAAGTTTTAAAGCATTTGTTTTGTAACTCCTTTTTCTTTGAATCTGATTGGCCGATGGAGAATAATGAGCTTTTAATTGCCTTTAATCCCCATCATGGGAGGAGTTTCATGGCTTTAATGCCATAAATCCTTTGACTTGTAACTCCCATTTGCTTGCTTTTGATTGGGCCGTCCAAAATAATGAGTTAATGACCGCATTAACTTGTCATAAAACGGGTCATTTAACTTCATTAATTGGTCGCCAAGTCGCTCGAAGAGTCGCGGGCCGCGCCGCGTCTTTTGGAATTCTTCTTGCGATGACCGCCGGTGGATCCACATGTTGTTTGATGTCGGATGGCGATGCAATTTTAGACATTGATCAATGTCAACGTGCCGGCAACATCTGTCCTGTCGATTTCACGATCGGGCGGGCAGAAAGTGTGCTTTCTTTGTCGGCCGGTTGGCGAATTCGAGGCATCTAATGATCATCCAATGACTTCGGCGTCGAATCCGTGATGTTTTGACGAAGATCGACGGATTTCATGCACGAAAAATCAGATTTTTGGAAAAATCACAGGGGCCAATCAACTCGAAACGCGAAAAGGACCCGAAAAAGTGGGTTTCCGGCGACTTTTGGGTCGCCGGAATTCCATGGTCGCCGGCGACCATGGGCCTTGGGCCCGTTTTTCGGTCGCCGTCCGGTCGCCGTTTCTTCGCCGTTTTTCGATCTTTTTTCATTCTTTTTTCTTCTGATTTTTTCCTGACATTTCCCCTCATTTATTGGCCTGATTCTCTTGAAGAAAACCCGACGAGAAGCCACGCAAATCGGAGCACAAAGTTTCCTATTTTCTGGAAAGCCGAAGACTTTGTTGTGCGGTTTTGCCGATTTTTTGTCAAGCATTGAAACTAGGCCAAACGATGTCAGAATGACCTGAAATTCGACGTGGAGCTTCTTGAGCATTAGATAGGACCAACCATAGGCTTTGGTTTGAGTTTTGAAGCCTTTTGGGGCCCCGCAAACGCTTGCCTTAATTTCGCCATGAGAGAAATGCCGAGCTTTGACTTGTGGTCAACCGATGTCCGATTGACTGAAATTTGACAGGGAGCCTCCTGAGTAGTAAGTAAGACCAACCATGGGCTTTAGTTTGAGTTTTGAAGCCTTTTGGGGTCCCGCAAATGCTCGCCTTGATTTCACCTCGAGGGAAATGCCGAGCTTTGAAACTAGGCCAAACGATGTCCGTTTGACCTAAAATTTGACAGGGGACCTATTGGAGTCATTTTGAGATGATCCATTAGCTCCAATTTGAATGCCATGATTCCGGGATGCTCCGCCGCTGGTAGACCTGTTTTTGCTTCCTGAGAGTTGATGAAGGGTCAAACGTCGTCCGTTTGACCTGAAATTTGGCAGGGGGCCTTTTGGAGGTATTTTGAGACCATCCGTAGGCTCTGATCGAAGTTTAAAAGTCTTCGACACTGTCGCTGCCGGGAGCTCTTGTCTGGCTGTCGGAGGAGTGAAGTTAGGCCAAATGATGTCGAAATGCCCCGAAACTTCATGTGTACCCTTCTTTTGGCTGCTTTGAAGGATCTTGCAGTTTTTGTTTGATTCTGACAAGATCTGGTGCTTGAAGTGGCGCCTTCCTATTTATGGCAGGATGTGGCTCCATGTAGCTTTTGGTGTTGAAGGGACATAGTGACATTTTTGGTGTCAACAGATAGGTATCAGCCTATTCTTGAAATCACATGGATTGTTTCCATATTGCAGATCTGCAATGGGCCACAACACGGGTGGTTGGAATTGATATCAATCACGTGGATACTAAACTCAGTGGACATTCTTGCATTGCTTGAGATTATGTTATTATACAAATAAATTAAACAATTAGTGTTACTGACCAACTCTTTTGGCGCTTGCTTTTGGGTTTGTATGTTTTGGAGTGCAAACTTTGAAGTCAATCCCATGTCCTGACTCCTTCATCCATGGCTTCATAAGTTTAATGGCTTCATATTTGACAAAAACAAAATTGACCCTCCATCCAACGATCTAGTCCATTTGCATGGGTGCCAAATCCAGGATCGTTGACTATTTACTAACAACTTGAGCTTCTACTATTACTAGTTATTAACATGATATCGAAAACAAAAGGTTTCATGACTCTGGTTATTAACAACTATTAGGGGGGTCCCTATTTGTTGCATCGTTTAGATTGGTTGATTAGGTGGGGCCCACCTAAGTATTTCTATTTATGTTATCATAGGCTACCTTTAATCAATTCAATTCCTTAACTATCCACAAATACTTGGCTAGACTTTTCACCCTTAATGATTCTAATTTCACACTATTTCTCTTACCGAAGAAAGAAAAAAAAAAAAAAAAAGGCTGTTTCAGGCACAACTCACTGTTACATTTATCATAATAAGTTTACATGAAGCGCAACCGTCAAACAGTAAAGACCTAAAAACTAAAGATTAAGATTATCATGCATTTTGGTGGGCCCACTTAAAATGGAGCACTTTACTAGGGATATACTCAGGATAATCGTGACATTCAATATTGAAGCCTCAAACTCATTGATTCTCATCAAATAATGTAAGTGTCGTATACTTCTTGGCATACAACCGACTGTAAATCGTAGTATCAAACAATGGAATAAAAAATCTCGAGTTTGTGATAGGCTGATTTGGTTTAACGGGACATGATAGATGCTTATGTCAATTCCTATTTTTCAGAAAGAAAGAAAAAATAATGAGGACTTGCTGAAAGCTACTATTCGCATTGCCTCTGCAACGTTTGATCATGTGGTTGAAAATTATAGGTCTTTATTAGAGAACAAGCCCAAATCACAGTGGAAAATCCAAGGCCCAAATCAAAGTGAAAAAGTATAATTTCAGAAAAGAGACCATACCTAAAATCCCGGCCCATTTGGCAATGAGGAAACTACAAAAACAAGGACTCTAGATGGCCCCCTAACCGAAAAACAGGCCACTAGTCATTATGCACGGAAGTGGTTCCTTGTAACCACTTCCTTTTTTTTTTTTTTTTTTTTTTTTATTAAAGATTTAAACGTGTGACGACGTCGTCGCTTAATATAGAGAGTTAGCGACAACGTCGTCGCTAATTCATCAAATTTGTATCTTCTCCGACCTTCATCATTAGTGATTGCTGGTGAATTAGAACTCTATGTTATTATTTTTTATACACAGATATATGAGTGTGGGTCACGGATATGGAAAATCAAGGGAGAAGCTCAATGAGATTTATAGGGGAATACGATGGGAGGAAGAAGGCATCAATGGGGTTTTGAATCTAGGGTCCTTCTGAGCATGTATTTCCCCTATTGATGCCTTCTTTCTCCCATCGTTTTTCCCCATAAACCCCATTTACCATAACTCTACTCTATACTTCTTCTTCAAATCGCCCACAAAGTCATAGACCTTGTGAGGGTCGGGAAGGACCATGGAGACACTCTCATTCTCCATGCATCTCTTCACCAAAGCAATTAGCTTAGGGCACTCATTCTCTATGCTAAAATTGCCATCAGTCTCATACATGTAAACCAGCAGGCGAATCGAACAAGCACCACATCCACATACCCCAAGCTCTTGCCACCATAAAATGGCTTGTCTTCGAGCTCTCCTTCCAACAATTTCAAATAGTCGATGGACTCTTTCTTAGCTACCTCTTGAGCCTCTCCTTTGCTCAAACATATCCGTGACCCGCCCACACTCATTTATATGTATATAAAAAACCGTAACATAGAGTTCTGGTTCATTTTGGTACAGAAAACAGCAATCGCAGATGATAAAGGTCGGAGAAGATGCAGATTTGACGAATTAGCGACGACGACGTCGCTAACTCTCTATATTAAGCGATGACGTCATCGCTTGTTGAAAAAAGGCAAAAAAAAGAAATGAATATTCTGGCGGGAATACCGGTTCTGTTGCATAAAAACTATAGGTGCCACTTTTGGTTAGTGGCCATCTAGAATCCTTTTTTTGGTAGTTTTCTTTTGGCAATTTACTATTAAAGTAAAAATAATGTAAAACATTAAACTAAGAGAGAAAAAAATAGAGATAATTAGCGAAAGGTCCCTCATATAGGACTTGTAAGGCCTCCACTCCATCAACTTTTCCTCTAAGGCCTATAGTCCATGCAACTTGGACATATTTCGGTAAGAGGTCCCTAGACACGTCACCTCATGTTGATAGGTCCATAGATACGCCACCTCATATATTATAATGACTGATTTGCCCTTTCAACTGATTACGCATAAAATTCTAAAATTTCAAATTTTAAATCTTCTATTCTCCCTCTTCATCTTCTTCAACCCAGACATGGACATTGACGGATTGGATTTCAACAGTTGAGATTTATTTCTATTTTTTTCAGAGAACGAGATTGGGATTTTTCAGAGAAGTAGCATCGCCAGACGCTGCTGCTTCCTTAGCCCACATGTTGTTGCCGGAGAGGAAAAAAAAGACCCTTCCAACCTTTCCCAGGTTCTGTTGCAGACTTGCAGAACACGAAACGAAGAAAGAAGACGATCTTCTGCGCCATCGCCGGATTTCCTGAGCCATTGTCAATCCTGCGTGTCGCTAGAGAAAGGGGATCGCCACCGGACGTCGTGCCATGCCATCGCCGGAATCGAGAAAGAAGGCAAACGGAAGATGGCTTTTGTGTTACTGATTTCAGAACAAAGAAGAAGAAGAAAGTGGGCCTGGGCTCTGTAGCAGTTCTGAGTTGGTTCCAGGTCAGGTTCGACCTGATCCGTCCCAGAAGTCCACCCCCATTCCAGTCAAAGTCAAATTTATTTGAGTTTTGTATTTTTTGTCAGATTTATTTGAGTTTTGGACAAATCTATCTGAGTTTTTAGCTATTTATCTGACTTTTAGAACAAATTTATTTGAGTTCTGGACAAATTTATCTGAAATCTAGACGAATCTATCTGAGTTTTTGGCTATTTATCTGACTTCTGTAACAAATTTATCTGAGTTCTGGATAAATTTATCTGAGTTCTAGACAAATCTATCCGAGTTTTTGGCTATTTATCTGAAATCTGGAACAAATCTATCTGAGTTATAAACAAATCTATCTGAGTTTTTGACAAATTTATTTGAGTTTTTGAAAAATATAGGTGAGTTTTTGACAAATTTTTCTCCATTAAAAAAAATTTAATGAGTTTTTGAACTAATCTTTCTGTGTTTTTGGAAAATTTATTTGTATTTTCTTAAATCTATTTGTGTTTTTGAATTTTATTTGTGTCTTTTAAAATTTATTTGCATTTTTTGAAATAAATTTAACTGAGTTTTTTGAAAAAAAGACTTGAATTTTTTGCCACATTGTTCGCAAATTTTGAAAATTGGGTTAACTTAGTTTTGGCAAATGTATTTGCGTTTTTTAAAATTAATTTGTGTTTTTTAATTTTATTTACGTCTTTTGAAATTTATTTGAGTCTTTTGAAAATTTTTTATATTTTTTTGAAATTTATTTGTATCTTTTGAAATTTATTTTGGATCTTTTGAAATTGATTTTCATCTTTTGAAATTTATTTATATTTTTTGAAATTTATTTGTGTCTTTTTAAATTTATCTGCATTCTTTTAAAATTTATTGCATTTTTTAAAATTTATTTGCGTTATTTTGAAATTTATTTGTGTATTTTTAGAATTTATTTGAAAATCTCATTAATGAGATTTCATTAATCGTAGCTCATTAAATGGTAGTTGACTATTATTAATTGAGTATCCCACCAATCATGGTACATAATTTAAAGAAAGAGCAAATTAGACATATCAGGTATGAGAATGTGTTAGACGACCTTTGAGGGACTTCTCGCCGAATGCCCCAAAAAAAATATAAGGAGTAATGATGGTATTTTGTCTTTAGTGGATTGGTACGAAATACTTTTTACTTTTCGCCTAAGTTAGTGTTTTCTTGTCATTTAGTGGAGAAAGGAGATTTCTTTTTTTTTTTTTTTTTTTAAAGGAGGAAATTTTGTAGAGATGTACTTTCAGTGTGACCCCTCGTCTGAAAAATGAAGGTTTTATATTACTTTTTACTAAGCTAGTAAATTGCCAAACGGGCCCTTGTGCAATTGATGCTTTAGAGTGGTTCTATTTATTAAAAGTTTCCTAGACTCTAGAAGGATAGTTATAGTTGTATCTATATTGGGGTTCTTATTTAAAGGGATATTTCTATTTATTAAAAGTTTCTTGGATTTTAGAAGGATAGTTTAATCTATATTGGAAAGTACATTTATTACCCTAAAATACTGTTAAAGTTTGGAGTCTCGTTCGATATGGAATAGCGAAACCGGTTGCCATTAGGTATGACCCAAGTTACACTCCTAGAATGGGGGTAAGAATTCAATATGCCAGTAGGCTTTCACTGGGCCGACCCTTATTTTTCTTTCGCTTAGGCCCTTATTGGATATTAAAAAACAGGTTAGCCTTGCTAGGTGCCGCAGTGGCGGACCCAAGATTTTCATTTAAGGGGTGCGGAGCCTAATAGGTAGTTTGATTTTTAGGGCAAACCGACAATTTTCATATGGATTTTGACGATGGACCCAAAATTTTTATTGGACTTTTTTAAGGGAACCCAAATATTTTATATAGGTTTTGGAATCACACGAATGCGACGCACACCCGTGCTTATAGCTGAGTTTGCCTGATTCGTTGACAACCGAGGCTTTGCATGAAAGAAAGCGCACTCAAAAGGAAGGGAAGGGGGTAATGGGCCTAGCCAGCAATAGCAAGACTTGGCTGGCTTCTGCCGTCTTATATGCCCACGGGCCAGACTCATGCCCAAATTTACAGGGCCTATGGATGCATTCTATATTTATACATGTCTAGTTGTTTATGCATTTTTGAATTTACATAGGGTTGCATCTTAAAACATTATGGAGTCATGATTGGATGTTTGTGAAACTTACTACATATTCCATAATGTTTTCTTTGGTGAAGCATATTTTTATGGGTTTTCAAGAATTCTATAATTGGATTGCTTTGTGTACGATGAGTTTATATTTATTTTGATAAATGATGATTTTTCGTGCTCAACTAGGCTACGCTTGGCAAGTGACGCTTTGATATTTCACGCTTTGACACCCTATGAGTGACGCTTTTGATATCTCGTTCTTGGCTGGGTTACACTCAGTGAGTGACGCTTTGATATTTTGTGCTTGCCTCGGTAAACCCTGGTGAGTGACGCTTTTGTGAAAATATTTGTTTTTTGAGTTTCCAAATTATACTTATTTTAAAGACTAAATGAATTAGAATTATGGGTGAACTGTTATACTGAATGTCATGTGCTTAACTTGCATGTTTAATTTATGTTTGATTTTCTTATTGAGCTTCAAAACTCACCCCACTCCAACTCCAGTTTTGGAGATAATTCTGGTATGCTTGGGATTTTGGAAGTGAAATCGAGTGGTTCGGATATTTAGCAAAGTAGAATAACAAAAAGAGAAAATTTAGTTTTCTTTGGACATGGGTAGTTGGCGATCTCTTGTAATGGATTTAATTTTGACTATTGAACTTGTTAGTTGAACGTAAGAAAAGGGATGAATTAGTTAGACTCACTGACTTTGATAATCCTGATGTGATTCCGCTGCATTATTTGACCATGATCTTGTACACTAGACCCGTAACGCATCGAAAACTAAGGCCTTGTTTCTTTTCTGGAATTCCTGACAAGAATTCAGGTTATTTGGGAATTCCGGAATTCCTATCAGAAATCCAATGTTTCTTAATAAGAATTTATGGCATTTAGAAATCCCAGCATTTACAAATGCCAAAAAAAAAAAGGGCATTTCCAAAACCCTCCTCTCCATCGAGCATTCCAAAAACCCACCATCGCAGGAATTCAAAAAGAGCTCTTCGGTACCCAATTGTCATGACAGATCTTGGTTTTCCGACCACGGCAAGGAGAAAGAAGGTCTGTTTTTGCTTCTTTTAAGCTTTGAGATGATTGCTGTGATTTTTTCCCCTCTTTGCTCTTCTGTTTTGGTATTTTTTTAGAGGGTTTGATGAAGGGGTCTCGGTGGTCCATTAATAAGAAGAAGGAAGAAAACAGAAAGAAAGAAAGAAAGAAAAAGAGAAAGAAAGTAAGAGAGAGAGAGAGAGAGAGAGAGAGAGAGTGAAATGGGTGGGCGGTTAGTCCATGATGGCAGCAAGGAGGGAGAAATAGGGAATGAAAGAGAAAAACAGAGAAAGGGAAATGGGGAAAAAAATAGAGAGAGATGGATAGGTGGGTTCTATGGTGATTGGCGGTGGCGCAGGTGGTTGCCGATGACGATGGTGGTGGCTCGGCAGTGATGGAAATGGGTCAGAAATGGTGGGGCAGCAAGTGAGGTGAGGAGAGGGAGTGGAGAACGAGAGAGATGAGGAAGTGGGGGTTGCTGTGTGGAGTGGAATGAATAAGGGAGGGGTTTTTGTGACCTAAAAAGGGATGGGGAAAGTGAAATGGGGTGGGGGAGTTCTACGCGTGGATTAAGGAAGTGGGGGTATGATGGGAATGAGATGGGGAGGTGGGGTTCACATGGGATAAAGGTGGGGACTTTGGACATGAAAATTGCAGTAATTAACTTACAAATATATACTGGCTATGAACCCAACAAATAATCCAAGACATATGAAAATGGCAGTAATTAACTTCTTCATTCATGATCACATAACTGTAGTGACATTCATAATAATTAATACCCTAGAATCCTGTTTGTTGTGCGAGAGTTAGTCCCGTAGGTGACTCTTGAGCTTAGAGTTGGTTATTGTGTGAACCACTTCTTGAGGCTCTTATGCCTTTATACCAACTCTACGTTGGAAAGATGAGATCGGTGATGCTACCTTAGCTGCGGTTGTGCCATGGCGACATAGGAACCTACGAGTCGCCGTGCTAGGAAAGCTGCTTGGTTGATTCTGACCCTCGTAAGTCCACGAGAAGACCCCTTGACATCATACTCTAGTTTATAGGTGCTTACGATAGTTATCTGCCCGGGCTATAACGAGTATTTTGAAGATTTTAAGACAAATAATTTTTTAAATACATGATGTTGGAATGGTTGGACCTGAACTTTAATCCAGGTTCATCTAGGTGATATCCCATGAACTTCATTAAGACCTGAAAAGAAGTTTGCATTTTGATGAAAGTGGATGGTAGTATCTTTTGATGATTAGGAATGAATTACTTCCTATTTTGTTGTGATGGATGGATGTAGGAAAATTATTTACTTTTGGATGATTGTAATTACCACATTATGTTGTATGGATGGTTATGAAGACCTTCGGTACCTATAGATGACTGCATTTGATCTATATTATGTTTGGCAAGTTTGATGTGGTTCTATGCATTTTTATGATCTATATTATGTTTGACAGGTTTGATGTGGATCTATATTATACTTGGCAGGCTTGATGTGGTTCTACGTTTTGCATGGTTATGGTTTGCATCGATCGTGTTTTTTCTTTTTTGCTTCTTGAATTGTGAAAGTGGGTCCGACATTGAGTCCTACATCTTATCATTAGCATTAAACACATTTGCATATTGAGTTGTAAAAATACATTGATCGGTTAAATTGGCGTATAAACAATGCATACAAGAGTAAAATTCTAGTCAGAAATCATTTTAGTTATGAAACAGGAAATTCAGGAAATTTAGGAATTTAGGAATTCTAGGCAGAAATTCAAACATAAATGAAACAGGGAATTCAGAAATGATAGGATTCAATAGCATTTCAGAATTTCAGCATTTCAAAATTCTAGACAGCTACCAGACATGAATTCCAGAAATTCTAGGAAAGAAACGGGCCCTAAGAGTCCCAAGGATATCGGATCTCAAGGCATTACAAGGGAATTAGAGAGGCCACGCTGCGTGTCTTAATTTCCTCACCAAAGTCTTTTATCTCACAAATCTATTTTTTGCCTCACAAAAGATGCTTGCAAATCGTGGAAATAGATTTGTGAGGTGAGAAAGTACTAAGTGGAGAGATCTCTATTTGTTCTAATGTTCACAAAAATGTCGTTTTGATTTACATTTTTTTATATTAAATCCTTAGGTAGGATACTCTAAATAACTTAAAATCATGCAAATAGTGTGATAAATATAGTCCATTTACCAATGTATATATGTTGGACCCACATAATACCCATTAGATTCAACTCCACTAAACATATTGGGACACATTAATGAATTATGGAACATCTAACCATCTGGTTGATTTAGGGATGTAAATGGGTCTCCGGTTCTCTGATTATTTAGAGGTTCCGACCTGTTACAAATCGGGTTTGGGTCCTTATTTAGGCTTCAATAAGTAAATGGATCCGGTTCTGGGTTGTTTTTTTGGACTCGTGGCTAAAACGGGTCCGGGTCTAGTTCTACCTTGGTTCGAACCCATGGACCCGACATATTACCTCAATTTTCAAAAGTCTCTCCTAAAAACTAGGTTTTTTACCATATCATTATCTACTTAGATCTGGACTGGACCCGTCTCATATATAGTTTTGGTTTTGGGTCTATCTTCCCATTAACGGTTCCGGCTTCGGATCCACCATAGATCTGGACCGGAACTGATCAGTTTACATCCCTAGGTGGATCCTATCGAATGGTGGATTCGACCCCTGTAGTTTGGACAGAATGAGTGGGCCAAGCGAGCGGTTTGTTTATATTATGTGGGATATATGCAAAATGGTTGTTATGTGACTAGAGATATCGTTATGCCGATAACGATATCGTTACGTGGGTAATTCTATAAAAAAAAAAAAGATATTACATCTTAGTCCTCTTATTTTCTCATCAAATCAGTATTTAATGCTAATAATTTCATAAAAATCTCAAATAATTATTGTATGCCCATTTTGGTTCACTTGTAAGGTGAATTCAATTGAAGTGTTGGTATAAGAGAAAAGAAAAGTAGGGGGTCATATAAAAAGAATATAAAATTTTGAAAACTATCTCTTCTTTTAAAAAAAGGGTAATTAAAAAACCAATCTCTCCTTCCGGGGCTCTTTCTTTATTAAAAAAAGTCTCTTCATTTGCCACAAAATGACAAAGTGACCATCATGGCATGCTTCTTTACCATAATCCCAAGAATTCATGGCTGGAGGAATTTCAAATTCTCTAAACGTTATCCCCATGAGGTGGAATTCCAAATCCTTACTCTTGGCAGAGCATTTAGAATTCCAACCAAATTATCTAGACTCTTTATCATGAGAAATTATCCATGACGGGTTAGACATTTAGAGCAAGAAAACTCTATTTATAAAAAAACAACTCATTTTCTTATAAAATTTATATATTGCCTCTTGGAACTTCCTCTATGATTGCCTACGTCATCTAGGGCTTGATTCAAACTTTGTAGACAAGATTAAAGAATGTGTCTGTTCTACCGCGTATAGGGTTGTCAATGAAAGTTTAACAGATGAGAGCATGCCAGCGAGGATTGAGACATGGGGACCCCCTATCCCCTTATTTATACATTATTTGTGGGGAGGTGATGAGTTCACAAAAGTCATACTTTTATAGCATTATTCTTAAGACTTTTCAAAGATAAAAGAACTCAAAACACTATTTTTCAGTATAAAATCATAATTTTCCTTTCCATCATGCTTTTCTCATATTTCCCCATTATAGATGGCCCATTTGTATGCATTTGTATGAGTTTCAATGGTTTCCATACAAAATATCTTCGGAAATACTCTCAATTATGTTGATTTTTCTTTGTAGGTGTTAATTGAAGGTTAATTTGAAAATTAAAGTTGAGATTTAAGAGTTAAAGAGAGTAAGAATAAGTTTGGAAGGCAATTGGAAGAAGAAATGACTAAGTTAGGCCAATAAGAAGAAGAAAATTAAAAAACCTGGGTTAGTATTTTGACCATAACATTTTATTTAGGTATCAAATTGAGGTGATCTTAGAAGCATTGGAAAGCTTATTCAAATGTTTACAAATCATATCTCACAATATATGTTTCAATTCGGATGTTTCGGGGTTCAAAACTGACATCAATTTGGGAACTATTTTCTAACACGGGAATCACATTCCTATTACCATTCTTATGAAGTCCTACATGTAAAGACCCGTCCCTAGAAATACCAAGTGGGATCCAGTTTGACCAAGTCAACCCTAGGTATCCTATTTAATAAGTGATTAGCATGAGTAGTTAGTAATTTCCTACTAATTAAGCATAGTTTATAGGATTAGGACCCTTATGAGATTAATAGTTCCATTAGGAGTTTAATTGGATTTCCTAGAAATGATTAGCTAATTACAAGCCTTAGTTGTAAATCCTAATTATAGGAGGGTTTTCCCTTAGAAAATTTTGCAACTACTTTAGAATGATGCAATTACCCATGGCCTTACCCATTAGCCTATTAAACATAAGAGGTTATTCTAGTCATTCCACCAAACTATTTCCCTCCAACTTGGAAATCCAAATACCTTAAATAACCTTGGCCTCCTTCATTATCAACCAAGCAAACCAAGCAAACATGGGCACTCTAGTCATTACAATTAACCTACCTTTATTATCCTTTGGTCCCTTCATTTACAACCACTCAACCAAGGGTACCTTAGTCATTAAAACCTAGATACCTAAACTACCCTAGTTCTTATCGCTTATTTCAATTAACTAGGCAAGGGCTTCCTAGTCATTTTAACTAAGATTTCCCCAAATACCCTCATCTCTACCCTAAACTTGCACTAGCAATAGAGGGCACTTTAGACTGTTCCCATTCCACCAATTCCTATAAAAGGAATCCAACCCAAGCTCCCCAAACATTTCATACACTCTTCCCTCTCATTTCACTACATTTCCTACCATCTCTCTCTCTCTCTCTCTTCTCTCTCTCTATAGATCTAGGGCTACCAATTGCCAGAAGAAGAGGCTCTCATCAAGGTCCAGCCATCTCCAAGCTAGAGAACTCATCTCACCTTCTAGATCTCTCTCCCCTCCAATTGAAGGTAATTTTCATTCCCCCTTTCCAATTCCTTGTAGAATAGCTTCTTCTCTTAAAATTCCCTTTGTAATGCACTTCTTTCTTTGAGAATGGGTGTAGAGATTGTAGATCTTGCCATTGGAGTGATTTTAGTGCATTTGGAGAGAAGACTAGGCTAATTGAGGAGTTTTCTTTCTAATTAGGCAAATAGACATGCTTAGTTTTCTTAATTTGATTGATATGCTTAGTTGGTTAATTACTGTCTTTTATGGATGTTTAGCTTGATTTCTGTAATTGGATGGTTGATTGGGTGATATGACTTATGAGATTGTTGTTAAGAGCTTTTCTTATTTGTTTCAGGCCATTGATGGATATGAATCCCTCATTTGGAAGATCAATGGCCCATTTGTAATGGAATCATAATGTGGGAAGGGTACTTGATGTATGGAGATGATTGGTGTAGATTTGGGTCGGATTTGATGGAGTTTTGATGAGAAATAAAAGAGGGCAGATCTAGGATGTTAACCGGGCACACTGTGGACTTCCCCATAACTGGGAGTAGAAAATAGACTCAGGGTCTAGAACCCAGTGTACCCGGTTGACCTGCCACACTCCGAATTCCCAACTGCCAGGTCTCTAATGAAATGCCCCCTAGTGTATCAGGTCAACTAGAAACACTGTGGACTGTGAATTCTGCTTCCCAGTTCTGTCCCCTTTCGTAGTGTATCAGGTCGACATGAGGACCCATGATGCCGATCGGGTACACTACAGATAGTAACTTCTTGGATTTGGTGTCTTTTATGATTTGATCATATACGGTCCCCGTTGACCTTCCATTTGGATTGTTTGGGATACGCTAAACAGGAGTCAAGGGTCGGGCTTAACCTTGACCCATGTAGCCACCTAAGTAGGGTCTTGGGTTGTAAAACGGAATCCAATTTAGTGGTAATGGACGTCCTTTGATGCTATACACCTACAGGAGCACCAAGGATACTTATTAAGCATCTAGGATTCCGTAATCACTGTCTTAGGTGAAGTGGGACCCTGGACCTAAAGAAAGGGGCGGCGATTGTGGTGTATTGAGACATGTGGTACTTATATTGTTGAGAACGGATACTAAGGATGGCTGGTAGGTCTGAACCTTGGATGTAGACTTCAGGAGGTATTATAATTCAGGGCATTGCACTTAGACATTACACTTGAAGTTCTCTCATGTAATATTGGGAACTTAACGGTAGATATTAATGGACGAACTGTATAATGGGGTAATATTAATTAAACATATAAAGAAGCGGAGTATACAAGGGTATGCATTATTAACTGTTAGAAATCACAAGGATGAACTAGCTATACCCAAACTTCATGACTCATACCCTTGACTAATATCGTTTCATATTAAGGATAGTAAGGCGATCCAGTTCGAAGTAACCCCACCTGGTGATTTGTAGGATTGTCGATGTACGATTGGACGGCCGGTAGATTTCGACATCGGCATGCATACTGTTATTGAGTTGTGGTTGAGTACAGTAGGTACCTTCGGGGTACCGAGACCGTCGACAATCAGACCGAGTACGTTGTGGATGGATATTGATGGTTGAGATAGCACGTAAGACCAATAACTGGGACTTGACCGTGGCTATGGATATGGATATTGATGGTCGAGAAGCACTCGTGTAAGCTCCTATTCGATGAGACAACAACGATGGGTGGCCGTGACCCCCATGGTTGACAACCATCGATAGCTGTTGGGACGACGACGATGGGCTGGCTCCAACCCCCCACATCCCTTGTATTTCAATTGAGGACGTACCTTTATGTGCTCTTATGGATGGATGTATATGGGATGTACGATGATTATTTATTGTCTATGCGGTTGCTTAGTGCCTTTAACTGCCAACTTTGATACAGTGGGATCGAGATATGATGGACATGAACATGGCGAGACTACTTCCTCATGTTATCTCTGTTGGTGACACTTACGTGCTTGTATACGGTGAGATACGATGCCTTTAATTGCTGACTTTGATACGATGGGATCTGTTAGAAGCGAATAGAAAACAGGATCTCTGAATATTGCGTACAGATTACTGCGGAAATAATTTTCAACTAATATGATTAGATCATACCTGCGAGATCTCTCTAATTTGATCTCGATCTTACAACAACTCGAAAACCTTAAAATCTTCTACTGTATTCCTATATGCTCGAACTCGCACCAGGGAGTGGGCCTCTTCTACGAATTCTCTTCTACTCTCTAAAACCAAGATTTCTCTCTTTTTATTTTTGTATGTTAACCTAGAGAGCAATAGCGTATATTTATAGGCTACAATAGGGACCTTAAGAAGGAAATAAAGATAGGCTTCTTATGGAAGTAGGAAACCCTAATTCAACCCAAATTAGAATCCTAGTTTCATAAATTACAATTCAGTCCATTAAAGAATTATAATTGCACTCCTGTCCTTATTCTCAAAATAATATTTCGAGCTTCTTGTTATTAAGTGCTTATTAATCTCCCCACGTTAACATTTCAGATATCCATCGATTAAATAATTACCGATATCCATATTTAATTGATATCTTTATAATTCATTGAGACCTTACACTTAACTTATTTAATATGTCGAACACAAAGTCCACTTGCAGGGTTTGACATAATCAAAACTTAAAAGCTTCATCAAGGGGATATCATCAATCCCTATTAGGGGACGTGGATTCTGTCAATAAACTAATATCCACCATATACGTAGTGTAGTCATCCAATTCACTGAGATTATTGACCCATAAAAGATCTCACTTCTTCGCAAATCAAAATGTCAAACACTAAATGTATGTTTCTATTATTTACATCGGGATTAAGAGTATAAGCATTCATAATAACCATTTGGGTGTTCATCATTTTATATAGTTAGTATAAAGACAATATACCCAAAAACACGGTCCAGTTCAATACACATATAGTGTACTATCATAATGAGTCGAAACTATACCGTTTTCCACAGCCAAGGCAAGCTTGTTAAAATATAATGCTACAATTGTACCGATGGTGTGTCCAAATCTATCTAGATTGTAAACAATAACTTATATTCTATAAGAACCGACAAATAAGTCTTCCGTGTATAAGTAAAACTATACACAGCAACTTGTCTACTTTATAAAATAAAAGACACTCACATGCATAATAATTAATAATGCAACCATTTGCCCACATATAATCTCAGTTAGATAAGAAAACAAAATATACTAAAATGAATCAGTCATAGACAAATACATAAAGTATGTTTTTAGTATAAATTTCCAACAGGATTGAGATACGATGGACGTGAACATGGCGAGACTACTTCTTCATGTTATCTCTATTGGTGACACTTATGTGCTTGTATGATTTAGATGATATATTAATGATGATGACTTCTCTTATTTACCTGATATGTTGTATTTAAACATTTATTATATTCGTATCTCTATTATCGTTCATACACTACACTTAACACCGTTTCTGTTGCACTCTGATATCTTATCTTTATCATTGAGGTTCTAATCATGTACGTACAACTGGGATCAGGTATGGCCTTCTTCCTTATCAGTTAATATAATGTATTGCCATCTAAACATGCCTATTTGCCTGACTCATCGTGCCTTACCCAATCCTTGGAGCTTCTAGGTACGTTTTCCTTTTTCTTTGCTTGGGGGTTGATCCGTTGCCGCAGGGTTGGGAGAGTGATGCAGTTGGTGCATCAAGAGACGTCTATCACCTAAAGTTGTTATTTTCCTTTATTCTTTGGTAGATGGCCATGTTGGCCTAAGTATGTATTTACCTTAACATTTGGAAAGAACCTTGCAATCTTTTAAAAGTAAAAGTAAATTGTAGGGCATTGCCCATTTACTTGATCATATGAGATTCATAAATGTGCATCTTATTGGATTTTTAGATTCTCTTGGGTACTTTCCCGTAGCGTCTCAAGATTCGAGGTGCCCGGAATTTGGGGCGTTACACCACATCGGAAAGAAACCAAAAGAGAGCAAGGCAAAGGTTTCTATATAAGGAAGGGAGTTCTCGGAATTTGAGGAGCATAAGCAAGGAGAGCCTCCTCCGCTTTATTGAAGCTATTAATGTAATTGAGAGAAATTGTAGAGAGAAAGTGAGGAAAGCTTTATAATAATTAAAGATTTGGAATGGAAATGAAAGCTCTATCTTCTCCAGTGGGTGGGTAAGTTGATGCTATTCCCTTTGCTTACGTTCTGAGACCCAATCAAAGGGATGAGCCACCATTGGAAAAGACAAAGCTTTCATTTCCATTTCAAATATTCAGTTATTACAAAGCTTTCCTCACTTTCTCTCTATAGTTGCTCTCATTATATGAATAATTTAAGTAAAGAGGAGGAGGCTCTCCTTGCTTGTGTTTTCAAATGCTTAGAGCTCCCTTCCTTATATAAAAAATATTTGCCTTGCTCTCTTTGGTTTCTTTCCGATGTGGGACTTCACAAGAATGACAATATGAATGTGATTTCAGTGTTAGAAAACAGTTCCCAGATTGATGTGAGATTTTGAGCCTCGAAACGTCCGAATTGAAAAAAAATATTGTGAAATATGATTTGTAAATATTTGCATAAGCTTTCCAATACTCCTGAGATCACCTCAATCGGACACCCAAATAAAATGTTATGGTCAAAATACTAACCCAGGTTTTTTATTTTTCTTCTTCTTATTGGCTTAACTTTGCATTTCTTCATCCAATTGCCTTCCGAACTTATCCTTACTCTCTTTAGCTCTTAAATCTCAACTTTAAATTTCAAATTAACCTTCAATTAACACCTACAAAGAGAAATCAATATAATTGAGAGTATTTCCGAACATATTTTGTATGAAAGCCATTGGAACTCGTATAAATGCATACAAATGGGTCATCTATTATGGGAAAATATGAGTAAAGCATGATGGAAAGGAAAATTATGATTTTTATGCTGAAAACTATGTTTTGAGTTCTTTTATCTTTGAAAACTCTTAAGAATTAATAATGCTATAAAATTGTTACTTTTGTGAACTCATTAAGAGGCTATCAGTAGGGCGATTTATACCATCGGTCATAGGAAACGTATCTCATTTCCTATGATTACCGAAAGAGGAGAACCTACCTTATGATTTGCTGATGATATTCTATTCTTCTCCAAATTAAAGACTCTAACATAACAATGTTCCTGAGATTCCTACAAAATCTAAAGAATGAAGCGGGTCAAAAGATCAATCAAAACCAGAGTCAAGTATTATTCTCTGTTAACGTCCCCAAACCTAAACAAAGAGAGATGGCTCTTAAATTGGGAATTGGGAATGTAGTTGATATTGTAGTTTACATAGGGACTTAATTGACAGTCAAAAAATGGCAAATTGGTACTTTATGGAGGAACGTGGTTCACAAAATTAATGGTAGAATAGCTGGATGGAAAGGGCCTTAGCTTAGCCACGTTGGCAAACTAGTTCTCCTGAAGTGGGTTTGTTCGAATCTACCTAATTATTGTCTTCCTCGTCAAGTTATGCTGAATAACATAATAGCTAAAATTCAGTCCAATATGAACGCTTTCCTTTGGACCAGATCTGAAAAAACTGCCAGATATTTCACGCCTGTCTCTTGGATGAAAATAATAAAACCTATAATGCATGGAGGTTTGGGGTTGAGGAATTGTTACACCTCGTCCCGAATTAATTAGTATTAATGCTAATTAATTGTGATTAGCGTGGATTAACCTTGTTTAATCGAGTTAATGGTGATTAATGACTAAAGTGAATTAAACTAGTCACAAGTAAAGGAATTAAGCATAGTGAAATAGTTTTAGAAATGATTGGATTGATTGAGTTGGGTTTAGACTCAAATTAATGAAACTAAGGACTTTTCCGTAAATACGGATTTTCACATATTTCGTCGGATACGGTAAAACTTGGTATCATCATGTGTATCTCGACGAGTACATCAGCTTTCATAAAATACTCCAGTTTAATTGACTTAAAATGAATCCAATGAGTTCTCATCTGACTCAAAATATGAATAAGCATAATAGGGTGGGCTAATGTGCAAATGTACCTTTTATAAGGTTCAAGGGAGCCAAACGATGAGTCACTTGATCGTTCTAGAAGAAGCTACAAAAGGCCTGAGTTCTTTCTTCCTCTTCATTTCTTCTTCCTCCTTTGTCCCCACCAAGAGTAAGGGTTTGAATATTGCAAGTGATATTGCAAAACGAAAGTTAATTTCTTCATCCTTTCAATCTTCTTGGAGTTAGAGCGTGAGAGAACTCTTAGATTTCTTTCCACCAAGGTAACAAGTAAGTGATTAGTTATAGTTTCTGAAATTCCAAGTTTAAATTAGATGATTTAGACTCTCTTAACATAGACAGCTTATGTGTTTCATATTTGTGATTTTATAATGTTAGGGTTAGTAGAGAGAGTTCAAGAGGTGGAAATTCATCTCTAATTGAGCCTAAGGAAAGAGGGTTTATGTGTTAAACTCAAAGTTGAGGCAAGTGTAAACAACTATTATGATTAAGTTGCTATTATATTTGTAGATTTCATTTGATTGTGTTTATAGTGATGAATTACCCTATTTTATTAGAAGTGGAATGAATCTATATGTATGGATTGATTGATTGTTGATGGGTTGATGGAATAGAAGTGTTATTTTTATGTTTGAATGATGTTTGAGAAAGGGACAGGAGGTTCCAATGATTTCTTGCAGGTTGTGGAGAAATTTAGATCGAAAGAAGAATTGTTCGGAATTCTAGGTTGGAATTCTGGAGCAGTTGCTCGAGCGAATAGGAGTTCGCTCGAGCGACCCACCTTCTGTATAGTGACCGTTCAAGCGAACAAGAATCCGTCTCTGTCTGTCATCGCTTGAGTGAATAAGAGAGGCCACTCGAGCGACCCACTTTCTGGAAGACATCCACTCGAGCGAACAATAGTCCGCTTGAGCAAACCTGAAGCAGATGCTTAGGGTCTTTTCAACCCAATTAAAGGGTGACTTGCTTTTCTTAGCGTAGAAAGTTCTTGGATTTGTGGCTTATAACTGAGCTTATGTTCAGTTAGCCAAATGATGAGGTTTGATTGACTAAATGGTTAATTAAATATACTTAAAGTATACTTGGAGTTTTCCAGAAATTAATATCCCTGGATTTGGAACTAAAATGGATCGAGTGTTTACTGAGGGTTATTCGAAAATTTGAATAATGAGATTTTCAATAAAAATATTAGCTTCTAAAGCTAATCGATAGGTCACTGATTAGTTAACCGAAAATAATAAAATTTCATAATTAATTTATGAATTTAAAGGAAAAGAGCCTATTGATTATATTAAGGCTGTTAATACTGTTTATACCTCCATAGGTGCTAATTAAGGGGAATTTAATGTACTAATTTTTATATAAATTGTGGTGTCCATAAAAAATAGCACGTACATTAAATAACCGAAAATTACACTTGAATGGTTGGTTGTAATTGAATGTGAAATGAATTTAATTGTATCTGAAATGGATTATAAATTGAATTACATCCGTAAGGGATTGTATATTGAATTGAATATGTTAATTTGAATTGAAATGGATTAAATATGTTGAATTGTATTAATTCTTGAGTCTGGCACTGCATGATTATTTTGTTTATGCTTATTAGAGTTGTTCTTACTGCAGTAGATGATTTGGGAGTGTTCCGGAGCTCTGTGGTGATGTCAGTAGTCCTTGGCCCGGGCACTGATAAATCCCACAATACATGTTATTTGTATTTCCTTCCTTCAGGGAAGATAATTCCTTCTTTCTTGGGAAGATATGATTTGAAATGAAATGTTATTATAGTTGCCAAATCTGAATAAAGACTCTCATTGATTCTGAATTGTATTGTATTTGTCTAACTTTAAACAAATTAAATGTGTAATTTTAGCATGTACATTCATGTATCTGTTTATACATTACTGAATTGTCGAATTCACAATGTTATTGATGGCATTACAGGCCCAGTTGCCCGTGCCGATCCTATCCAGGTCACAGCGCCAGTGGAGGCAACCGTTCCTGTTCCTCCAGGAGGATTAGTTGAATGGAAGTGAAGCGATATCGTATGATTACGATATTTGAGATAAAACTGAAATGAAAACTTTTGAAGGACTTATTGTTGAAACGTTTCAAACTAATCATCTTTGCATTGTATTTAAATATGCAAGTGGATGTGTTAAATAGTGCAAATGAATTTTGTTGTGTACAAAGAACATTGTACAGTTTTGTGTAATGCATTGTGTATATTTCCGCATAAAATGTATATTTGATATCCCTTGTGAATTTTGTTTAATTCGGAGTTCACAGGAGTAAGTATGGGACACGACTCGGAGTTAACTCGGATTAACCATAATCTCAGGCTCGGGTCATGTCAGGAATTTGAAGATTTATAGAAGACACTGAAAATTGGTGGAGTAAAATTCTAAGTCAGAAGTACCTCAAAAATGACACATTTCAAGAAGTAGCTCCATAAAATACAGATTCCAGGCTTTGGAAAACTATGTTGAAACATAGAGAAATCATAATGGATAACCTTCATATTAGGTCATTGGGAATGGGAATAGAGTTAATGTCCTGGAAGATTCATAAATACTGAAATTACAAAAGTCTAAGGATAATTATTTAAATGAAGGAAAACAAAAATCTTAAATGCCCAAATTAGGCGAGGATCTCATTATTTTTTATAACGCCCAAGAAGTTCTGATATGGGATGTATGAAAATGAGCCAAAGAGAATGCTTTTCAGCAAATTCTCTCTATTTCTTTAGGGCCTATTTGGCAATTTACTAGATTAAGTAAAAGTGATGTAAAGCATTAAATCAAGCAGTAAATTGCCAAAAATGGCAAATTTTGGGTATTCCATGTTGGAAAGATGAAAAGGCAAGTTGATGCACTATAAAGGCTATTTATGAAACTTTAGAAACCCCTTTTATAGGACTGCAACTACCTTGAAGAATGTGGTGGAATCTGGAAATCCCTTCCAATATAAAGCTATTTGCTTGGAGATTCCTGCACAATGGCTTAATGACAAAAGATAAATTGCACAAATTTAGTCTTATTTCAAATAAACTATGTTCCATTTGAAGAGTGGACTGGGAAACGGTGGACCGCCTCCTCTCCAATTGCACTCTCACAAAATTTATAAGGGGAAAAGGCAGTGGAAAGGAAATTTATTGCTAAAGACCCTTCCAATTCTTCCACTTTCGGGTCATGGTTCTGGTCGGCATCCAAAACAGATCATGAGGCTGGTTTGATTTTAGCTTGGTATATCTCAAAAAGTGTAGGAACCTTTACATTTTCCAAATGCAACCTATAAAACATTTTTTTTTTTTTTTTGGTAAACACTATAAACCCACTTAAAATCCTTATTAATTGCCTCAACATAAAGCACCAGTGGGAAGTTTTGTTGGGGACTGAAACTAGAGACTTATGCGAAAAGGTTTCCAAACAATAGTTGGAAGGCCCCACCAATGGGATGGATGAAGCTAAATTTTGATGGATCATATGATTACATCAACAAGAATACTGCATGCATTGGAGGGATGGTCAGGGATCACCAAGGTATTGTCCATATAGCTTATGCATTCCAAATGAGAGTTGATAGCCCTCTTGAGGCAGAGATGCAAGCACTATTACAGGCTTGCATTTATGTGAAAAGAATTGTATTCAAGAACTTTTAATAGAAGGAGATTCCCTTATACTAGCCCAATCACTGATACAAAATGATACGGTTCCATGGCAGCTGATGGGCACTTGGATAAGAATACACAAAACATTGACATAAGATTGGAGAGTTTACTTATGCCACAGAAAAGCTAATAGAATCGTTGACATATTGGCAAAAAACAAGCCTACTATTGTGCTCGTGTTTACAGAGTGTTTCATGAAGCTCGATTCTTTGGAGATATTGAGAAGACTAGAAAGTCTAACGAAGTTGTTGATGGAGTGGTTGATCTCACACCAACTTCTTCTCTAGTGCAGACTACAGGTTGAGAAGGTGGACAAAACGATTTGGATCGTGATGAGGTGCAGGGGTTGCCAGATGAATAGGGTGTTCAGCAGGGGGAACAGTCTCCTCGGTCAGAAACCACAGAACCTCAAGTTAAGAGGTCTACTCGAAAGCGTCAACCATCAACAAGATATTCTGCAGCAGATTATATTTTGCTTACAGATGAGAGGGTGCCAAAGAGCTAGACAGAAGCAAAAACTCATGCAAATAAAGATGAGTGGATTAAGGCTATGCAGGATGAGATGAGTTCTTTGAAAAAGAACGATACTTTTGAGCTGGTGGAACTTCTAAAAGGCAGGAAGGTTTTGAAGAACAAATGGGTGTTCAAGCTGAAGAGAGATGACAGTGGAAAACTGATAAAGCACAAAGCACGACTAGTGGTTAAAGGCTTTGCACAGACGAAGGGTATTGAATTCGATGAAATCTTCTCTCCAGTTGTTGTAAGACCCCAACCCGAGAGACCTCGATTAGTGTTAATTAAGTTGTGTGTTAGTCTTAAGCGTGATTAGTGCATTTTGGTTAAGTTGGGTTTAGAATAGTTTTGTTATAGCTCTGGAAAATTTTGAGTACCTTTGTGATTAGTGGGGCCTTTTGGGGGTTCCTTTTATGACCTTGCGTATACTTGGGGGATTTTCCCAAATTTCATTGATTTGTATTTACCCCGTTTTACTCATCTCATTAATCTTTACACTTTCATGTTGATCTAGTCCCCGTTCGAAATCCCGAAAACCCGACTTTCCTAGCTTCGAGGGCAAAACAGTCTTTTTACACTAAATCTGTACCCAATATTTGATATTCCCGAAACCCGCAAAACATATACTTTTTGGAAACTAGAAATTTCGATGAACAACTTTTCCTCCTTCGTCGATTTCATTGAGGTCCCGATAACCATGATTTCAGCCCAATGAGATTGCTAGTAGTGGAGCCCACTCCCCATTTGCTTTATAAGGAGAACCCTCCTTCTCCTTTCCCTTTTCCAACTCAAAAGCAACTCATCTAGGGTTTATCCTTTCTCTTCTCCTCCTCACTCTTTCATCTCACAAACCACTACAAATCTTGCATCTCTTGAGAAATGGAGATCACCATTCTCTTCCTCTCCTTGAGAACTCTCCATTGATACCATTTTGGAGGAAACCTCCCATCTCAAGACCCTCTTTAGAGCTTTCCATGTAAGCAATCCCTCTCTCTTTTTTTCATGTGTGTTTTCCTAACCTTTGGGAGCTCCATTTTTCATTATTATGAGCTTTCCTTCTTGTTCATTGTTTTGACCCATTTTAGGGTTTGTTTTTGGGGTTTTTGCTTGTAGCTTGAACCTTTGGCTTGGAATTGTGATTATAGATTGTTTTGGACTAGCTTGGACCTAAGGCAAATGAATGAAATGATAGATTGAGCATTTAATAATTTTATGAAGAATGTAGTTTATTTTGTTATTCATGTTCATATTTATTAGCTTGCATTGATTTGAAATAAACGATCATTAAAGAGTTTTGCTAACTCATTTATTCTCATGGAAATGTGGTTTATAGTTCTTTATTTGTCTCTTGTTTATGGCATTAAATGAACCTTTGTGATTGTTGAGTTTCTCTCCTCTTTTGTGGTTGATTGTGGTTGACAAGAAGATGTTTGGATTAAATGTTGATGTAGTTTTGTTGGGATTTTAGATGATGTTTGTAAGGAGTTTTGAGCTTCTCATTTTGGTGAAGGAATGAGGCTCAAAGGTGTTGTAAGAAGAGGAAAATGGGAAGAGGTAGAATTGTCCCGGAACCAGTTTCTGGATAGTTCGCTCGAGTGAACTTGACAGGTCGCTCTAGAAAAGGGTCCGAACCATTCCAGTAGACAGTTCGCTCGAGTGAACCCTCCCATAACCCCTCCCAGAACCCTCACAGAAACTTGTTAGTTCGAGCGAACGTATTCTTCACTCGAGCCAACATGTTCGCTCGAGCGAATCATCCCAGAAAACCATTCCAGAGTGCTCATCGCTCGAGCAAACTTCTTATTCGCTCAAGCGATGGACACTGTTCATCTGGGACTATTAACGGGACAAAAATAAAATGTCTAAATGATTGAGAAATGTTAGTTGGGAACCCTATTGTGATGGGAAGACTTATAACCATAGTTTAACACCCATTTAAGAAAGAAATCACATCACAAAGATTCATTGCATGTTTTGAAATGACCAAGGAATATAAGGAGCCCAAATCTATGTTGAAATCGACATACGAGACCCTTATTCACCTTCATCGAATTTTAAATCCCGATACTTGTCTCGAAATTCATGATTTATGATTTATCATTCCCGAAATTACTAAAATTACAATTGTAGCATTTCGCTAGTCCCGATATGCACTTCTTGCTTGAAATGATAATTGTGCATCATATGTATTTCATACATGTCTTGATTTCCGTTATTTGACCTATGAGTCAACACTACTAAACTTGGATAATCTTGTTGGTTTGATCCACCGACTTGGAGATATCCTTCTTGTCCCACCAATTGCAGTTTGGATCATACTACCCGATTATTATCATGGTCTTGTCCCTATGCCGCAGATTACTACTGTGATTCCCGATGCCCGGTTCGCTACCGTAGTCATGTCCCGTATTATTATGTATATGTATATATAAATTTTGTTGTACCTCCTCACTTCGGTGACTGAGGTCAGCATCTTGATATGCTCTTGTCACTTCGGTGATAGAGGACTTAGCTTTGTGTGGATGCCATCTTGTTTGTTTACCGTTTTCCTTGGATACCTTACATGTTTTATATTGCATATTGTTTTCCAGTAAATGATTCTTCTGTTTTACGAAAGTTATTGTTTTAACATGTTTAAATGTATTTCCAAGGTGAATTTGATTATTGTTTTATCTTTTCATCTACCTGCCAAAACGTTGTGTTTGACCCATTACTTTGGTACTCAGGTCCCATCGTTAGTTATCCCGAGGAGGAGCATGAGGAGGCGGTCCGAGAACCGCAGCGATTAGTTGAGTGGCATGCCGACGATATCGTTTAGACATTCGGATGTCCGAGTTGCGTAACATTTTGGATTATGGTTAACCATTCTTTTGGGATTCATATTTTCTTTATATTGGCCTTTGTTGGCCTCTATTTTTGGGGAGTGTAAATAAATGATCTTTGGTATAAACTTTAATTTACTTTTGGGAAATAACTAATGATCATTGCTCATTCTGATACTTGTTATAAATATGTTACCAACTTACTATTTTGGATATGAATGTATGAATTCAATTTGCTATACGCTTCCGCATTCAAAAGATATATTTATGTTGCTGTGATATCCTCACCGCGGACAACTGTGGGAAATCGCATGTATGAGTGGTATCCTTTTATCGACTCATATACGTATTGGTTAAAATAAGTTCATGGTATGGACTACCATTAATCATTCATAGCATCATCAACTAGTCCCGATCCCGGATTAGGCCCGCTTGCTTGGGGATCCGGTCTGGGGTCGCGACAGACTGGTATCAAAGCAAGACGTGTTTCAAGCAATTAAAAGAAACTAAAAATCTTAAGGACATGGCGAGGATTCGTTAGACTCTTCATTAGTTAGTATCGTGTGAGCAATGTGTGAACCTTATTTTATTATCATGTGCTAACAATTTGTTTTGCATCGTTATTCCACCTCGTAAAAGGACGGTAAACGGCTATCCTACCGCTAGTAACAGTGATCACACCAGACCAATTGGGGAAGATATTCCTGAGAACACCATGCATAATCAGTTTCAGCAGATGATGCAGACTATGCTTGATCAATAGCATCAGGCTAGTGAAAACCAAGCTAGACTACAAGAGCAAATGCTTAAGAAAGATGAAGACCATGCCAGAGAGTTGGCAGACATGCAGAGGCAACTCCTAGAGGTTTTACAAAGAAGACCCGAACCGATTCAAGCTCAACCTGCAATTGTCATCAATCAGAGGCAGCATGACCTGAATGCGTTGTTTGAATGGTTCAGAAAGAGAGCTCCAAAAGAGTTTCTTGGAACAAAAGACCCTTTAGCTATAGACGACTGGCTAGAGCATACCGAGAACATCCTTGAGATCTTCCAATGCACCGGAGGAGAATGGGTTAAGCTTGCAACATCTCTCTTTACCAGTTCAGCGGATATCTGGTGGAAAACAGTCAGGGAGGAGTATAGGAATATGACAGATGCAGTAGCTTAGGCTAGCTTCAAGAGACAATTTGGGGACAAGTATGTACCCACTCATGTCAAGAGATAGAAAGTAGTTGAATTCCAACAGCTTGTTCAAGGGAACACAACAGTCCTCGAATACCTCACTAAATTCGAGAGATTGTCTAGATATGCTCCAGAGTTCGTGGATACAGTTGAGAAGAAAATAACTAAGTTTCTCGAAGGATTGAATCCCATTATTAAGAGGGATGCTACGGGGATTGTACCACCTACAACCTTCGAAGAGGCAGTCAAGAGAGCTTACAAATTTGATAATTTCCACCACAAGATCCTCACACTACAAGGAAAAAGGCAGCCCCAGCAGCAGAACAACCAGCATAGAAATCAACAGCATAAGAGGCAGAGGCAAGATCAGAATGTGCAGAACCAAGTGGTCTGTATCCACTGTGGGAAAAATCATGAGGGTGCTCATTGTCGTACAGTCACAGGAGCATGCTTTAGATGTGGTTTTATGAACCATCAGATGAGAGACTGTTCAAGACAGAATAGGCAGAATCAACAGCAGCAGGGAGCACAACGTCCAGCACCACCTCATAATGCAGTAGTTTTTCAGAACCAACCAAGGTCACTTCAGCAACAAGTACCTCAACAACAGTATAGACCACAACAACAACAACAGCAGGCCCATCAGCAAGGGCAGAATCAAAAATAGCGTCCTCAGCAACTAAACAGAAATGTACAGCAAGGTAGGCCACAGCAGGCTCAGAACAGGCCACAACAGCGAGGACAAATCTATGCGGTCAATAGAGCTGATGTAGAGGCAGCAGGGGATGTAGTGGAAGGTACACTTCTCGTTTGTGGATTTCAAGTTAAGGTTTTTTTTTTACCCTGGCTCTACATACTCTTTTATGTCTCCAAAATTTGCTAAGATGATTGATATGCATGTTAGAGATTTGGATTTTATTTTGATTGTGGCTACCCCAATAGGTAAAGAAGTTGTATGTAGAACTTTTTACCCTAGTTATCTAATTATAATAGGAGAGATAGTGTTACCAGCAAATCTCATTTTTTTGGAGATGTATGATTTTGATGTCATTCTAGGGATGGACTGGTTAGCAGGGTATCATGCTACAATGGATTGTTTCCATAAGACCCCCATCTTTAAATTAGAAGAGACACTAGCAGGGGTGTTGTTATGGGGAGATAGGAGTAATCCTAGTATAGGGTTTATTTCAGCGTTGAAGGCTGATAGACTTCTAAAAAGTGAATGTGAGGCCTATTTGGCGTTTATCACGGAGGATAAATGATCCCAAGGAGTGGAGGAGATCCCTATTTTTTGGGAATTCCCGGATGTTTTTCCAGAAGAAATTCCAAGATTACCACCCATCAAAGAAATAGACTCACTATTGAGCTATTACCAGGGACCGCTCTAATCTCCATTGCACCATATCGAATGGCTCCGGTGGAATTGGGAGAATTGAAAACACAATTGCAAGAATTGTTGGAAAAAGGTTTTGTTAGACCTAGTATTTCGCCATGGGGAGCTCCAGTGTTGTTCGTCAAGAAGAAAGATGGTTCGAAGAGAATGTGCATTAATTATCGGAGATTGAACCAAGTGACCATCAAGAACAAGTATCTATTGCCGAGGATAGATCGATGAGTTGTTTGATCAATTACAAGGTGCTTCTTATTTTTAGAAGAGCGATTTGAGATCCGGTAACCATTAGCTGAGAGTCAGAGAATCAGATGTACTGAAGACAGCTTTCCGGATAATATATGGACACTATGAGTTTCTAGTGATGCCATTTGGATTTACTAATGCACCAGCAGTGTTCATGGCATTGATGAACAAAATATTTGCACAGTACTTGGATCAATTTGTAGTGGTGTTCATTGATGATACTTGGATCAGTTTGTAGTAGTGTTCATTGATGATATTTTGGTGTACTCCAAGACCAAGGAAGAGCACGAAGAACACTTGAGAGTAGCATTGCAGCTTTTGAGAGAGAACCAGCTGTATGTAAAGCTCAACAAGTGTGAATTCTGTGGCTAGAGCAAGTAGCGTTTTTGGGGCACATCATCTCCAAGGAAGGATTGTCAGTAGATCCGTCCAAGATTGAGGCAGTAGTAAAGTGGGAAAGACCAAAGAATGTGTCAGAAATTAGAAGTTTTCTGGAATTGGCAGGCTATTACTGGAGGTTCGTACAAGGATTTTCATTAATTGCGTCACCATTGAAGAAGTTGACGAGTACCTTACGTATGGACAAATAAGTGTGAAGATAGTTTCCAAGAGCTGAAAAAGAGACTGACTACAGCACCAGTCCTTACTTTACCATCCGTAAGCGGTGGTTTTACTATTTTTACCGATGCTTCGAATGTTGGACTTAGTTGCGTGTTGATGCAAGATGAAAAAGTGATAACTTATGGATCCCAACAGTTGAAAGATCATGAGAAAAACTATGCAACCCATGATCTTGAATTGGCAGCGGTTGTTTTTGAACTGAAGATGTGGAGACACTACCTTTATGGGGAGAAATTTGAGGTTCACTCCGATCACCGTAGTCTTCAGTACTTGTTTTCTCATAAGGAACTGAACATGAGGTAGAGAAGATGGATGAAATATATCAAGGATTATGATTTTCCAATCAAATATCACCCGGGGAAAGCAAATGTAGTTGCTGATGCCTTTAGCAGAAAATAAGTAGGTTTGGCAAATCTCAGTTGGCACTTGTACTTTTGAGCAATTTGAAGAGTTGAGAATAGATATACAGCCACTAAAGAAGGGTGTGATAATAGCTAACATGTCAGTGTTAGAGCCTTCTTTCATACAGAAGATCAAGGATAGTCAGTTGCAAGATCCAGAGTTGGCCAAGATTTCAGAATAAGTAGCAGATCATCCTGACTTCCGTATTGTAGATAGAGTTTTGTACTACTGTGACCGTCTGTGCGTACCTAATATTGAAGATTTGAGGAATGACATCATGACAGAAGCTCACAGCACGATGTATTCCATGCATCCAGGCAGTACGAAAATGTATCAAAATTTGAAAGGCAGATTTTGGTGGAACAATATGAAGAGAGAAATAGCAGCATTTGTCTCCCGGTGTATGACTTGTCAGTTGATTAAGGCAGAGCATCAGAAGCCTTCAGGATTGTTGTAACCGTTATAGATTCCGGAATGGAAATTGGAGCACATTACCATGGACTTTATTTCCGAATTACAGAGAACCAGCAGAGGAAACGATGCGATTTGGGTCATTGCGGACCGTCTCACCAAGTCAGCTCGCTTCATTCCTATGAGGACAGGAAAGAAGATGCACATGTTACCTTTGGCAGAGTTGTTTGTCAACGAGATTGTCAGTAGACACGGATAGCCAGTTTCCATCACATCTGATAGAGATAGCAAATTTGTCACGAGATTTTGGAAGACATTGCATGAATCTATGGGTACGAGGCTATAGTTCAGTACAGCTTATCACCTTCAGACAAATGGCCAGTCAGAGAGAACCATTCAGACTCTCGAGGATATGCTCCGTGCTTGTGTGATAGATTTCAAGACTCAATGGGACTCTACCGTTGTGTGAGTTTGCTTACAACAACAGTTATCACTCAAGCATTGGAGTGACGCCTTTTGAGGTATTGTATGGCAGAAGGTGTAGGACACCTGTTTGTTGGGAAGAAGTTGGTACCCGCAGTTTCCATGGACCAACCATAGTGAGTGAGACCAGTGACAAAGTCAAACAGATTCAAGAACGTCTGAAAGTAGCTCGGAGTAGACAGAAAAGCTATGCAGACTCTCACAGAATGGATCTAAATTCAAAGAAGAAGACAACGTTTTCTTGAAAGTGTCACCGACTAGGGGAACATTGAGATTTGGGCAGAAAGACAAACTATTTCGGAGATACATTGGACCATATGACATTGTAAGCAAGATTGGTGAAGTGGCTTATAGATTAGCCTTACCACCCGAACTTTCCGGCGTACACAATATTTTCCATGTGTCAATGTTAAAGAAGTACGTTCTCAACCCTTCACATGTACTCCGGCATGAACCTTTGGAAATCAGAGAGGATGCTACATATGTTGAGAAGCCTATTCAGATCATCGATACAAAGGAACAAGAATTGAGGACACGAATTGTGCAGTGGGTAAAAGTACTTTGGGAGAATCATGGACCGGAAGAAGCAACGTAAGAATTGCGAGACCAAGTGCAAAAGAAGTATCCACATCTACTACCTGAGGTGAGTTGTATTTTATTTGGAGGACCAAATGTAAGACCCCAACCCAAGAGACCTCGATTAGTATTAATTAAGTTATATGTTAGTCTTAAGCGTGATTAGTGTATTTTGGTTTAGTTGAGTCTAGAATAGCTTTGTTATAGCTTTGGAAAATTTTGAGTGCCTTTGTAATTAGTGGGGCCCTTTGGGGGATTTTCCGAAATTCCATTGATTTGTATTTTATCCCGTTTTACTCATCTCGTTAATCTCTACAACTTTCATGTTGATCCCGTCCCAGTTCGAAATCCCCAAAACCTGACTTTCCAAGTTTCGAGGGCAAAACAATCTTTTTACACTAAATCTGGGCCCAATATTTGATATTCCCGAAACCCGCAAAACATATACTTTTTGGAAACTAAAAATTTCGATGAACAACTTTCCTTTCTTCGTCGATTTCATTGAGGTCCCGATAACAATGATTTCAGCCCAATGAGATTGCTAGTAGTGGAGCTCACTCCCCATTTGCTTTATAAGGAGAACCCTCCTTTTCCTTTCCCTTTTCCAGCTCAAAAGCAACTCATCTAGGGTTTTCCCTTTCTCTCCTCCTCCTCACTCTTTCATCTCACAAACCACTACAAATCTTGCATCTCTTGAGAAATGGAGATCACCATTCTCTTCCTCTCCTTGAGAACTCTCCGTTGATGCCATTTTGGAGGAAACCTCCCATCTCAAGACCCTCTTTAGAGCTAATCTTGTCTATTTGGGAGCTTTACATGTAAGCAATCCTTCCATTTCTTTTTTATGTGTGTTTTCCTAACCTTTGGGAGCTCCATTTTTCATTATCATGAGCTTTCCTTCTTGTTCATTGTTTTGACCCATTTTAGGCTTTGTTTTTGGGGTTTTTTATTTGTAGCTTGAACCTTTAGCTTGGAGTTGTGATTAGAGCTTGTTTTGGACTAGCTTGGACCTAAGGTAAGTGGATGAAATGATAGATTGAGCATTTAATGATTTTATGAAGAATGTAGTTTGTTTTGTTATTCATGTTCATATTTATTAGCTTGCATTGATTTGAAATAAATGATCATTAAAGAGTTTTGCTAACTCATTTATTGTCATGGAAATGTGGTTTATAGTTCTTTATATGTCTCTTGTTTATGGCATTAAATGAACCTTTGTGATTGTTGATTTTCTCTCCTCTTTTGTGGTTGATTGTGTTTGGATTAAATGTTGATGTAGTTTTGATGGGATTTTGGATGATGTTTGTAAGGAGTTTTGAGCTTCTCATTTTGGTGAAGGAATAAAGCTCGAAGGTGTTGTAAGAAGAGGAAAATGGGAAGAGGTAGAACTGTCCTGAAACCAATTTCTGGACAATTCGCTCGAGCGAACTTGACAGAGCGACCTGTCTAGAAAATGGTCCAAACCATTCCAGTAGACAGTTCGCTCGAGCGAACTCTCCCAGAACCCTCACAGAAACTTGTTAGTTCGAGTGAACGTATTCTTCGCTCGAGCCAACATATTCGCTCGAGCGAACCCCTCATCCGCTCGTGTGAACCATCCCATAAAACCATTCCAGAGAGCTCATCGCTTGAGCGTCCGCTATAGCGATGGACACTGTTCACCTGGGACTATTAACGGGACAAAAATAAAATGTCTAAATGATTGAGAAAGGTTAGTTGGGAACCCTATTGTGATGGGAAGACTTATAACCATTATTTAACACCCATTTGAGAAAGAAATCACATCACAAAGATTCATTGCATGTTTTGAAATGACTAAGGAATATAAGGAGCCCGGAATGTCTCCAAATTCAAGGAGTACCAAGTCTATGTTGAAATTGACATACGGGACCCTTATTCACCTTCATCGAATTTTAAATCCCGATACTTGTCCCGAAATTCATCATTATGATTTATCATTCTCGAAATTACTGTAATCACAATTGTAACATTTCGCTAGTCCTGATATGCACTTTTTGCTTGAAATGATAATTATGCCTTTGAGCACCCCGTCCTGCTCGTTTATATAAGTGCATCATATGTATTTCGTACATGCCTTGATTTCCGTTATTTGACCTATGAGTCGGCACTACTAAGCTTGGATAACCTTGTTGGTCTGATCCACCGACTTGGAGATCCCCCTCTTGTCTCGCTAGCTGCAGTTTGGATCCCGCTACCCAGTTATTACTGTGGTCTTGTCCCAATGCCGCAGATTGTTACTGTGGTTCCCGATGCCCGGTTCGCTACAGTGGTCATGTCCCGTATTATTATGTATATATATATGTAAATTTTGTTGTATCTTCTCACTTCGGTAACTGAGGTCAGCATCCCGATATGCTCTTGTCACTTCGGTGATAGAGGACTTAACTTTGTGTGGATGCCACCTTGTTTGTTTTCCATTTTCCTTGGATATCTTACATGTTTTATATTGCATATTGTTTTCCAGTAAATGATTCTTTTGTTTTATGAAAGTTATTGTTTTAACAGGTTTAAATATATTTTCAATATGGATTTGATTATTGTTTTATCTTTTCATCCACCTGCCAAACCATTGTGTTTGACCCATTACTTTGGTACTTAGGTCCCATCGTTGGTTATCCCGAGGAGGAGCATGAGGAGGCGGTTGGAGAACCGCAACGATTAGTTAAGTGGCATGCCGACGATGTTGTTTAGACATTCGAATGTCCGAGTTGCGTAACATTTTGGATTATGGTTAACCATTCTTTTGGGATTCATATTTTGTTTATATTGGCCTTTGTTGGCCTCTATTTTGGGGAATGTAATTAAATGATCTTTGGTATAAACTTTAACTTACTTTTGTGAAATATCTAATGATCATTGCTCATTCCGATATTTGTTATAAATGTGTTACCAGTCATGTTATTTTTGGATATGAATGTATGAATTAGATTTGCTATTCGCTTCTGCATTCAAAAGAAATATTTATTTTGTTGTGATATCCTCACCGCGGACAACTGTGGGAAATCGCGTGCATGAGTGGCATCCTTTTATTGACTCGTATACGTATTGGTTAAAATAAGTTCATGGTATGGACTACCATTAATCATTCATAGCATCATCAACTAGTCCCGATCCCAAATTCGGCCCGCTTGCTTGGTGACCCGGTCCTGGGTAGCGACAGTTGTGAAGATGACTTCTATCAGAGTTATCATGGGTCTAGTCGCCAGCATAGACCTTGAACTTGAACAGATGGATGTGAAGACTGGTTGGTTTGCAGGTTGAAAAAGAGTCTCTAAGAGTTGAAACAAGCGTCAAGGCAATGATACAAGAAGTTTGATTTATTCATGGTGAGTCACGGGTACTGGAGGACATCTGCTGATCATTGTGTTTATATTCATAAGTTTGGTAATGGAAAATTTATCATCCTTCTTTTATATGTAGATGATATGTTGATAGTTGGATAGGATAATAAGATGATTGACAGATTGAAAAAGGACATGTCAAAGACTTTTCACATGAAAGACTTGGGTCCCGCACAACAGATATTGGGAATGCAAATACGTCGTGACAGGAATGCCAAGATGCTGTGGTTGTCACAAGAGAAATATGTTTAATGAGTGCTAGCAAGGTTCAACATGAAAGATGCTAAGCCAGTTAGCATTCCTTTAGCCAGTCACTTCAAGCTCAGTAAGATATTATGTCCTATTACAGATGAAGAAAAGAAATGGATGACATCTTTTCCATACTCCTTAGCAGTTGGGAGTCTTATATATGCCATGCTGTATACACGGCCAGACATTGCTCATGATGTGGGTTTAGTGAGTAGATTTCTTTCAAACCGTGGGAAGTATAATACATAGCTGCTAATGGAGCAGGGAGATGATTTGGTTGAGGAATTTCTTTCGAGAATTGGGTTTGAAGCAAAGACAGTATGTAGTCTATTGTGATAGTCAGAATGCTATGGATCTTAGCAAGAATGCTACATACCATGCCCACATGAAGCATGTTGATGTAAGATACCATTGGATTCATGAGGTCATCGAATAGAATCTCATGAAGCTGGAAAAGATTCACATTGACAAGAATCCCTCGGACATGATAACTAAGGTCGTGTCTAAGGGAAAGCTCGAGTTGTGTTCAGAGTTGGCAGTATTGAACTCCTAGTAAGGGGGTTCAGAGGCGTCTTCCCCATAGTCTGGAGGGGGAGATTGTTGGCCCAGTGGGTCCAGACCAATTGGGTTCAGGGTTATGGGTATTTTGGTAATTGTACCAAGACTTTCTTATTGACTAAGATAGAGTTTCTTAGGGTATAAGAAAGCGAGCATTATATATTCATGTAGTGTGTAACCCATGAGATATACTGTATTGATCATACACAGAGTGAACCTAAAGGAGAGTCAATTTTCTTTCTCGTGGACGTAGGCAAGTTTGTCGAACCACATAATTTTCTTGTGTGTGATTGCTTGTCCTTATGTGGTTGATTGCTTATTCGATCGCTTAGATTCACTTGTCCACATACACGCTCACAACAGCTACTAATCTTACTTTATAGAATGCATTTGACCATAATCATGTCTCTTTAATTATGTGTAGGAAATACAGATTGAAAGACCTAAAGATACTCAACATCAGGATGGGGCACACGAGATGCAGGATCAAGGCTTTAACTTCAAGAACAACTCCTTACTAGAGTGGTAAGGAGCGTCGGCCATCAGTTCTTACCTGGCTGCCCGGGGTTCTAACTCCGAGTACCTCTTCCTACTTGTGTAGGCTCCTTTCCCACTTGTGTGGGCTTTCTTTTCGTTTGTGCGAGCTTCTTTCCAACTTGAGCAGGCTGCCTTCCCGTCTGTTTGCAGGCTCTCTTTTGGGTTCAAGCACCCTTGGCTAGTTGGATTACCAAAATAAATAAATTCAATGATTTTGGCTAAGTTGAATAAATCTTTCATTTTGTGGCTGTTCGCTGGAAGTGTTGGGTGTAGATGCTAGTAGTAGTGTGTTGGTAGGGTAGATTTATCTTATTCGGATTGTTTCGGATGTTATTTTGTTTTGGCTGGCTACTATGCTCTCTCTTCCTGTATGACTCTTTCTTTAATAAATCCATCACTTTGGCAAAAAAAAGAAACATTTGGATGAAATCCTTATTCTTTAAAATAATCTTTAATGAAACATCATAGATCTAAAATAAATAATAATCTATGTTTTTGCCCAGCTTCTTCAACAATTTCTTTTATTTTATTTTTATCAAAGCAGCACACCAAGAATCAAATCTACGGTCCTTAATTAAGAATCAGGTGAATGAGAAAATCAAGGGGATTATCAAGCACATTAGGTTCTAATGTTACCCAACATGATTCAAACATTGAAGGATCTGATGGAAAATGTATGATGAAGAAACCAAAATAAGATAAGTCACGTTCACACCTTGGATGTCTTTCTTTTATGATTCTCAGGTGAAAGTGTCAAAGTTGACAAAACTTTTCAACCTCTTCTCTTTACTATTACAAACTAGTTAGTGTCGAATAAGATTTACTTGGCTGATCCAAACCATAAAATCCCTCCAGAAAAAAATGAAAGAAGAAAATTTCTCTGTCATGACTTATGTCTCGACGACCTAACTAGCATTGATTGGGCACATTTAAAATCCAAGATCCAAAGTCAGACATTCATAATCGTTGCTAAAATCTGCCCCCATAATATCTTCAACCAGTCGGTCAAAGTCTATGCACAAATACTCCACTTCTGGTGAGGGTTTACCCCATGGGGACCCTAAGTGCACTTATCACGGTCCGCCATGTCATTGCAGGCAGCCTACCATGCACGGAGGCAGTTTGCCCTGTCCATAACAGGTAGGTTTGTGAGTTTGGCCTTGAAACAAGAGCCCTCAAAAGGCCCTTAAAATGAGGGCTTCTATTTCTAAGAAAAAGCCCTATGCCGGGCTTGTACAGCACTAGCCAAGCCTGGCCCTGGCACTTAAACCTTTCTTTATTTATATAATATATATTTATATATATATATATACACACTAAAATACCCTTATAACAGCCACTTAGCAGTAATAAAAATGGAAATATAAAGGTAATTACATAGTGTCATACCCATTGCAAAATGCCCCAAAACCAATAGACACTTGGTTCATTTCTATTTGGTTATTAAAGTTACGTATTATACTTAATGTATATGCAATACGTGTTGCATAGTTGCTATCTATCCCTTTTTTCTAGTTTTATTATTTTTTATTTAGTTTTTTATACCACTTTTATATATCCTTATTAGTGAAAAAGGGCGTGTACTCTTGTTAATAATGATAGGCTTTTTCCGCTATATAGTGAATTGAGACGTTAACCCGTTTATAAAGTTGGTTTGTATGAGCAGGGAACTTCTTGGATATGGGTGAGCCAAATATCCTTTTTAATTAGATAATTATAATTCCCGATTTTTGAAAGTATAAAATAACAATGATTTTTTAGGTGCCTTTATTTTGAAGCCCTCGATACTTGGTAACGGTGTAGAAAAAATAATGGTTTTCTCATTTTGAAGCCCTAAGCCCTACCAAGGCCTAGTCCTGGCCCTTGAGGGTAAGGTAAGGGTAGCGATATTTAAGGGTCGTGCTGAGATAAGCCCTTATCCTACCCTCACATGTGTGGGTCGGGCCTTATCGAGCAAATTGCCTAGACTTTTACAGCGGGCCTATAATTTTTAATCCATTACCCCAACCTCAACGACCAAGGCCAAAAGAAAGGAATATTCTTTTTTTTTAAAAGAAAGTAAATCTTTCATATTCCCACCATTGACTTCCAACTTAATGCTAACTCTCCTCCTTTGTCTGGTGTAGGGACCAAAAATGCAATGCAAAAAGTAGTATGGCGGAGTTAAAAATAACTTTTTATTAGAAGGTTGGCGGTGGGATAAGATAATATATATGATATAAAACATAAAGCATATAAAAACTCTATAAATGATAATACATATAAAATAAATAGTAATAGTTTTTTATTTAATTATTCAATCTACTTTTAGAATATCTAAAAGTTCATGTAATGCATTGTTATCATTGTATTGCCGCGAACGTATCCAATCTTTTGCACAAATTATGACTTCTACAGTCTTAGATTTTAAACAACTCCTCTACAAGTCAAGTACTCTTCCTCTTGTAATAAATGCTGACTCAAAAGTAAGTGTAGAAATAGAAATTGTTAAAATTCCACAAGCCATTCTTGAAATAACTGGTTATTTTGCTAAATTAACTTTCCATCAATCAATATATTGAAATCTATAGATTTATCCCTTGACTCCTCCAAATAACAATCTAATTTAGAGTATTCCTCTACTACTATGAGTCATTTGTTGCTCGAATGTTAAAAAATCATGCTCAAATTTAGTAGTCTTTTTTACTAAATCAGTTTTATTCACATTTGACAACGTCGTGATAGGTATATCATATAAATCAGACAATACTCTTTATAAAGATTTTTTGAAAAAGTCTAAGAGTATTGGCTCCATGAATACTCATATCTTCAATCTATCCATATAACTTTCTTAAAGCATACTCTAAATGCAACACCTTACGTTGAGGATCAAGGAGTATGGCCATCTCAAATACTTTATTATACTGCTCCCAATATTTATTAGACTTTCCATCATTTCTCGAGCCATGTTTCTACAAAAGATATCTACACTATCTGAATTTTGTACCAATTAACTATGTATTCTAATCATTTATGGTAAAAATAAATGAATAAATGAGTACTTACTTATTGAAAATTTTAAAGTAGCTTCTTCAAAAATTCACATACTTAATAAATTGTGGGGCAGGCCGAGCCCCTTTGGGCTGGATGAGTCTAGCCCTAGCTTGACCCTCAAGATTGTGGGCTTGTCAAAATAGGGCCCTACCCTAGCTGCCCTCGAGCTTTTTAGGGCGTGTTTGGGAATTTACTAATCAACTTAAAGTAAAGTAAACCCTCCATTTCTCAAACAAGAAAACACCGTGGGGTCAAATCAAAAGTACACAAATTCAAAATTCCTTGCTTTTTCAAGAAAAGTTAAAAAGCAACCTCCTTTCTCTACTAAATGACAAAAAAATATCCTCGTTTACACAAAAAGATTCCCTATCAAGCCACTCAAGACAAAAAGACCATTATAACTCCCTTAATTTTTGTTCTCTCTTGATTTGATGCTTCACCTCACTTTACATCAATTCACTGTTCATCTAAACACATACTAGGACAAAAAAAGAAGCTCTTGCTTTGAGGGCTTTTGTGAGCCGAGGCCTGCCGCCTAGTCAAAGGGCTGGATTAATAGCCCTAGGTGATGGCCTAAGTAGTGCATGCGCTCCAAGAGCTTTGGCCCACCATGGCTAGGCCCGACCCTTCCCCTTGACACCTCTAATGATAGAGTCTACCCCACGATGATATGGCGGGAGCCTCAATGGTCCAACCACCGTCATTGTGTGTAAATCCCTCAAAGAATCCCTATTCTATACACAAGGGATTACAAAGGTCAACGCCGGTCGCTTCTTTTCTCTTGCCACGCGTGCCATGACTCAACCATGTTTGGTAAAGTGAAACGGTATACTTAAAAATGAGAAAGGTCCCTTAACTGTGTCGTTTGAAGGTTCTGATCTACAAAAGTTTTGTTTAAGGGCCTGTAGTCTACGCAGCTAGACATATTTCAGCTAGAGGTCCCTAAATGCGCTGGATCATACATTGTCATAACTGATTTGCCCCTGTAATTGCCCCCAATACGTCACGCATAACCGTATGAACATGTCATGTAATTTAAGCACTTAATTTAAGCTCTTAAGCGATCATTTATGACTGATTTGCCCCTGTAATTCATTATAGATCAGGTTTTGAATTTCAAATTGTAATGACAATTGATAGTGGTTTCTTAGAGAATATATTTTTTAAAAGAAACTAATATGCACTCGTTCTAAGCGTGAGGGACAGATTCCGCGACCTTTGAATTTTCAAAGTAGACTTTTGTGAGGGACAAATTCTGCGATCTTGCTAGTTTAATATAGCATCTGCAATTTGAATCAAAGAAATATGGTTCAGATCAATTCGAATCAAAGAAATACGGTTCATATGATTTACATTTAGATCTATATCTCACAATCTTCTTTCTTCTCGTTCTTCTAGTTTATCTGAATTTTGGAACAAATTTATCTCAGTTTTGCACAAATTTATTTGAATTATTGGATAAATTTATCTGAGTTCTTAAACAATTTTATTTGAGTTTTGTAACAATTTATCTGAGTTTGCGATAGATAGATAGATAGGGTTCCAACATGATGAAGGTCAGCAAATGAGAAAATATTCAACTTATATATCTTGGAGTGAGAAAATGTTAACAGTTTGTACGAGGAGATGTCTAGACCGATCTAGATTATGTATTTACTAGGTTTCAAAATCAAAGAGATCGTTTTTGCAATCACTGACTTGACAATCAAACAGTATGGTTGAAAACATTACGAATGCTTGATGTAATATGCTTTCTTTATTCACTTTCTCACGTTTGCATGCATTCAAAGTTCAAAACCACTTTTTCCGCTTCCGTTTTGTAGTTCATGATAAAAAGACTCTCATTCATCCTAGAAAAAACTCATTGATGACATCTTAGACACGCGGAAGGAAAAAATGTGAGGAGACGTTTCACCTCCTCAACTTAGGTACGCAATAGTTTTTGCAGCAGGTAGAGAAGATCCGGTGCAGATCGTCAGTGCATCTCGTCACCTAGATAGACGTCATTGTACAACTACTCAACTAGGACCAAGATCAAATCCCCTGTCCTGCTCCACTCACATCCTTTCAATACCGTCAAATGTATTGGAACATTTGGTGAACGTTGAAAAATCTCATCTAAATAGATTGAGTGATAGTTAATGTTGCTACGATTGAATTTATGAAAAGCTGGGTTGTTGCCTGATTTTAGGAAAACGTCAAGAGAGAGGTGGACACGTTGTTATTCATTGATGGGAAAAATGATTCAGACATTGAAGGGTCTGATAGAAAATGTAGAAAATCACTCCCTTTTGAATAGGATATTATACTAGTTCGTTCTAATTTATTTTAGGATCATTATAATCATCAAATATATTACATATAATTAAGTTATTGCAAAAGATTACTGTTTTTATACATAATCATTTTGACGATACGTACGACATAAATGCTCCTCTTTCTTTTTTTATTGATACAATGTGCGTTGTTAATTCACCATTTCAATTGAATAAGTGGACTTAATTAGGATAATTTGTATAAATTTCATAGAATTTTAAAAAAATGCATTTTGGCATTCAAAGTGGAATTCAAGTCGAAATACGTCAAAAATTCATATGTTGCATGATTTCTTAAAATTCTCATTTTGCATTATCCTATTATCGTACTTAATGTCTTTTTATTCACACTTAAACATGCATGAATTCCATAGTAAAAACAAAAAAAAAAGTTGATTATGATGATATTACCTAAACTTTGGTTTTGAAATTAAAATATTTTATTTTAAAGAGGACTAATACGTTAAAACCTCATGATTTTGTGAAAAGACGTGAGAGAGCTGAGTGCATGCATTGATTAATTTAGTGAATAGTTAAAATAGAGATGATGGCCTGATTGATTATATAAAAGGGTCAAGGAAGACGGAGAAAGACAGAGGACATGTTGCTTTTGATTGATGGGAAGCGTATGCGACAAGTAAGCGGTCGGCTTTCTGCTCAAAAGGAAAAAGTCCAGGTAAGATAATAAAGATAGTTTATTGAGTCTATAGTTTTTTAAGGCAATTATAAGGGCAGTTTTTGAGTTTTTTCCGAGGAAATATGAAAGGAAGCTCTTCGTTCAAAGAATGAGCGGTTGCTTGGGTGAAAAATAGGACTGTCCTCTTGTATACGGAGAGGATGTAAAGTTCCAAAATTCGAAGTGTGTGTCATCCAAATTAGTTATATTGTTAGTCAATTAAACTCATTTAAATGTCAAATAAGGCTGGTTTAATATTATAAACTAGCAACAATACCCCGTGCTTAGCTCGGGGCAAAAAGTAAAATATTAAAATTTTAATTTATAAGATATCAAAATTAATTGTAAACATATAAGAATATATTCATACATATTTATATAAAAACAGTCAACACATCTTCAATTATAAATACAAGTGTTATCCTCGCATAGGCCAATGGTCATTTCCATCCCTTCGCACAAATTTCTTCTCTTTCCCTTTGAAGTAGCACCAATAACATTTTAGAATCGATCAAACCGTTTTTTAGCTCCAGATTTAAAAAAAAAAAAGTATAAACATCTTAACTTTAAAAGACAAATTATGAGACTTTGAAACCACATGCTAGTGTTATTTAATCCCAGTAATAATTGGCCCACCTTGGATCTATATATATATATATATATATATATCTTAATTATGAGTCCATGTGGGCCTATGGAAGTGTAATTATGGTGGGGCAAACTTAGTGTCATTTGTCTATATAATCAGATCAGAAAATGATGCCTATAAGATTCAATCGAAAAAACTCCAACCTCAAAATATTTTTATCACAAGCCCATCCATGATGTGGTCTACCAGAAGGTTGAGTCTGATTTTCGTTCGCGTGTGACAATCTCTGAATAGAGTAGAGCTCTATTTGGAAACTAAAAGAAAATTATTATTTTAATAAAAAATTTATCAGTGTGAACTGTTGAAAGGTGGGCCTCAAATATTAAAATAAAAAGACGACAATCTTGACAGGATGGAAGATAGATGGTGTTGCGAGAAAAAATAATCTATAATCAATATTGACCTAGAAAATTAATACCTATGCATAATCCATGAGTGGGTCCCACTTTAGAAATAAGTTAAATGTTTGGGGCCCACTAATTGATTTGCATCCATTAAAAAACCAGACAACGGCCAATAGGCTTACCTCCCTCCATCAGTGGGGCCCGCTCTTAAAAAAAAGGGTTAAGAGAAGGCCATTGGGATTTCATCCAATACTGGAGTCCAATCTTGAAATATATTTAATACAAACTGGTGCCCACTACTTAGATACATCCATTTAAGGAAAAAAAACTGAAAGGAGAGTAACTGAGCAACAATTTGGATTTCAATCATCGGTAGGGCCCACAAAACATATTTAACATGGGACCCATTGATGATTGAAGATCTAAGGAAAAAAAAAAAAAAAACATTGATGATTGAAGATCTAAGGAAAAGCAAACAAATCGACTGTAAATATTTACTTATAATTTGGATAATGACAAGAAATTGGACTCAAATTCAAATGTTCATAAAAATCTCTTGCAAGAGAGGTTTTAGGAGAGAAAGAGTAACCCTCTTTAAAAAGTTAGACTTTTTAGGGATAATGTGGCAACCCAGAGAGACTTTTTAGGGATGAGGTGGCACCCCCTCACAGCCCACCTCCCCCTTTGCTTTAATATATATAATATGAGTATGAAGTTCCGTTGAAACTTGAGTTCGTTAGGCCATAGTATGGGTAGTTTGAAATATTTAGAAAGTCTTGGGGGCTTTTTTGTAATTTAAAATTTTTGAGAACTTGATACCATTGGATAGATATTTTAATTTCACAAACTTTAGTCTTTTGTGTTACCTTGACCCGAATCTTCGAAGATCATCAAATCGGACCCATCCAGCTCAAAATGGACTTAATTGTAAATCTTTCCAGAATATCCATGTACATAACCGACTTTGACTCTTTCGTTTCAATTCGCTTTCTGTAATGTCTTCTCCTCCATCTCCCTTCTTCATTTTCTTCTCTCAACACATCCATCTTGCTGGCAAAGGATTTTCAGGTCTCACGTTCATCAAATCATCATCATCATCATTTCAAGAAGGGCCTAAGCTTCCTTTTCATCTAATTTTCTTGGAATCCAACAATACTCCTCTGTTAGGTGAGCTTTTGAGTTAGTTAAGGTTAGGTGTGATTAGGGGTTTGATTAGAAATGCTATGGATGTGTTGATTTGCTCTTATATATTTGATTTGTGTAGTTAATTTGTAAGGAATTGGGTTTTTTTTTTTTTTTTTTTTTTAAAAAGGTTTTGGAATTTGGGGCTAGGGTTTGGTGATTTTGAGTCTTCCTTAAACTAAGGGAAGTGAATATACTACATTTGAATTGATATGCATGTTTTAAAACTGATTTTAACTATAATTTACTGATTTGAATTTATTTGCATTAAATCGTCTAAACATCTAGAATTAGATGTTGTATTAGGGATGTAAATCGGTACCCGATTCTCCGATTACCCGGATGTTCTGATCCGTTAAAAACCGGGTCTGGGTCCTTATTTAGGCCCTGATAAGTAAATGGGTCTGGTTCTGGTTCCACATTGGTTCGGACCCGGGGACCTGAGACCTGACATATTACCTCAATTTTTAAAAATCTCTCCTAAAAACCATGTTTTTTTAATATCATTCTCTACCTAAACCCGGACCCAGATCCAGACCCGTCCCATCTATGGTTCTGGTTCTAGTTCTGGTTCCAGTTCCGGAGCCAAGAAACCGGTTCCGAAACAGTTCCGGGTCTGGATTCGATTCCATATTCTCCTTAACGGTTCTAGTTCCGGGTCCACCATGGACCTAAACTGGAACCGACACGTTTACAACCCTATGCTATATGGAATGGATGGTTTGAATGGAATTGGGTTGTGATGGGGGTTGTCTATGTATAAATGGAGAAAGCAAGGCCCTGTTTGAGATTTGAAACAGGTTGCATGATGCGGCGTAGACCTCATGGCCACATGTGTTGGGCCCACTTAGATTTAGGTTGTTTTATTAACTAATTATAGATCATTAGTTTCTGATTTTTTTTAAAGAATGTTATTTAGGATTAGGTGTCCTATTTATTTGGTTTCCTATTTTAATTAGATTTCTTAGAACTTAAGTTGTGTTTTCCTATTTATATGGTATTGTAGAGAATTATTTCTCAGAGAGTTGATTAATGAATTTGGTTTTCTCATTAAGGTGCGTCCTCGTTTATTGTCTCTTCGGAGATTGATTGTGTCTTCGGACACGTGCTTCATCACCCATTGTGCATTTAGCACTTCCATTGCAAGCCCTAACCCTATGTCCTATATCAATTGGTATCAGAGCCGAACGATCCCTCGATCGTCGGCTTGATTAACCCTATCCCTCTTTTCTTTCATTCAACACTGAGCCTCAATCCCAAATCCATATCCCAAATCCCTGAGCATCAACACCCCAAATCCATACTTTTCCTCCAACCCCAAATCACCGAACCCAGCCCCAATCTCACGCATTCCCATTCCCAATTTGCATTACCCATAGAACCATTATGCATTCTCATTCCCAAATTCCAAAAAACAAATCCAGACGACCCCATTCCCAGATCCCCTGATCGAGACCATACCCCTATCTCTTTCGCACAGCCTTCAGCAGGACCTAGACCCCACCACTTATAATATTAGCAGAGAAGTCAAGGGCCCATATTTGACCACGATCAACGGATGCGACTTCTTTTTCCGAATTTAGGCTCCTCCACTGTCCAATTTCAAATACATTTTCACCTGCGTGCTCGTATATAGCAGATTTACAGAAAAGCTTAGTCCATTCACACTTCCAATATGAAATTCCATATCGGTAAGTTCTACAATACACTTCAAGGAGTCAGATATGCATGTCAATATGGATTATGGTATGCTGTCAGTAAAAATTATTTCTAACAATTTCTTGATTTGAAACAAGAAGAATTATCCGTTCTCGAATATTCTGACAAATTTTTAGGGCTCCAAGATGCATGTGGAATGGAGGATGATGATGAACATAATTTCATTAGTTTTGTAAGAGGCTTGAGACAGGACATAATGAACAGAATGACTGACTGCAAGACCATCCATGAGGCATTTTGGGAAGCAATTCGTGTGGAGCGGATGCTTAAACGGTCTAGTTTATTGGAAGTTACGTCTCAAGAAGAAAAGTCACCACACATAACAGACTGTGTCGAGGAACAAGTGCCAGCTGATATACAACCGATCAACCAGAGTTAGATACAGAAGATTTTACATCTGCAGTTAGCCTTGAAATCTCTCCTATGAGTACAAATAATCCCTAAGTGCAAACCCTAAGTGATGAAGAGCAAGTTGTTGATAATCCTCACATAAGCTCTCAAATTGATTGTCTTTAGGGATCACCAATGGCGATTGGGAGATCAAGAACAACTTGTCAGATATTGTGATTTGATGGTGCAGATTCTACAAGTAAATCATCCAACGGTTCGAATGCATATCAACACAAATTTAACCCATCAAAACCAGTTATACATGGAGCTCTACACGGAAGTTGTAGATCAACCAATGAATCAGAAGTTCGTCATATTGATCTTTGATCCAGGTGGGGACATTTTCTGAACTCGAGGTCGAGTTCTTTTTCAAGTGGGGGAGAATGATGCAGCGTAGATCTCATGGCCACATGTGTTGGACCCACTTAGAATTATGTTATTTTATTAACTAATTATAGATCATTAGTTTCTGATTTTACTTAAAGAATGTTATTTAGGATTAGGTTTCCTATTTATTTGGTTTCCTATTTTAATTAGGTTTCTTAGAGCTTAAGTTGTGTTTTCCTATTTATATGGCGTTGTAGAGAATTATTTCTCAGAGAGTTGATTAATGAAATTAGATTTTCCCATTGAGGTGCATCCTCACTTATTGTCTCTTCGCAGATTGATTGTGTCTTCGAACACATGCTTTGGCACCCATTGTGCTTTTAGCACTTCCACCGCAAGTTCTAGCCCTAGTGCCTGCATCATTGTAAGAAAAAGGAATTAGTTTTTCAAATTATATACTGGATTTTAATAAATAAATTCTGTTTTTCATGTTTGGATTTGAAACTTTCATGGGGTCTTTGTAATCCACCTTTGAGGGTTATTTAGGCTTTCAAATAGATTTATAAAGGATAAGTTAACAAGAGATCCCTGACTTATAAAGTCTCTAGTACACAACATTATTGTTTAAGGCGTAGAGTCCCTTGTGTATGGGATTAATTCAGGCGATGGTCCCTAAGCATGCCACATCATATTTTTTTATAACTGATTTGCCCTTCTAACCATTTGAATGGGTGTCATGCAATTTAATCCTGGTATTTAGCTCTAACTCATCGTCTTTCCCGAATTATTTTCCAATTTAAATGTAGTAGATTAGTTTTCGATCAAATTTTAAGTTTTAAATTGGAAGGAACAACGATTGATGGAATTTTGCCTAGTGTGGCTTGCTTGGTACTACTTTGTTGTGTCCTTTTCCCTCTTTTGCGTGCTTTTGGCTGTCTAGATACATATCCAACTTAGAAAAATTGATATCAAACTCATCCTAGTCCAAAGCAAAGTCAAATAAAATCATAACAAAGTCAGATAAAATCATAACAAATTCATTTAAATTCACTTCAAACACAGATAACTTCATATTAGATTGAGATAAATTTTTATCAAACCTAGATAAATTCAAACCAAATTTAGTCAAACCAAAACAAATCTAGTCAGATAATTTTGTATCAAATACAGATAAATTCATATCGAAGTGACATAACTTGTTTTCAAACTGGTTATAATTTCAAATACAGATAAACTCATATAAACTTACGTTGAAGTCAAATAAGTTCACATCAAAGTCAGATAAATTCACAACAAACTTAGATAAATTCATTTCAAATTCAGATAAATTCACTTCAAATTCAGATAAATTCACTTCAATCCAGTTTAATACATATCACACTCAGATTAATTCAAAGCAAACACAGATAAATTCATATCAAACTTTATATAAATTTATACCAACCACGGATAAATTTATGTCAAAGTGAGATAACTTCATGCCAAAGTCAAATAACTCATACAAAACTTAGATAAATTGACAGTAAACTCATAAAAACTCATTTAAAACCAAGTTGAATACATTTCAAAGTCAAATAAAATCATGTGAAATCCAGTCAATTTCATATATGCCACACTCATATTATTTCATAAGAAACTTAGATAAATTTAAAAACTCAGATAAAATCGAGTCAAAATCAGATAAATTATGTTGTGTTGTAATTTCAAAAGAGAGAAAAAATTAATCTTGATAGCAGGCACAAGAAGAATTCTCCCTTAAGCTCTTTTCTTCGCTCTACCCATATCTTGTTTGCCCCATTTCAATAAAGAGAGTTGGGTATGGTATTTCAATCTATTAGTTTTATGATTCCGATTATAAAAATAATGATGAATTTCAACAAAAAAAAAAATCACTAATTCAATTCCAATAAAAAAAAAGACACTAATTCAAACATCAGGATGTAACCAAAAGCTCCACATAAAGCCCAGTCAAATTTGAAGTTCCAACCCCCCAAAAGAAATAAAATGGTTCTGGCTTATAAATTTCCATGCCCTCAAAATAAAATAAACCAAATTGGCCCCAAATAGAAGTGGGTGTGGATTGAGAGAGAGATGGAGAAATGGGCATTGGTTTGGGCGACAGAGAGAGGGAGGTCTGATGGGTGTGGATTTAGGTGACGGAAAAAGAGGGCTCCACTAAGGCTCAGGTTCGGAGAGGGAGATATTTGGGCTAATGCTTGGGTTTGGAGAAACAGAGATCAATGGTGAGTTGATTTTGCTTCTTTTCACAATTTCCTTCTTTTTCGCTTTCGGAATCTTGATTTTGCTTAGGTTTTGGAGTGTATGACGGTCTCAATGTTTTTAAGAGAAGCATATTTTGTGACGTATAGAGTATATAAAGAGAGGGCATTTTTGTCTTTTTGACTCACTCAGTATTAAAAGTGGACCACTGCCTCTATGAGAAAATGCCTTGGACCCTAGGCTATGAAACGTAATGTTGAGGGACCTATCGCCAAACGCCCCATTTATAAACTACTTTTGAACTATTGAAATTATCGATTTGGTTTTATTAAATTTTGAGTGTCGGAACTTGGTGGCCTTAGATCCATGGCTTTGAGAGGACTGTTGTTATTGGTTTGAAATTGAAATTGATGGGGATTATGAAATATATTGAACAATAGTCTTCTTTTTTCGTTTTACGAACCCGTTCACATGGGATAAACCAATTCCTATACTTATGTAGATGATTTGAATGTTTTTATTGGGCACCACTAGGCATTTACTTTTATTGCCTATCGAATGTGAATGACTGCATATATCGTATTGAATGTGAATGTGAAATGGATGTACATCGTCTATTATTTTGAACAGGGACTCTTGATTATCCTTGTAAGAGATTGTGAATGTGAATGTAGACTTTGAATGGACTCATCATCTGTGATTATTGAATATTGTTTTGAATAGGGTTAAATCCCCTACATTGAATACCTTGACTTTGCATGTCATGGCGACAGCTCATGTGGATAGCATCTATGGTTAGGGTCTATGGCAGGACTCTTAACTTTATGATCGTTCTTTATCGTATATTTATTTCTGCTTATGTATATCTAACTGCTAGCTATTTGTAGTTGATGGTACTATGCTTGATAAATAGGTACCGAGCTTACCGATTTCCCAGAGGAGGAGGAGACACTTCAGGCAAATCAGCTTGACGACCACGAGTGGTGTGTAGATGACATCTATTGAGTCATCGCGACCATCACGCGAGAGCCTCCACTCTTGGATATAGGAGTATATTTTGATATCTTTTGTGTATAGAATTTGTAATTAATACTTTTGTAGCATTACATTTAAACTTTAATCTATGTTTGGAATTATTTACTCTGATATGTATTTTTACTTCTCTTAATAAGAACTTTTCACGGTGTGCATCGGTTAACCGATCGATCAAATGTATTCAACTCACCGCGAACTTCGATCCTTGGGGGGGGGGGGTTGGTGAAAATGACTGTCTGGTTATCCAAAATCACGTTTAACCCTATATATATATTTAATTATGGGGGCGTGAGAGGTTCTCTGCACTACAAACAAACAAGTCTGTTCAGAGGGCCTTTATTAAAAATCAAAATCATTAAAAGCTATTATCACCCATTCTATTGGTTTTCAGAAAATTTCTTACTTTAGAATAGAAATAACTACAATCAAATTTGTCACATCAAAACAAAAGCCACCGGACGGTAGGCCTTTTTCAGGATGGAGCCTTTTAATTTTGAATTGGAGAATTTTTAGGAATCCTTACATTTCCTATTAAATAGAGTTTCCCTTTTCTTATCTGCATCATCTTGCTTTAATCTCATGTTTAATCTTATCAAGTTCCCAACTGAGATAAGATCTCAATTATTTTCAAACTCCTTTTTATTCCTAATTAAGAAGAACTCCTCTTATAGCCTCTTCGTAATTACAGGATATAAATAGAGACTATGAATTTGACGAGATTTAAATCTTGATTTTATCATAGGTATTGGAAAGGTGATTATTCTCGATTAAATCTTAAACAATGTAAGTCATTGCAACCTCTTTCAAGTTCCGTCTTTTTAAGGTAAGCTATCTATATTTTTCTAATGCTTAGCTCATTGACTTCTCGAAAATTGAGAATGTGTCGATCCTTGTAGTTTCGACATTCAAAGGTAAGCAGTGATAAGGTTAAGATAACCTTCAAAGAATGAAAACCAAGTTCAGATGACTACATTTTGGAGACTTGGAACATTAAGAAAATACAAATAAATCAAAAATCCTAAATTTAAAAACTCTATTTTTATTTTATTTAAGGAAGAGATTTTAAGAGATTTCGATGAAGATGCAATCTGTTTTTTTAAACTAAATCTTACTTTCTCTAAATAAGAGTTTCCATTTCAAAGAGTCAAATTTAAATAGGAGTTTTCCTTTCAAATCTTAAAATAACAATGAACCACTTTGAATCTCACGCTGCCAATCCTTTTTTTTTTCTTTTTTTCATAACGAAGGGTTTTCCAGCCCTTTGGGTTAGAATAATCCCTACGGGCCCAGGAGGAGCCAGGTAAATCTCCTGTGACCCCAATGTGGTAGTGCAGTTTCGAGCCCTCAACCTCTGGGTGCAATTTCTTATTATCGCATATAGAACAATGTGAGTCCTAGATTTTTTTTATTTATAATCAATCAAATCTAAATTTCATCAATTCATTTTAATAAATTATTCTATTCTTTTAACTATAGTATTGCAAGGGCGGAACAATGAGACCACTGCAAATGTTGGAACAAGTACTTCTTCTAAAGAATTGGAAGAACGAAATATTACATCAAATTATAATGTTGCAGAACTTCAATGACATTAATTGATGAGGTTTTTTTTTTAGACTAAATTCATTTGATATTTTTTTAATGACAATATTTTTTTAAATAATTACCCATGTTGGGAACAAGTGTTTTTCGCAGTTTTTATTGATCCCATAGGAAAATTGTAATTCAAAAATCAATTGTTTAAGCTCGGGCCTCTGTTACTAGTTATTATATATTATAGACGTAGGATTCAATTTCGAAATTGAGTTCCAATTTTTCAATTGATTGAGAAATTGGAGCTTGACTTTGTCCTATTTCTCAATTGATTGTGAAATTGGAGCTTGATTTTGCAATTATTTGATCTGATTTCGATTTAGAAAGAAATTTTAGTATTTTAGATTTTTATTGCAATTTGAATTATTATGGACTCTCTCTTGGATCTTATCTTATCAATTCATAATTCATTCATCCAAACAAAGTCTCCTAGACTTTGAATCTTTTAAAAATTCAAATTTCAATACTCAATTCAAATTTGATTTGGAGATTATCACTATACATTCTCCTTTTAAATAAACTTTGATATATAGTATCTAAAAACCGATAAATGAAATATTCTTTGATTTTAATTTACTTTCTTCTCATCAATTAATATATCCAAAAATAGCCCCAAATTGGATATAGTTTTATTTTTGGGCTCGAGCTTAGCGCGGGCCTGTCTCGCTAGTGCTAATTATGTGTTTAGTAGTAAATTTTGAGGGGTATAGGTTTTTAACATAACGCTCAAATCATGCAATTAATGAGCATCCTAGTTTTTCTTCCTTTCTGTCCTCCATCATATAAATGTACACCTAATGGAGAGGAGATGAGAGCAGGACTGTCTCTCTTTTATCCGTTCCTGTTGTTTCTTCTTCGCTTCTCTTCCAAGCTCAACAAGCAAGCTTATTTTTCTTTCTTCCTCAATGAATTGCTTTTGAACTGTGCATATACTAGTCGGTGTTGGACACCAAAATCAACGAACTAGGTATCCTCCTTGTAAGTGCCTAAAAATTACGGACTTAGTTAAGTGAGATTGCTGTAAAGCTTCTAGGAAAGACAGTAGTTCTTGGAACCTGAAAGGGAAGGAAGAAGGAAGATCAGAGACCCTGACTGTAGTCAGCCAAGGTACTCCGATGCCTAAGTTAGTGTAATCACTAAACAAAGGATGAGTGAGTGGAGAAGAAGGGAGAGCTATGTGTATGTTGTATTTTTGCATACCTCTGGCAGGTTTACCTCATGCATATATATAGGCGGAGGTCCCATCAGACCGTACCTTTAGTGCAGGTAGGTGGAGGCACTGTCCCATTGGATCATACCTTGTACCCTTAGTGGGGGTAGGTAGAGGTACTGTCCCATCAGGCTATCAATCTTTTATATGGCTGCGGTTGCTGCTGTCAGATAAGGTCGTCCTCTTATCTATGTCTGGTGCCCATGCTGCTGTACTTTCATAGAATTATAATTGTGACTCTGACCCTCGGTGTTCATCTCGGCCAAATAGACCGAACCTAAGAAGGTGCTGAGGTCAGATGTAGACGCGTCCTGGCACCGCTGCCGAGGTGTGAACATTTGGCACTATTGCCGAGCTGCGTCAGGCCGAGACCAAGGCGGTCTTAGATGGTACCATTACCGAAGCTAGCACAAGCTCGGTCAAGCTGGTACTGTTACCGAGCTGCATGAAGCCGAGATCAAATCAAACCTAATTGGTATTCTTTACCGAAACTAGGGATCATCTCGGTATTTATGAAAATGTCCTACACAATTGCCCCCTAGCTCTTGACCTCTTAGAGTTCCCTAACTCTTTGAGGTCTGGAGCTAAGTATCATGATGGGAGAGTCTTTCTGAGTTCGGAGCTCTTCATCTCGATGTCAATTGTTGACGGCTGCTGACGTCTGATATTTATCGTGATGCCATCTCACTTGTCCGAGTTAATTAATGACGTTGATGTCGCTTCATCTGTCCGAGGTATTAAATGGGCATAGGAAAAGACGTGTTGGCGGTGCCACACGTCACAACCTGGTTGGCTGCCTAATTGGCATGAAGGGACGCGTGCAGTACTCCAGGCGGCGTCTCTTACGCGCACCTCCGAAATTTGAAAAGCGCGCCCATTCTCCATTATATATGGGTGCCCGCTCTTCTTTCCTTTCCACTTTCGGCGTCTATTAGAAGTGAATCCCTACTGGAGAGAAGTCGTCGGAGCTCAGACAAGTCCAAGTCCGGAGTTCTTCGAGTCCGTCGTCCTTATCTGAGTTCTCTTCATTTTCATTCTTTGTTTCTGTGTTCTTTTTTCTGTCTAGGATTTCCCTGCTTTGTCTAGGGTTTCCCTTGCTCTGTTTTTTCTAGGGTTTGCTCCCCTTTTAACCTTTGTCTCCGCCTTCTCAGTTTCTTCAAACTTAGAGATGGGGATTTATAAGCATTGGCCAGATACCTCGGAGGCCATAGTCCAGTTTAAGGCCATGTATAGGATACCTGCCGACGTTCGGGTCAAGTTAGATGATCCTAACAGCCTTGACGGCTACATTTTCTTCGATGGCTGGATGCCGTCTCCATTAGTTACAGTGATTGAAGGCGGGGTTAGGTTTCCGATCCACTCTCTTCTTCCGGTCTGCCTTAGAAAGTATAACCTTTGTCCCTACCAGCTAATGCCCAACAGTTGCAAAATAGTAATGGGCATCACTGAGCTCAATAAGATACTCAGCATTAACCTTGGTGTCTAAGACATCAAGGATGTCTACGACTTGTGTAAATCTGCCGGGGAGGATGACCGCTACTATCTTCGGGGAAGGCCAAGGCGGGAGTCCTTCGTTGTCGAATTGGAGGATTCCAATAGACGTGCCAGAGATGACCGCATATTCATCTCGGGCAACTGGGAGCTCGGAAGGGTCGAGACCGAGTTGGAGAGGATATACAAGGTTCCTTGTCGCATCGGGACTCCTCCGAGTAAATACCAACCCCTTTTGAGTTCTTGTATTTTCTTTTTTCTTATTCTGCCGAGCTAACGCTTCTTCGTTTGTCATGCAGACGTCAGTGAGAGGAGACGAGAGGCCAATCGAGTCAGTTGGAAGAGAAAAGACACTTGGCTCAAGGCTGTGCGCGACTATCGAGGTCATCAAGAGGGAGTTGCCTGGGATCTCTTAGGTTACGAGCCGAGATACCATTCGTACATTAAGAGGAGGCCCGGCCAATCCTCGGAGAGGGAGGAGCCTGTGCTGGCCTTGACCGGAGTCGAGCACCGAGCAGGTCCGGTTGCCGAGACTTCTGCATTGCTTGGTGAATCAGAGGCCACAAACTTACTCCAAATCATTGAGGCATATATTTCTCCCAGTTCTGAAGAAAGAGGAGAGAATATGCAGCGACGCCAACCTCCCTTAAAGACAAAAGATCTGTCGGCTAGGTTTTTTGAAAAACAAGCCCCCTCTTCTTCCGAGCCCCCGGCTGTTGATCCTATTCCTACTCCTGTGGCCTCAGGCGCCGCTGGTACCTCCACCCCCACTCCTGTTACTTCTTCAAGTACAGGTGTTGGGGAGCGCCCCGCCGAGTTCCCAAGGGAAGGGGGTCGGTTAGAGAAGAGGCCTAGACCCTAGGGTCCAAGTTCAAGGACTCAGTAGAGCTCTGGTGATGCTGTAAGGGAGAAAGCTCTACGAGAGAAGAGGCCCAGGGCCGTGGGCTCAGCGGAGCAAGGTTCTGGGCTAGCCTTGGCTTCACAGCCTACTGGTCCGGCCCCGTGGAGGCCGAGTTTTCAGATTGAGCCCGGGAGGCCTTTGAATGTGGAGGACCGGGTGGCTGGCAACCCCTTGGTGATAGCGGCACTTTCCAAGGTTTGTGCCCTTCCTCGCAATATCGAGAAGCACATGAAGGTTGATGATATGGGGTTGCTGCTGTCGACACTTCAGTTGACTATCTCCGTGAGTTTATCTCCACAATCTTTGTTAAGTGCTTGATTTCGGTTGCCTTTGTGACATTTCCTTTTACAGAATGTGCAAAAAATCTAGATCATTATGGACAGATCTCGCCAAAACGCTTCTATGGTTAACAACTGGAGGAGGAGAAGGAGGAGCTTGCCGCAGCTTTAAAGGCGAACAATCAGAATCTGAAGGAGGAAAGCGAGAGGAACATTCGACTTACTGCAGAGATGGATACGGCGTTAGCCGAAATCTGTAGTTTGAAGGCCGAGACCCACAGACTGATGGCGGCGGCCGAGGTCAAGGGGGGAAGAGCAACCAAGCTGATAAAGCGGAAGGCCAAACTCGAAGCTGCGCTGAAGCAAAAGATCAATCTTGAAGCCTTATTCCAGGCCGAGACCGAAGCTGCTTTCCAAGACGGAGTGGACGCGGCGACGAAGGACTATGACACTGAGGTCGAAAAGATAAGCTCACATTTGTTCGAGCTTGGATGCCGGGCTGCTTTGAAAAAGGCAGGGATCTCTGAGGACCACCCTGTATATCAGAACCCACCCAAGTTCTTGAGTTCGGCGCCTGAGTCTAGTTCTGCCCCTTCTTCCTATGAGGATCCCCTTGATACCATTCTGATTCCTCCTACTAAAGCTCCTCCGTCTGAAGCTCCTCCCGAAGATCCTTGGCTTCAGTGGGAAATATCTCACGTGCTTTGCTGCCACAAGTTTGCCACGATTTATAACACTTGTAGAACTATCCTGACGATTGTGTCCAACCCCGTCTTCCTTCCATCTCGAAGTCTGACACACGATGCACTTATCAAGCTGGGCATTCTCATTCCTAAACAACATGCAATTGTTCGGACATGCATCCAAAGTCTCATATGTGAAGCCTAAATTTTCAGTTAACTTGCGAGCCTGATAGTAGGACTCTGCAAGTTTCGCGCCCGATGGGAGCGCTCGATGCAACAACTGGAGGAGCATATCGAAGGACGTGTCAGACCACTGATTCAATGCCTTCAAATGTAACAGCTCCACGATAAAGGACAATTTACTGAAGTCCTCGCATCCAGGATACAATTCTGTCTGTGCATCGTCTAGAATTTCAAAATATCTCAGGGCTTCTTCATCGGCACCGGAGCGAGGATTACTCCCACCCGCCCCCTCAGTCTCACAGCTTCTGTATTCAGGTGCCAACCCGCACGCGATATCATTTAGCATCCCGATCATCGGATCCGTCTCTGACATATCATCAACCTCAATTTCATCTCTTTCCTCTATGCGACAGGAAACATACTCTTCTCCATGTCTTATCCAATTCTTGTACTGCTTCAAGAATCCATTCACAATCAGATGCTCTCGGACAGACTCTCTTCTGTAATAATACCGATTCGCACATTTTCTACATGGACAACTTATGAACTCATTGTCAAACCCATTGGTAAATTCCATGAACTGGTTAATCCCCTCCATGTATTCCCTAGACATCCTATTCGGTAAATCAATCCAACTCTTGTCCATCTCGATAACTGTTTATGTGGAAATCTAAAATGAGCAAGTACAATTAACCCAAAGTACCATGCATCATGCAAGTCACCTATCCATAAACTGCAAACTACTTACTACAGGGTGGTTGGTCCTATCCCATTCGAGAATGCACGATCCAACTTGCACTCAACAACTCGAATGCTTCGTCCCCTAGTCAGACAAAATTTCGGCAGCATGTCCGCGTGGTTCTCCAAGTACACGACACGGATACAACATCAGTCGTACCCATGTATGTACCCAGAGAACAATGGGACATCAACCGAAACTCTATCTAACATCGGACTTGCATGAGCTATTGAGTGTAAGATGGATAATTGCATTCCCAAACTGTCCAAACTGGACAATTCAAGAATCACATACGACAAAGTTCGAATGTACATCACAAGAGCAACGAATCTAGTCAAAGACCAAGTCCGTCGCGTCAAGGATCACCGAACTAATGTCATACACAATTCTCGAACGGGTCTAAGTTTCACTAATGCATGCAAATGAATAAAACAGTAAGTGAAGAACACAATATTAAACACAACAATAATGTTCAAAATATCAATTATAACAAATATATATCAACATTCATAATTCGGAAAACAAAAAGAAAAAAAAAGCAACATGTTGAACTCATTACGTCCTTCTAAACTCTCAAGAGAGTGAATTTTCTTCCACAAATACAATACAATAATTCAAACTGAGTTCCAACTAAAAAAAAAAAATCTCTATTGGCCATTACTACTACCCACTTTTGAATAAAAGCACCTAGATACATTACCAAGAAACACAAACAGAGTTAATAAATAGTAAATTCAGTTTCTTTCCACCACCCACTTTTCTAGTGCCCCTATACTCAAACCTGCTACCCCACCCTCCATTACTTCACATTGATTAAACTTGAAGGAGCTCAAACTAAGATCTAGAATCATATGATCAGCCCCATATTTCTGCATGCCTCTAATTCACAACCAGATACTGAGAGAGAGAGAGAGAGAGAGAGAGAGAGAGAGAGAGAGAGACTCCTACACTTCAAGGGCAGGTGCATATGAAGAAGCTGGCCCAAAAGATACAAATGTGATACAGCTTTACTGTGCTAGATTACTCAACAGGTTGTGCTGGGCCTCTTATTCAACCCAAATCGAAGAAAAATATCAATTCACACTGTAGAGCGATGTTAACAAATAGCAAAGGAAAGGGAATCCAAGAGAATAACTGAAGCCAAATGATAAAGTCACAAATGCTAACTAGTAGAGCTTGGGTTTTTTTTGTGTGCAAAACCCCAAATTTATGTTGCCCATCTGAAAACCAAAATAGGCACCAAAATCCTAGACTGTCAATAGGAAAAATAGGTAACTTGTTATTTATTTATTTATTATTATTTCCATGTTTCTTCCATATATCAGGAATTTAGAAGTAATCCTTGACCCACATTTCTTAATTAGCTCATAGTACTCATATGAAAATAAAAAGAAAATAAACAAGATATATATCCTAATTTGTATGCTATCAGGAGTTTATTATACTTATATGGGGGAAAAAGGATTAAGTCATCCCCTGCCTATAATTCTATGGTATTTTTGGAATCCTTTTCTGTAGGAATCAATGAATCACAACTAAGAAGTCTTCCTTCAAGGAATGTATGCTGTAATTCTTCTATAATGGAGACTCTCCTGAAGGTAAACTTCTCCGGACCAGGTGTGGTCCGTGACCATATAGCTGCTGGCATCATCCATACGGTCTAAAGAGGCAGTAATGTTTGTTTAAGTAAACCTAAAAAAAAAAAAAAGAATGAGAGAAGAAAGAAGAGAAGATTACAAAGCAATGGTCATTGATCAGTAGTAGCCTAGGCTCTCTTATACCATGTGAAGAATGGAGAGGAAAAAAATGAACAGTTTATTTGAGAAGTTTGAGATGTATTATCAAAGTCTCCTTTTATTATGAGTTTATATTTAATCTTAGATACAATCAGACCCATTAATCAAATCCTTTTAGATGCATTACGATACAACTAAGGACTATAAATGAAAAGATTCATACTCTATAAAAACCATGATCAAGTACGATACAACAATCCCAAGCATCAACGGTAACAATAAAACAGAGATAATACAAAAATCAAGAACTAAACAAACAATTCTTTGCAATAAGAAACAACAAATCATGAAAAAGAACCAAGAGATTTTGAGCAAAAAAATCAAGAGACACAGAAAGGGGAAATGAAAAATCACCAATGGATCGTTGCCTTTACCACTTTTTCACTTTTTGAGCTCGAGAAGAAAGAGAAAGATGGGATACAAAGAAACGACCAAAGAATTAACAGCAAAGAAGGCAAGGCTAAAATAACATTTGTTATCAATACAATACAGATTGCTTAAATTACCCATACAAGTGACAAGGCTGAAAGTTATTTACTATAGTTGCAGTGAGAGGTTGGGGGGTGAAAGAAGCTATTGAAGGTAAATATTTGTTGTGTCTTCCATCTTTCTTGTTGTTTGAACAGTTTTTTTTTTTTCTCTCTAATGGGGTTCTTGTCCTCTAGAAATTTGGTGTCCTAATGGGATTGGGTCTGGGATTTCTGTAGCTTTTTTGGGGTCCTAGTGTGGTAGGGATTTTTAGCTTTTTGATGGACTCTGTCAAGTCTCTATCTTTTATGTGGTTGGTTTTTTTGCCAGAGGTGATTGCTATCTAAAGATTTGGATTTGAGTTTTTCTGTCTCTGATTTGGGAAGTTTCCAGATGTGTTTTATTATCTTTCTAATTTATTCTTGTGGCTATTTGATGTGGCGTTGTATTTACATTGAACCTTTTGTCTTTGGCTCTTGTGTGAGGGTGAAGTTAATTTTGTCTTGATAACAGCAGGGGAAAAAAGGTTGGTTTGGAATCTGATCTCCCTCTCTCTCTCTCTCTCCAATATCTTTTTTCTTTTTTTGTCTTTATTTTGAAATCTCTTCTTGGCCTTGAATGTTTTTGCTCATAAAGCAAATGTTTTCAGCTTTTGTTACAGCAAACGTTTTGAAACTAAAGTGATGATTCAAAGAGAGTCGGTTGGGGTTTCTCAAACTGATTTAGAGATAGGAGAGTAAAGCCAGAGTTTTCCAAATTGAGATTGGGTTGTTCTTTTAACCTGGATTTTTTTTGTCAAGGCTAAGAAGCATTCATGCATCTGCCTTTATGGAAGCCCATATCTCACTGTGCTTTCCTCATATTGGAGAAAAAGACCAGAAGAAAAAATGGTTCTAGTTTGGCATATGAAGGGAAGAGAAAGGCCACTATTCTCAAAAAATTGCAAGAGGACAAGCTCAAAGACGCTCTTCAGCAGGCATCTGAAGATGGGTCTCCTGTGAAATCCCAGGACTTGGATTCTGAGACCTCCAATTTGGACCGGTCATTTGGCCGGTCTAGATCGCTTGCCAGGCTCCACGCTCAACGCGAATTCTTCCTGGCCACTGCACTCGCTGCAGAGCGCTCTTTCAACACCGAAGACTTCATCCCCAACCTTCAGGTATCATTTGCCAAGTTCATTACAATGTACCCAAAATACCAGTCCTTGAAGAAATATTGAATCGAAAGGGACTCAGATTTCCTTCTCTTAAAATTCCCAACCTTGAAGAAATATTGCAGTGTCCATAAATAAAACAGAGATAATACAAAAATCATCAGAAAATCAAGAAGAGAACAAACGACAAGTGAATATCAAACAATTCCTTGCAATCAACAATATACACAAATCATGAAAAAAAAAAAAAGACAGAGATTTCGGCAAACAAATCAAGAGACCCTGTAGAAAGGGGAAAAGAGGAGAAAAGGAAAAGAGGAGAAAAGGAGGGGGGGGGGGGTACCTGGACAGTGATTGGTGTCGAAAGCGGTGACGGAGAAAGGGCAGTCTGGATCGTGGATTGGTGGCTCTGGCGACGGGAGGGCACAGTTCAGAGCGAGAGGAGGGAGAGGGAGGAAGGGAGAGAGAGGGAGGGAGAGAGCACCGGTGGCAGCTCCGGCGCAGGCGTCAGTTCCGGCGTCAAGGGAACGTGGATTGGCGACTCCGGTTACGGGAGGGCACAGTGCAGAGCAAGAGGGAGAGTGAGAGAGAGAGAGAGAGAGAGAGAGAGAGAGAGAGAAGCACCGGTGGCAGCTCTGGCGCAGGCAGGTTCCGGCGCTGTCAACGCTGGTGCGGCGGGAGGCCTAACTTTGGGCGCGGGAGGGCAAAGCGCGGGAGGGAGGGGAAAAAATTGGGACTGAAACAGTGATGGAAAAGTGGGTTTCAGAGGGGGGTGGGGGTGTGTTAAAAAGGGGGCTTTAGCGACCGCTGTTGCGGCCGCCATAGCGGTCGCTAAAGGGCCCTTTTGCGACCGCCCATGGCGGTCGCCCGCTTTTTCATCAGCCAAAGCCTAAATCTCTAGTAGTGCGTTGCTGCTTCTTGAACCTGTTTTGATGTTTCTCTTTTTTCTTCTTTTGTAACCCTGTACTTTCTATTCAATGAATACAAATTCTTCTTTATTCTCTCATGCTTGCAATCAAACACGTTTTTTGATATTTACATGTGTTAGACCTCGGTGATGGACTTTTATAGTTGGTTCTGTAACCGAACTTAATCTTTTGAGGCAGCCATCGAGTTCCTTAACTGGATGTTTCATATAGTTGGTTCCGCAACCGAACTGGTATACCCGCCGAGATTCGTAACTCGGATTCTTGTATGGCGGTTCCATAACCGAGCCGAAGTTGCCGCCGACTTCTATAACTTGGCGTTTGACGCAGCTCGTTCCATAACCGAGCTAAAGAAGCTGTCGAGTTTTGTAACTTGGCATTTTATGCAGCTGGTTCCATAACCGAGCTGAAGATGCTGCCGAGTTCTGTAACTTGGCATTTTATGCAGCTGGTTCCATAGCCAAGCTGAAGCCACTGAGTTCTGTAACAAGGTGTTTGTATAGCTGGTTCTTTAACCGAGTTGAAGTCACCGAGTTTTTGTAACAAAGCACATCATTCCATAAGAATTACTTTTATTAATTACAAAAATTGAGTACAATTCAGAAATAATATTTTTTTAGTTGCGTGGCGTTCCATGGGCGTGGTAACTCTTTACCATCCATGTCCTAAAGCCTGTACGCTGATAGCCCGGTAGCCGATATCACTTTGAATGGCCCGTGCCAAATTGGCGCCAGCTTGCCTTCGTTGGGATTTTTTTCTCCAGGAAGCGTCTTCTTCAAGACCAGTTTTCCAACTGAAAACTTTCTCTCTTTGACTCTCTGATTGTATCCTCTGGCCAACTGTTGTTGGTAAGAAGCTAGGCAGATGGATGCTGCACCCCTTCGCTCCTCAGCTAGATCAAGCTCTCGGGCTAGATTCACATCGTTCTGGCCCTGGTCAAAGAGTTCCGACCTTAGGGTTGGGAGACCGATCTCGAGAGGGATCACAGCTTCCATTCCATAGGCCAGGGGTAAGGGCGTTGCCGAGGTGGAGCGCCTTGGAGTAGTTATGTATGCCCAGAGGACACTTGAAAGTTCCTCCACCCATCTTCCCTTGGCTCGGTTGAGTCTTTTCTTGAGCCCATCGAGCACCACTTTGCTCGAGATTTCTGCCTGATTGTTGCTCTGTAGATACGCCAGGGTCGAGTAGCAGTTCCTGATGCCGAGCTCATGGCAGAAGTTTCTGAAGAAATTGGAGTCAAACTGGGTCCCGTTATCTGAGATCAGGGCTCGAGGTACTCCAAATCTTGTGATGATATTCTTCCGCACGAAGTTGTTCGTATCTTGCTTGGTGATGGAGGATAATGCCTCGACTTCTGTCTACTTGGTGAAGTAATCGGTGGCTAATATTAGCCACCTTTTATTCCTTGGAGCTCGGTGAAGTGGGCCCACGATGTCCAAACCCCACTGAGCGAAGGGCCATGGGCTAGTGAACGGGCTCAGGTCTTGTGCTAGTTGATGAAGAGAGTGCGAGAACTTCTGGCACTTTTCGCTCTTCCTGGCATAGAGCTGGGCGTCTTTCTGCATGTAGGGCCACCAGTAGCCTTGGTTTATAGCTCGGTAAGCAAGCGACCGACCTCCGATGTGGCTCTCACAGATCCCCTCGTGGATTTCGTAAAGGAAATCTTCGACTTTGCTCAGGTGAACGCATTGGAGGTAAGGGCCGGTGAAGGATTTTTTATAGAGCTTGCCATCTGGAGACAATCAAAATCGGGCTGCTTTCAGCCTGATTTTGTAAGCCTCATTCTTATCTTCAGGAAGTTGGTCATCCTTCAGGTAGGCGATGATTGGGTACATCCAGCTTGGATCGAGATCAACACACAAAACTTACCGAGGTGGCTGGAGCTCTATACTTGGGTTTTCTAACGTTTCCATCTCAACATTTCTCTTCTTCCCAGCCACGACAGCAGAGGCCAGGTTGGCAAGAGCATCCTCATGGGAGTTGGAATCTCTGGCTATCTGTTTGACTTCAGCAATATCGAATTGAGAAAGGAGCTGTTTTGCCTGAGCTAAGTAGGCTGTCATCCTTTCGCCGCAGGCTTCGTAGTCCCCGCTCAATTAGCTTATCACTAGCTAGGAGTCGCTAAAGACCACTAATTGCCGTGCCCCCAGGATTTTAGCGCTACCGAGCCTCGTGATCAGTGCTTCATACTCAACTTTGTTATTGGATGCCTTGAAGCCAAGTGTTAAGGCTTGTTCGATGACAAGGCCCTCCGGAGATTGGAGGACTATGCCAGTACCAGCCCTCTTGGAGGTTGAGGATCCGTCGATGAAGACTTTCCATGCCGAAATGAGGAACTGTTTCCAAGATCGTTCTTGCTTTGTCTTGGTGATCTCTTCCTCACTGCCCCAAGTTTGGTATCAAGCTGTCTCGTTACCAAACTAGGAGAAACAAACTCCACAATGAAGTCCGCAAAAACTTGGGCCTTGATCGCCGTTCTGGGTTGATACTGGATATCGTACTGGCCTGGTTCAATGGCCCATCTCGAGATCCTTCCAGAGAAGTCAGCCTTTCTGAGAAGGAACTTAAGTGAATGTTCTGTAACAACCACTATGGTGTACGTCTAGAAGTAGTGAGAGAGGTTGTGAGAAGCACTGATGAGTGCTAATGCAAGTTTCTCCAACGGTAGATACCTGGTCTCGGCATCAAGTAGGATCTTGCTCGTGTAGTATACAGGCTTCTGCTGCTTGTTTTCTTCTCTGATGAGTGCCGAGCTCACTACATGATCCAAGACGGCTAGGTACAGGTAAAGCACTTCACCTTGTTGTAGTGTAGACAATAGGGGTGGTGAAGACAAATAGTATTTGAGTTCCTGAAGGGCTTGGTCGCACTCCGGAGTCCATTGGAATTTCAAGCATTTCTTCAAAAGCTGAAAAAAGAGGTGGCACTTGTCTGAAACTCTACTAATGAAGCGGTTGAGTGCGGCAGCCATCCCTATGAGCCTCTGGACTTGTTTCGTCGTGGTTGGACTCTGAATCGCCTGGATTGCCAAGATCTGTTCTGGATTGGCTTCAATTCCTCTTCTGGTGACCAGGCTTCCCAGGAATTTGCCGGAGCCGACACCAAATGCACATTTGGATGCATTCAGTTTGATCTGGAATCTCTTGAGGATGTCAAACGTTTGACTCAGGTTCATGTGACCTTTTAGACTTGACAACTATGTCGTCAATGTAGACCTCCACAGTTTTGCCCAGCTGGGCTTGGAACATCCTCGTTACCAGCCTCTGGTAAGTCGCCCTCACATTTTTTAGCCCAAAGGGCATCACTTTGTAGCGGTAGATGCCTCTAGGTGTTATGAACGCGGTCTTCTCTTCGTCAGGCCCATGCATTAGAATCTGATGGTAACTCCGATAAGCGTCGAGAAAACTCATCATGTCATGCCCGACAGTGGTGTCAATCATTTAGTCATTCTTTGGTAGTGGAAAGCTGTCCTTGGGACAGACTTTTATTGAGGTCGATGAAGTCCACTCAGACCCTCCACTTCCCATTTTTCTTTTTGACTACTACTGTGTTGTCCAGCCACTCCAGGTAGTGAACTTCTCTGATAGCCTTGGCTTCCAGCAGTTGCTCGACCTCTTCGATCACAGCTTCTGTCCGTGGAATCCCCGTTCTGCGAGCTTTTTGCACTACAGGTTTGTGCTTGGGGTCCACTTTCAGCTTGTGGCAGATGATCTCGGGATCGATGCCAGGCATTTCATAAGGTGTCCAAGCGAAGACTTCTTTGTTCTGCAACAAGAAATTCAACAACTTAGACTTCTCAGCTTCGGGGACCTGGCTTCCAAGTAGGAAATATCTCACGGGATCGTCGGGATCGATTCTGACCTCGGTCAGATTTTCGATGCTTTTCTACTCTGGATATCGTCCGACGTCCTCGAGCTCTGCTTCTAGTTCGGCAATGTGCACCTGCTACGTCTTTGTTTCACCAGGCACTGCTTGGCCATCTACTGGTCACTCTTGACCGTGACCACCTCAACTCGGCCGTTCGTGTTCTCTAACGGGAACTTGAGTTTCTGGAGATGGGTGGAGAGCCCCGCTTCCATATTATGTAGCCAAGTCCACCCCATAATCGCGTTGTATGAGGATGGTGCATCCACCATAAGGAAGTCGGCTATCATGAAGGCGCCTCCGACTTGGACTTCAAGGGAGATTTTCCCCTTGGGGTACACTGGTCTTGAGTTGAAGCCCACCAGTGGGGTGCAGGCTTCTTGCAAGTCCTCTTCTTTCAGAGCAAGCTTCTTGAAGCAGTCGTAGTAGAGGATTTCTAATGAGCTCCCAGGATCCACAAGAATTCGCTTTACCTTGAAGTTCTTTAACCTTAGGGTTTGGATTAGTGGGTCGTTGTGGGGGAGCTGGACCCCATCTAGGTCCTCTTCTGAGAACCAGATTTTAGGTTTCTCTTTCCGAGCTTTTTTAGACGCAGGTCCCAGCTCGGCAGTCATCACCTGCCTGCTGTGTGAAGCCCTCATGGCTTTGGCATGAGCCTAGTTGCTCCCTTTTGGCGTGGGAGCCAGGTGGATGACGTTGATGATGCCTTCTGGTTCGTCGCTGTCCTGATTATCATCAGGTCGGCATTGGTGAGCTCGGTTGACCCTGCCCTCCTCCTTGCGGAAATCTTTTAAGTGCATGTCCTTGACGAGCTTTTCGAGGTGGGACTTAAGGGCCATGCAGTCCTCGGTTTTGTTCCCATTTTGTTTGTGATAGGGACAGAACTTGCTCTAATCGCGGGTGGAGGGATCACCCTTCATCGGCTGCGGCCATTTGAAGTAGGGTTGTGATTTGACCTTGCCGAGGAGCTTGTAAATTAGCTCCTTGAAGATCGTATTCACAACTTTGTAAGCGGCAATGGCTGGCTTGGGCTTCTTGCTGCCCCCAGAGGTGGAAGTAGAGATCGATGTCGGTTTTGTCGAAGTCTTGCTCAGGTCTGGCTCCTCCCTCCGAGATGCTTTTTTGTCCTTCTTAGAGGTTCTGTCTTCGTTGCAGAGGCCAAAGCTTTCCCGAGTTCGGACCTTGTCTTCTTCTTGCTTGATAAACTGGTTCACCCGGGCCATTAGTGCTTTCATTGTGACCACGGGGAACCGGATGAGGTCCTTCCGAAGCTCATTGCCTGGAAGCAGAGCCTGCTTGAAGCACTTGATAGCCACTCCATCAGTGGCGTCTTCGATCTGGCTGTAGATGGTCCAGAACCTTTTGGCGAACTGAGTAATGTTTTCAGTCCGCCTCATTCTGATCGCCATGAGGTCATCGTTTGTCTTCGGGATGACCCTGTGTGCCTGGAACTTCTCCACGAAGGAGTTTCTGAGCTATCGCCAGCTTGAAACTGACCCCTCTGGGAGTGCACAAAACCACCTGAGGGGGAGGTCTCCTAGACTGGAGGAGAACACTCTGCAGTTCAGGTGTCCGACGTCGCCCCAAACCGACATCCGCTAGGTGAAGTGTCAGAGGTGCACAGCAGGGTCCAAAGCCCCGTCGTAGAGGACGAATCTTGGGACACTAAACTTTTCTGGGAGGGAGAAGTCCCTTATCTCCTGAGAGAAAGGAGACATGCCAAGGTCTTTTGTATCATAGGCGTTTAGCCTGTCTCGGCTAAAACCAACTACCTCCATATTTCGCTGGACGGTCTGCTTGACTTAACAGTCAAGCCATTCTCTCAGATCGTCGTTGTCTCCTGGTCTCTGGCGCGACCTCTTGGAGTCATCATTCAAATGATTACTTCTTGAGCCTTCATCGTCATTTCGGTCGCGCCTTTTATTGTTCAGGATTTGCCTCAAGTCCTATTCAACCGAATGGGCTCGATTGCGTCTGGGCGTTGACTGTGGGGCCTTCTCCTTCTCCTGGAGTTGTTGTTTGAGTTGACGAATCAACTCCTCCTGCCTTGGATAATGAGATTTTGGGCCTCGATATCCGCCAGCAATGGGTCGTCATTAGCATCATCATCTTCAATCTGGTGAGGAGACTGGTGAGATCTGGCTGGTGTTGGAGATTTGTTTCACCGGGGAACCATTGGTGGAGGAACATTTTTCTATGGAGGTGCCGCCTGAGGGTTACCTTGTCGGGGAGGTGCTGTCACCCCCTTCGACGTTGAACCCGACATGCTTGCAGCAACAGACTTTCCCCCATATCTCCTTTGGCGAGTGGGCGGTGGTAATTGCTCTTGCAACATTGGTGGTAACTGTGACAAGACAGGTGGTGCTATCAACACCAGTGGTGGCGGTAAGGCCTTTGATGAGCCTTCACCGTTTCTGGTTTTTGGAAGCATGATGATTATGGATTTACTTTGATGTCTCTCCCCACAGACGACGCCAATTGTAAGTGCCTAAAAATTACGGACTTAGTTAAGTGAGATTGCTGTAAAGCTTCTAGGAAAGACAGTAGCTCCTGGAACCTGAAAGGGAAGGAAAAAGGAAGATCAGAGACCCTGGCTACAGTCAGCCGAAGGTACTCCGATGCATAAGTTAGTGCAATCACTGAACAAAGGATGAGTGACTGGAGAAGAAGGGAGAGCTATTTGTATGTTATATTTTTGCATACCTCTGGTAGGTTTACTTCATGCATATATATAGGCGGAGGTCCCATCAGACCGTACCTTTAGTGGAGGTAGGTGGAGGCACTGTCCCATCGGATCATACCTTGTACCCTTAGTTGCGGTAGGTAGAGGTATTGTCCCATTAGGCCATACCTCAATCTTTTATATGGCTACGGTTGCGGCTGTCAGATAAGGTCGTCCCCTTATCTACATCTGGTGCCCATGCCACTGTACTTTCATAGAAATATAATTATGACTTTGACCTCGGTGTTCATCTCGGCCAAATAGACCGAACTAAAGAAGGTGTCGAGGTCAGATGTAGATGCGTCCTGACACCGCTGCCGAGGTGTGAACATCTGGCACTATTGCCGAGCTGCGTCAGGCCGAGACCAAGGCAAGCTTAGATGGTACCATTACCAAAACTAGCTCTAGCTTGGTCAAGCTGGTATTGCTACTGAGCTGCATGAAGCCGAGATCAAATCAAACATAATTGGTACTCTTTACCGAAACTAGGGATCATCTCCGTATTTATGAAAATGTCCCACACACTCCTCCTCATCGTCCTTTATAGTTGGAGTTTCGCTTTCAGTTTTCATTTAACTGTTGCTTCTGCTCACCACATCATGTGTCTTTCTCCAACACAGACTCGCCCTTTCCTTCTAGTTTTGTTCTTACAGAAAGTGAAAAAGAATGAATTAGAGGCGAGTAGACCATGGTTTAAAATATTGTACTTGTACCAACTGAGTGCTAGTGGATCATATTAACCACCAGCCAAAAAAAAAAAAAAAAAGAACCATCAATAACAACAACGGCTTGGGGATGTCATGGAGATTGGAACACCCAACTTGTGGAGGCTCTCCGCAATCCATCCAACCCATTTTTATCTATCTCACATCTTTTTACACGACTTGGGGGTTAGAGATGATGATGTTAAAGTGGGGTGTTCCTCTTGACTCTCCATCTTTCTTCATCTCTTTCTCAGTCTTATCTCTCTCTCAATCCCTTTCTCAGACTATTAAAAATAAATGCTCTCTCCCCTTTCTACCGAGCAAGGTTTTGCATCTCTATTACCCATTGAAAGTGACCAAAAACAAAAAATGTAGGTGTAAGCTATTATTGTCCAAATTTTTGAAGCACATGCTTAAAACTGAAATTGTACGTCATCAGTTGTTTTGGCCTTATAAGAACTAGTTCGTCTGAATTTCCAATTTTTTAAGGTCATCTACTGTATTGAACGTTTTTGGACGGGGAAGCAGAACCTATGCACCTTCTCAGTGTTGTCCTGTCTGTTGCTTTTATAAAGCATTGTTCTGCTGAACTTGTAGAGATCCTTATTCCTTTTGGTCTTGGATTGTTTTTTATAAGTTATTGAATAACCAAACACAGATATCAAAACTGATGAATTCTGAATCAAACAAAATAATTGAATTCTGAATGTTTCTGTCAGAAGCTAATTTCTATTAAATTCTATTACTGTATTACATAATGATTTCAGAAACATTTATGTTACCCAAACCCAAACATCAGCTTGTAATTGCAATATCAATGAATGATCTAATAACAGATGCACATTGTAAGACCCCGACCCGCCTAAGTTTGATTAGCGCTTAATTATTCTTAATTAAGTGCCTCATATGTGTTTTGGTTGTTTTTGTGAGGGATTAGTTAGATTAGTGGGATTTGACCTTAGTTAGGTAGAGTTTTGGCCTTTTGATAGTTTTAGTTTTGCGGGTGTGTAATTTTAGTATGAGTGGGTCTTCATGTGCATTTCATTAAACACTTTTCCTACATCAAATGCTATGTGTGGATCCAAACCAAGTGGACCCAGCCCAACTCATATCCAACCCAAATCAAAACTAAAGCCCCCTTTCAAGATTCATCTATATAGCATGGGCTTGCATGCAATGGAACAAAAAGTAAACCCAACCATCGTTCCTTCACTTTCTTCATTTCATTTGGCTGCAAGCTCCTCCTTCTAGTCTTCTCCTCCCTATCTCTTCCTTCCAATCTCTCCACGTCAGGACCAATGATCTTGCATGTTAGATCTTGAGAAGCCGAGGCCACCAGCTTCCATGTTCCCTTCTAATACAAGCTCCTCTCATCTCATTTATTCATCAAAATTCTGCATTGGTAAGTCACCTCTCTCCCCACTTCTTTTTCTTATTTGGATTTGGTGATTAGTAATGTTAAGGATTATCCATATCTCATTCCTCCTCATTCTAGCTATAATTCATTGTAGGACTTCATCTCTTACATCATCATCTCCTTCCTTCTTACTCTAATGGTAAGAGCTCTTCTACCTAATGAGCCTCTAAGCTTAGTATGGACTATTTGGATTCATCTAAATTGCATGCATGTTAATTCATTTCGATTCATTACATTTCACCATTGAAGAGATTGAAGAGAGCTTGGATTATTGGGGGTTTTGCTTCAAATTGCGTCTAAGAAGAGATTTGAGTGGAAAGGCACCATTATAGGCAAGTAATGAGCAATTTTGGTTAATGTATGTGATTGATTCATTGATTGAGTAATATTATTCCATTGAATGCTAATCCAGCTGTTTTCCATTTAAATTACATTGATAATGTAAAATGGGTTCTTTTGTTTGGATTATCAAAGAGTGAATGGGATGTGTGGAAAGATATGGACCATAGGAACCAATGGAGGCTCAAATTGGTCACATTATGATCTTAAGAACACTTTAGAAGCAATTGGAAGAGTGAAAATGAATGGAAATGGAAGTTCCTTCAAAAACAGAAACCATTTTGCTGGTTCGGGTGGCCAAATAGCGAGGCATCTCACTATAGTGAGTTGGACCAGTGGGTTCAGTAATGACAACTTCGAACTGCCCTAACTTTTGATCCATGTGTCCGATTTTGGAGTTCCACATATCATTAGAAAGCTCTTAGAACGCAGAATTTAATGGTTCAGATACCCTCATGATCAGAGGTTGGGAGAGGAAGTGAAAATGTGGATCAATGAACCAGGCCTGTCTCTTTTGAGGAAAGGGACTTTACACCTAGTTGGACCCCTAGATTGAAACTCATTGACCATTGAGGAAGTTATTCCACTTCAAAGGCCTAAAACTCTTCATAATCAATCTCTGAGGATGATTGTAACACTAACACTAAACCAAATAGGTTCTTAGGGTGTGAAAAGATTGACCTCGTAAGTCCTTAGACATCCAATCCTTACCGATTATCATAGTCCGACAAAATTATATCATATGGAAAATCTTTGGCTGAGATCATCTCATATTCATATCCGAATCATCTAGAACTTCACCACGGGTGTTGATTTAGAGGACTTCAATGCACCTCATACATACACAACGTGACACTAATGAGATGTAGCGCGTGCATTGAATCATCTAAAACTACATTGTAATGGATTGTTAGAGATGACGAAATAGATTAGGGTTGGCTAGTAAATATCTTTGATTATATTAATCTATTTGCATTTGCATATTGAGATTGATTTATTTAATGCCCTCAAATATTCAGTTACTTGTTATATGCATTATTCGTATTATTCCACAAATTATACTACAATTGCCTTACAAATGTTATCGTACATTGATGTGAATAGTGAACCGAGTAAATATGACTAGATTGATTGGAATGAAATGAATGAATAGAATGGAATTGCAAAGAGTCAAATGAATTGAATGTAAAAGTCTTACTCAAAGCCTATTGATTGAATCGAATGAGTCGGCACTACTGAGCTTTGACTGGATAATACTCGACGGGGTTGAATCTTAGTTTAGAATTGAACGTCACTGAGCAGTAGACAGTTTGGAGCACCAGAACTATAGAACCCGGGTAGTCAGGAGGACTTTGGCCGGGCCCCTGGTGACATCCCAATGATTCCCTCTCTCTAAAAGGGAGGAAGGATTAGCTTATGTGGTAACCAACTAAATTGTAAGTATTCGATTTATGATTCGATAAAGCATGATTTATTCATTATGCATATTATGCCCAGTTGACATTCATGTAGTCTCTTGAATTTATTTGTCTTTAACTTCGAGATTAGAATAACATTTGTGAAATCTTAATTGCTCATACATATTGTTAAATCGTCGCATTTATGGTGCTATACTTGGTGTCATAGGAATCCTTGATTCCGAAGAGACAAATTTATAGTCCTCCATATTAGAGATTCGATCAGTAAGGTTATTGATTAGCTTATCTGCCAGAGAACGTAAAATGGTGGTAATCATGTTTGGGATTAGATGTTGCACCTTGCACTAGATCATGGTTTAATCATGATTGCATTCGTATTAGGATCATGTTTCCATTTGAGATAAAGCATTTAGTAGTTTCTATTTTTAGAGTACTTTTGTAGAATGCATTAAGGGATTTTTGTTAGATGGATTATTGGAACTTTAATGGACTACTCAAGTTTTGATATTATTGATGTGAAGGCTTCTGCAAATAAACGTTCATTGACGGGTGTCAGTGAGTAACCCTCATACGTGAAGAGTGGAATTTTTCTCCTTCGTGAATTTGGACTTCGTCCGGAATAGATACGAGTTCACAGGAGTACGCGCGTCATACCTTGGAAACCACCCTAATCGGGGAATTCTAGGGTCCGGGATGTGACACACGTAAAGGTTCAAAAAATAAGTATTTTTAGGTGATGCAATCTGTGACCCAACTCCATCGCTTGACTCCAGGTCAGCCATTATACATAGCATACCTGCACAATAGCCCAAATGGGCTCACATGAAAAGAATGAGGTGATCCTTGAGAGGTCCTTATAGCCATAGCTTTTTTACTCTTTTTATTTTATTTTTTGTTACTCTCTTTTTGCTGTGATAGGAGAAAGAAAAAGAAATCAAAAAATGATGAGAGATTAGAAAGCAAATGGGATATCAAGTATTGATATTGTTGATGATGAATTTCAAATTGAACAGTTTTTTCTTTTTTATTATTTTTGGATTCGGCCAAAAACACGTGTTGTCTTTAAAATTACAATAAATTTGTTCTTCCTAATCTACCTTCGTATTTATCTTCTGTAAACCTCCCCAAAGGGGTTTTCATATAAACGTAATTGAGAACGTTACTATATAATGAAGGCACTCCCTCAAAGAGGGTAACAACAGTTTTCATGCAAATTATGAAATTATCACGAATCTTATTCAGGGATCTTTAGCTTGCTTAAAACCAAGGTGAAATTCCCTTTAGGAGTTACTAGAATGGAATACTAGTTCTTAATTTAATCAAATAATGTAGCGGAAATAAACCAATCAGGCAATATAAAACTAGCTATCTACCAATCACACACCACAAGAAAGTAGACACAATATTTAACGTGGAAACCCTATCCAAGGAGAAAAACCATGAACTAGAAATCAAGAGTTCACGAACAGTTACAAGATATACTCACAAGCTCCTTTACCTCAGTTTGTACCTCGACCTAAGGACTGTACTCATTCTTGCAAAGAATCCATTGACATGAATTCCACCGTGCCCCGTTCTCCTTACTTGATCTCCTAGCACCTTGACAATCAAGATGATCAATCTTCTACAAGAAAGGTAGAAGCATCAATGACCTTCTAGAGCAGCCTTTCAGAACAGTCTCTCAATGGCTCTAAAAACTAAACTCTCTCTAAAATGTCTCTGACTCAGATTAATAAGAGTAGAGGTGATCTCTGTGGTGTGTCCTAGGGTTGAGTAAAGCACCCTATATATACCCCCAAATTCGTGCTTAAGGCTTGGTGCACAAGTATGACTCAAATTAGGAAACATGGTCTCAAAGGAAACACTATTAAAATCAGGATTAGGAGACTTTTCCAAAATCTGCGCACCAATTCGCTCGAGCGAACCCATCATCCGCTCGAGCGAATGAGGTTCTGTCTCAGCGAAAGATTTCTTTTGTCAGGCATCTGGGCTTTTAATCTTGACTTCGCTCGAGCGAATGGAACGATTGCTCGAGCGGACCCCTTGTTGGTTGATCCGGAAATTCAACATGTGCATGTTTTCTTCAGCTTTTTGAGTCCTTCCAATCTTCTATCTTCAGAGACTTATTTTAAAAAGAATTACAACTCAAGAGACCCCAGAGTTTTGTCCAACCAATGAGTTTAGCCAACACTAAAAATCCTAACACAAGGTGGTGTTGGGAAGAGTAGTATTGTTTGATTAAATCTTAAATGATGAAAGGCAAACTTGAAATGTTTCAAGTGGATGTTCTCTTGGTATATTGAGTGTATTTTATATTGGGATGTCGATGCAGATTTCTTGATAGATGTGATCATGCTTTGATTAAATGGTGACTAACTGACTATGTCAATCTTTCTCTGCCTTGAATGCTTTCTATTTTCAAATGAAATCTTATAGTTGTCTTATACATGGGTTAAGGCTTCATTTTGATGACGACTTTCAAGCGTAGTCTATCTTCGTACAGATGTTATATCTCAGTCTTATTTTTCAATATCCCATGATGGTTAACTTCTAAGTGTATTGTTGTTGTTTCTCTCTTAACTTTTCCATTATTTAGTTTCATTCTTAGCTAGCTACATGTCTCTCTTCTAATTCATGGGTTCATTGACAAAGTGTGCTCATCAACAAGCTCCCATGTCGCCGGAATGATATGAGTGTTAGAAAAATGTTTCGCGGAAATTGTAAATAAATTAAAATATTAAAATAAAATGAGGAAAGGAAAGAAATGACCGAACAAATTGGTAGCCGAATCACATCCTTGAAGACGCTTTCTTTAGGCATATTTCACCCCAACATAGATGCAGATGGATTTCTAGTCGTCTACCTTAGGATAAGATGACTTCCTGATCGGATGATCTCCACCACTCGTGCACTCGAATAGATGAGAAACACGAATCCCAAGAATCGCAGTCTTGTAGCAGCTTGAAATAAAATTCTCAAAAACTTGAAGAGAGAGAGGAGAGAATTGTTTGAGATGAAGAAAGCCTTCACCCTGACGATCTTATATAAGGCTTTATGGGGAAGAGATCCATTGGGGAGTTAATTCCCAATGGATACGCCCATTTAAGAGTGCGCAACGGACACTTCCATGCGTTAACTCTCTCGCAAAGGATACCAATGGGTATCTCCAACGGAATACCATTATTCCGCCATAAAGTGTAGCGGAAAAGTTGTCTCTAATGGTCACAAGAGACACCAAACTGAGATCTAAAATAATGTACGCTCGTGCGAGCTAGGCCGGACCCGCCCACCACCCAACCGGCTGGCCGGACGGCGCGCCCTCAGTGAAAGTGTGTGGTCGCCACTACCTAAGCCTTCTCCAAAGACTTACTCCATAATAATGAGTGTAAACAATAATAAATGACTCTAAGAGAGTTCTCCACAACCGACGTGGGACTCTCTTAAATAAAGAAAAGAGAAAAACATGTGCTTTAATGCACAAGGATACAGCAATCCCCCACACATTAAAGCACTGAAATAAAATATTGAAAATGAAAAGCTGTTGCTGCAAGACATGCCCTGAGACTATGCATAAGTGTAGGTGAACTAAGTCTTGAACCTTCACGTAGTGTAGTAAGTTTGAAATACCAGAACTTTATGGTGAACTAGGATCTTGAACCAAGAGTCCATTTAGTAAATCATATCTATTACACACACAATCTCAGAAATTAGGGATTCCTATAGAACCCTGCATATTGACGACCTTGTGCTATCCCGGTATTCATGAGCGCTCTAGAGAGTAGCCTAATGCTCTCATAGGAAGCGGCCTGACTTCCACACTCATATAGGCGTTCTCTATCAAAGATGCTCATGTACAACACCACGCTTATAAAGACATAGAGTATCATCGACTAATATACAAGATATGAACATTTCATACCATAGGAATGGGTATATACATAAGTAATGAAAATTTTGAAATGTTCCACCTTTGTCACCCAAAGATAACTTCGTTTTTCCCATTGAACCCGTCCCATGGGATCTCCAATCAAATGGGTTGGGTGTCCATTGTTGGTGACTTGTCCTTTTTAGGCTTAAGTCTCATTCCCCTCGATGTGGATGTTACTCGTTCTCTAATGAGTCCCTTAGTCAGTGGATTGGCTAAATTATCCATCTATTTCACAAAATCAATTGCAATTACTCCTTGCTTGAGTAAATGTCTCAACAAATTGTGCATTAGACGAATATGTCTGGATTTACCATTATAGCTCTTGTTACTTATCTTGTCTATTGTAGACCTTGAGTCGCTATGGAGAGATATGGCTGGTACCGGCTTATTCCACATGGGAATTCGGTCAATAGGTTCTTCAGCCATTCTGCATCTTCCCTAGCTCAAGCCATACCAATGATCTCTGAGTCCATAGTGGATCGAGATATACACGTTTGCATTTTAGTTTTCCAAGAGACGGCTGCATTTCCTAAGGTAAACACATAGCTGCTCATGGACTTGGATTTTTCTGAATCTGGTATCTAGTTAGCATCGCAATACCCTTCTAGTACTGCGGGGTATCTCTCATAATGCAAACCCTAGTCAATGGTTCTCATCAAGTATTTAAATATCCAGATAACAGCCATCCAGTGCTCACTACTGAGATTGTTTGTGTATCTGCTCAACTTACTTACTGCATAAGCAATGTAGGTCTAGTACAGTTCATTATGTACATTAAACATTCAATAGCTCTGGAATAATCTAATTGAGATACACTATCTCCTTTGTTCTTAGTTAATTTGACAGTTGGATCAAACGGAGTGGAAACACCATTTCCTCCAAACACGTTAAATCTCTTAAGTACTTTCTCAATGTAGTGAGACGGGATAGAATAATTCCTTCAGAATGTTTATGAATTTTTATCCCAAGTATCACATCAGCCTCACTCATATCCTTCATGTCAAACTTAGAACATAAGAATTTCTTAGTGTTCTCTACTGAATTTAAATCAGTACCGAAAATAAGCATATCATCAACATATAAACATATAATGATGCATAAACTACCAGTGTGTTTAGAATAGACACAATTGTTTGACTCATTTATTTTAAAATCATCGTTTAATAAAACTTGGTCAAATTTCTCATGCCATTGCTTAGGGGCTTATTTTAGACCATACATCTGATGTTCTTGGATTCTGAGATGGACTATGGGATCTTCAAATTTCATCTCCTTTTTCTTGTGTCTCAATGTGATCCCAAAGTCCTTCCACGATGGTAGGCCAAACTACAAATTGTTCCCACGATGGTAGGCCAAACTACAGATTGTTCCCACGATGGTAGGCCAAACTACAAATTGTTCGGGTAAATCCATTCCTTCATTTTGGACCTCATGAATTATTTTCTGAAAATTTCTATACTGATTTTCCTTCTTCCATTTGAAAGTCCAGACGCCGTATAAGGAATTATCTAAATGGTTTAAAATCTCATTTTTGAGATCGAAATCATCATATTTCCATTTTTCTTTTTCATAGGCGCCAGCAGGCCCATCTCCATATGGTTCGGGACAATTAGATAATAGCACATGTAAAATGTCATGCAAGCCGGGCCAGGGCTGCCCACCACGCAACCGATTGGCCAGACAGAGCATGCGGTGAAAGTGTGTGGTCACCATTACCTAAGCTTTCTCCTGAGACTTGCACCATAGTAATGAGTGTAAACAATAATAAATGACTCTAAGAGAGTTCTCCACAACTGATGTGGGACTCTCTCAAATAAAAAAAAGAGAAAAACATGTGCTTTAATGCACAAAAGATACCAACAGTGTGTCAAACATTTTCTAATTGATTTTAGGAGATGTACTTTTCTCACCTATTAGTCGCAATAACCATGATAAATATTGCAATATAATCACCTATCAGAAAAATGGTTGCAATATGTTGTTGCCTACTGGAATTGGTTTAATTTAAGCTGACACTACATAACTGTAACAGTATTCATAATTTAAGCTGACAGAGTACATAACCATTACAGTTTTCAGGTAAACAATGGATAGATTCTTTTTGAGGTGAACTAATGTATAGGATTCTCACGAGGGGAACTTATACCACATCAGCAGACCCATCATGCCTAGAAAAAAGGCATCAAATGAGAAACCAACATTCTTGCAAAATAAAAATAAATAATTTAATTCAAACATCTACACATGCCTTCGATTTCTGAAATTGACACTGGCTTTCCATTAGAATACGTACAACAACTGCCTTAGTGTCTTTGAGCATCATCCTTCTATACACCACCCCCATAAATCATCCAACCTGTCCAGACTCATTCACCCAAAGGCCATCTTGCTGGCTTCAGTATCATTACAAGAGGTAGCCAATGCACTACTCTCCACAAACTTACTGCTGTTGGCAAGGCATTAGAACGAGCTGATGGGTTGCCAAGAGGGCTGCTATACCCTTTGACTGTATAAGAGTTATAAAATTTCAATCTAAATGCGTTTTGGCTCATTATAAATTTATTAAGTATAATATACTTGAGTAGAAAAGTATTGCAGAAAAATTTATGCATTTTATACTTATTCAATTTTGCAGTAAGTTCATCTCCAATTAGTGTGAAATTTTGTGAGGGCCCATTTAAGAAGAGGGCATTTACTTTTCGCAGTTCAAAATTTTAGCAAGTGGACTCCACGGTAGGGCCTCACAAATTGAGTGGCCAACAGTGTCGAACAGATCCTTTGAAGCTCTATTTGATATTCATTAGATTTTTTTACTTGGTGGGGCCCACTAGGCACTGAAAATATTATGAGCTTATGATGCACGGCGTATCGTATCGTATCCGATACTTCACTTTTTCTGTGTAAAATCAATGTCCTTATTGTGCCTATGCTGTATCCTAGTTGTATCCATACCGTATTCGGACAACATAGATTATGAGGCCCTATAATTGGACCCGTGTATTGATAATAAACTACCCAAAAATAAACCCACTCTTACATGGGGGCCCTAACCAAATTTCACTAGAATAAGACACATGAATTTTTGGTAATTTTATCTTTAAGTGTATCATATTTGATAAATCTTATGGTATGGTATGGTAGATTTAAAATCGTTACATCTCATACAAGAGAAAAACATTTACTTTGAGCCAGTCATATTTGAATATATGGGGCCCACATTGCACATTTGTAAGAATTAGTGAGTCTGAGCCTTAAAAATGGTATGGGTTCGAGCTATAATTGATGTTTTTGTGATATTATCCTGATAATATCTCCATAAATTCAAATAAAGACTGTATTTGCAACATCACCACCAAGTTGAAGCAACAATCCAAAGCAAAATCGAGCTCAATAAAAACAGGGTCGGTTTGGTACTCAACTATAGGCGGCCGGGACCCCACTATCAAGTAGGGGTAGTAGACCTTGGGTGTGGTTACAGAGCCCTCATGTGCGAGAAGGTAGCATGCCCAGAGTTCAAACTAGGTATCCAAATGAGAACAATTGCCTCTTACCACTAATGTAAGTGGCATTCTCGATAATCCTAGTTATTTATTTGTCCATGGCAACAGTTTTTTTTTTTTCTTTGCAAAAAAAAAAAAGAAAAGAAAAGAAACTAGCAGAAAAAATGGCAGGGTTACAATATAGTAGCAGCAGCCTTCTTTAAATATAGGGTTACAATATAAATTTCCAGGCGACCCTGGATTTCCAAGGTCGCTAGCGACGATTAACGCAACCCTACTTGCATGGTCGCTGGCGAGCATGGCAATTTTTCACCTGTTTGGTCGATTCTTTTGCCATTTTTCTCATTTTTCTGTTTGACATATTTTTTTTTGATATTTTGTACTTTTTTGGCATAATTTCCTTACATAAACTTGAAGAGAATTCATATAAAACAAGGGGCAAAGTTTCTGATTTTTTGGGAAAAGCCGAAGACTTTGTTGCATAGGGTTGTTGATTTCTTGTCAGAAGCTGAAACCGGGTCAAACAATATCGGAATGACCTGAGACTTGAAGTGAAGCTTCATGAGTAAGAAATAAGACCAACCATAGGATTTTATTTAAAATTTTAAGCCGTTAGGGTCCTTTCGCCAGTAGACTTGATTTCATTGCAAGAAAGGCGTCACGCTTTGATATACGGTCAAATAATGTCCGATTGAACTGAAATTTGACAGGTAATCTCGTGCAATCATTTTAAGATGATCCATCAGCTCTGATTTGCAAATAATGGTCCTTAGGGGCTCCGTCGCTGCAAGACCTAGTTTATCTACCGGGGGGTCAAAGGTGGGTGAAGTGATGTTGAAATGACTTAAAACTTGATATGTAGCCCCTTGGCAGTATTTTGGGGCCATCAATGTACTTTGTTTAAAGAATAATGATTTCAGCGGTCTCCGTTGCCGGGAGGCCTGGTTTTACTGCTTTAGGGTTGATGTTGGGTTGACCCGGGATTTCACATTGAGCCTCCTGGGGGTATCTTAAGACCATCCACAGGCTCTGTCATCGCTGGAAGGGTTCACATTGTCATATGCAGAATGTAACTTTTGCATTTTGGGACAACCGATGTTGGAATGGCCCGAAATGTGACGTGGAGCCTTGTAACGCCCCAAGATCTGGGAGTCTCGAATCTCGAGACGCTACAAGAAAGTACCCAAGAGAAGCAAAAAATCCAATAATATAATCAAGTGTGGATCTCATATGAGGAAGTAAATGGGCAAAGCCCTATAAATTTATTTCACTTTAAGGGATTACAAGGTACTTTCCGTAATTAAACTAACTATTTAATCCAAGACCAATATGGCCAACTACAAGAAAAGGAAAGAATAGAGATCTATATGATAGACGCCTCTCGATGCACCAATTGCATCATTCTCTAAAACCTATGGCAATGGATTAACCGCCAAGCAAACCACCAATCAAAGAAAGCGAAAGAGAAGATACCTGAAAACATCAAGGATTGGGTCAGGCTCGATGAACCAGGCAAATAGACATGTTTAGATAACAATACATTATATTAATAGATAGGGAAAAGACCATACCTAATCCTAGTTGTACCTGCGTGATTAGTACCTCGATAATAATATAGAATATCAGAGTGCAACAGAAATGGTGTGGAGTGTAGTGCGTGAACGATAATCGAGATAAGAATATAACAGATGTTTGATACAGCATATCAGGTAGATAAGAGAAACCATCATCATCAAGATATCATGTAAACCATACAAGCACATCGGAGTTATCAATAACAGAAGTAACCTGCGGAAGTAACCTTACCATATCCGTAACCATCGTATCCAGATCCAACAGTAACAACGTCGGTAGTTAAAGACAATAAACAACGACATCCACAATACGTAATTATCATACATCCAATATACATCCACAAGAGCGTATAAAGGTACGCCCACAGTTTAAGTACAAGGGACGTGGGAGGTTAGAGCCAGCCCATCATCGTCGTCCCAACAACTTTCGATGGACATCAACCATGAAGGTCATAGCCACCCATCGCTGCCATCACATCAAATAGGAGCGTACAAGAGTCATTCAATATCCATAACCACTGCTAAGTCCCAATCATTCGTCTTACGTGCTAGATCTACCTCAACACTCATTCATAGCCATGGCCAAGTCCTAGTCATTGGTCTTACGTGCTAGATCAACATCAATATCCATCAACATGTACCCAGTCCGAATGTCGGCGGTCTTAATACCCTATCGACCATCGATACCTACTGTACTCAACCACATCTCAATCTCTCAACACTCAATGTCCAAGCCGGCATCATATCCCTCGGCAGACTCGTATATCCACAAACCAACAGATCACTAGGTAGGGGTAGTCCGAACCAGGTAGCCTTATTGTCCTTAATATGAGATGATAATAGACAAGGGTACAAGGCAGGAAGCTCAGGTATAGCTAATCCATCATTGTGATTCCCTACAGTTAATAATGCATACCATTATAAACTCTGCTTCTTTATATACTTAATTAGTATTATCTCATTATATAGTCCATCCATCAGTATCTACTATTAAGTTTCCAATATATTAAAGGTCAGGACTTCAAGTGTCATGTCCTGACATATCATCCAGTGCGGACCGTGAGCTTGGATCGGAGCCTAAGTGCAATGCCCTGATTTATAATACCTTTTAAGGCCTACATCCAAGTTTCGAACCTACCAGCCAGCCTCAGCGTCTGTTTCCACAATATAAGTACCACATATCACAAATACATAGGTGATCGCTGCCCCTCTCTTCAGGTCCAGGGTCCCACTTCACCGAAGACAGTGATCACGGAGTCCCAAATGCTTATTAAGTATCCTTGGTGCTCCTATAGGTTTTTAGCATCCTAAGACATCCATAACCATTGAATCAGGTTTCGTTTGACAACCTAAGACCTTACTTAGGCGGCTACACGGATCAAGGTTAAGCCCGGCCCTTGATTTGTGTCTAGCGTGTCCTAAACAGGCCAAATGGAAGGTCAACGGGGCTCACACGTGATCAAATCATAAAAGGATCCAAATCTAAGAAATATATTGTTTACAATGTACCATGTCGACATCATGGGTCCACGGGTCGACTTGGTACACTGTGGAAGGGAATAGCTACCTGAGAGACTATTAACATTGTCTGCAGTGTCCCCGGTCGACCTGGAGGGTCCCCCGGTCAACCGGGTGAACTGCAGGAACTTTAATAAACATCTGGTAGGTGAGGTGTTACACAGTGTGGCCGGTCGACCAGGTACACTAGGTCAGGTACCCTATAAGTGATTTCAACTCCTAGCAAAGGGAGAGTCCCCTGTGTGCCCGGTCGACTGCCTAGGTGATCAGGTCGACTGAGTACACATGAAATCCATATTTTCAAGATTCTTCCATCTTCCATTTTCCATAAAAAAAATCCATCAAATGGATCCCAGATCTTCACCACACACTTTCAAACATCAAGCACGCCTCCCACATCATGATCTCATCACAAATGGGCCATTGATCTTCCAAAGGGGGATTCTCATCCATCAATGGTCAAAAACACAAAAAAGGCTTAGAAATAAATAGATCTGCTCAACATAGCATACATACAACCATCCCATTACAGAAATCAAACCAAATATCCATAAAAGACAGTAAGTAACAATCTAAGCATGTTAATCACTTTAATTAAAGAATCTAAGCATGTCTACTTGACTAATTAGAAAGGAAATTCCTCAATTAGATTGGGGTTCTCTCCAAATGCTTTAAGATCACTTCAACAGCTGGATCTACAATCTCTACACCCATTTTAAAAGAGAGAAATGTATAAAGAAGAGAAATCTAAGAAAAAAGACTATTCTATAAGAAAATTGAAAAGGGAGAAGGAGATTACCTTTACTTCAAGAAGGAAGAGAGATCTAAGAGATGAGATAAGCTCCTTAACTTGAAGATGGCTAGATGTAGATGAGACTCTAGCTTCTTATAATTGGAGGGCTAAGATCTAGAGAGAAAGAAACCCTAATCTCTAACTTAGAGAGAGAGAGAGAGAGAGGGAGAGAGATGGGAGGGAATTGTGGTGACATGAGAGGAAGAGAGTGTAGGAAATGTTTGGGAAGCTTGTAGTAGGTTTCTTTTATAGCAATAGGTGGAATGGAAAATGTCCAAGGTGTCCTCTCTTACTAGTGTAAGTTTAGGATAAAGATGTGGATATTTGGAGAAGGTTAAAATGGAATGACCAATGGGTCCTTGGTTGCTAATATAAATAAAGAATAAGGACTATAGTAGTTTAGGTATCCAAATATAATGACTAAAGTATCCTCAAATGAGTGGTTGTGAATAAATGAGCCTAAGGGCAATAAAGGTAGGCTATTTATTATGACAAAAAGTGCCCATGTTTACTTGGTTGACAATAAAGGAGGCCAAGGTCATTCAAAGTATTGGAATTTCCAAAAAGGAGGAAAAAGGTGTGGTAGGGAAGACTAGAGTGCCCTCATATAATTAATGACCTAATGGGTTAGGCCATGTGTGGTTAGGTCATTCTAAGGTTAATTGCACTACTCTCTAAGGGAAACCTATCTATGATTAAGATTACAACTAAGGCTTATAATTGGCTAATTAATTCTAGGAAACCACTATTAATCTCACAAGGGTCTTAACCCTATAAACTAGGCTTAATTCCTGGGAATTACTAACTAATGCTAATCATTTATTAAATAGGATAACCTAGGGTTGACTTGGTCAAATTAGGTCTCACTAGGTATTTCTAGGGACGGCTTCTTGCAAGCCTTCTAGTGGCATTTTGAGAACAACTATGTGCTCCATTTTGTGAAACAAGGTCTCCAGCTTTATTGTCGCCGGATGCTCTTGTTTGGCTGCTGGAAGAGTGGTGTCAGGCCAAATGATATTGAAATGGCCCAAAATTTCATGTGTACAATCATTAAGGCCGTGTTGAAAGATCTTAAGGTTTTCTGATGGCTTCGGCAAGATCTAATGCTTGAAGAAACTTTGCCCATTGTGGCCCAATGCGGCTTCATGTGACTTCTTTGATGTTGAATGTGTATGAAGAGGCAAAGTGACATTTTTGGTGTTAACAACTAGGGGATTGAAGATAGATGAATTCATGCTTGAAAAGACTATTGCACACAACCATACATGCAATTAATAAAATTAAATGACATTAGAGTTAAGCATTTTAAGAACTTTCTTGTGGATTCCTCTAAGCAATAAAATTTAGAATGCATCGGAATCCCGATCTCTTTAGACATGCCTCCTTGGGGAGTGCAAATGCCGCTTAGATTTGTGCGGATCAATATCAGTCTAATATGGATAAAAAAGCTAACAATCCATGATCCCCTATCAGTCATTATCATGTAGATATCTCATACCCGATACTGTGTGACTCCCCATTAAAAATTTTTTTTTCAAATTACCTAAGGAAAATCCTTGAAGATACTACATCACTATTCTAGTTCAGTGTGATCCACCGATTGGCATTGCATGACAACCATTGTGAGCAGCGCCTCCTTGGGGAGTGTACCCCCACCCCGTCTCACCAACACTATCCTAAGGGGATCCATATCTAGTAACCAGCAAAGCAAGTGCCCTCCATGGGGAACGGCCATTCTCAAATGGAGCGAGGCACCTACGCACGTTACAATGGACCTGCGGTGGAAAACCACAGGGATTTCTCAATTTAAGTGCCCCGCTCCCACTTAATATTTTAGAACCAAGGGCTTTCTTTAGGTCTGAGGGCCCATATAATAAAAAATCAGATCATCTCATGATATGAATAATGATTTGATCCAATTCAAATTTAAAATTAATGGAAAGTCCGGTTAGTAGGATTAGTATTACCAGTGGGTTCATCTCATGGATCCACTAATACTAATTCCTTATTTAAAACCCTTTCCAAAACATTAAACTGATTTGACCAATTATTAAAATTGTTGTATTCAGATCAGATTTTGGAGAAAGTAAAAACATGCCTTATAAAGAAACAACCATGCATAAATAGACAATCTAAAAAAAATAAGTCATCTCCTCCACGTGGTCCATGCGGAATAGATATCTTGGACTTCTTCGACTTCCAATCACTTTGGGGTTCCTCAAACTCTTTGGATATATACAAACTCTTTGGTCATCACCAAACTCTTTGATTAAGAGCCCATCATCACCGTCCTTCTTGTCTTTGAAGCCGCTAGAATTTACAAAGTAATAAAAGGAAAAATTACATAAACTCCTATGTCTCATATTCAAGACTTATATGGCAATCTATTAATGGAAATACAATGGGCTTGTGAAAACTATCATGCCTTGCCTTTTCGTAGGAAACCAAGGAAACCAAGACACCCTTTACAAAACACCCAACTAAACCAATAATAAGAGAATGGACAAAAATAGAAACTCATGGGGTCACATGGAGAGGACGAGAACTTGCAAGGTTAGTATCACATACAACCAATAAACCAACAGGAATTAGGGCTAGAAAGAACTCCCATCTACTATCTCATGACAAACAATCCGAACTGCAAAAAATGACCCAAAAATGGGTTTTCGGGAAATCCGGCGACCCAGGACTCCAAGGGTCACCGGTGACCGTGCACGCAACCCTGCGTGCATGGTCATCGACGACCATGGGTTTTTTTTTTTTTTTTTTTTGCCCGTTTAGTCAATTTTTTTTCATTTTTCTGATTTTTTACGTTTGACATATTTTTCTTGGTATTTTTGTACATTTTTTGGCATAATTTCCTTATAGGAAACTTGATGTGAAGCCGCACAAAACGAGGGGCGAAGTTTCTGATTTTCTGGGGAAAGCTAAAGACTTTGTCTCGTAGGGGTGTCGATTTGTCTTCATAAGCCAAAATTGGCTCAAACGATGTCGGAATGACCTGAAAATTGAGGTGAAGCTTCATTGGGCAAGAAAGAAGACCACTCATATGCTTTTATTTCAATTTTGATGCCATTTATCCGTTGCCTCACCATCTTTTGGATTTTTTGGGTGTCTCTTCCTTGCTTTGGCTTTTCGTTTGCTCATGCTTTGGGCCTCTTTCGCTTTCTTAGCTCGTGGGTTCTTTTCTCCTTTATAGCGTTTTTTTTTTTTTTTTTTTTTGATAAATCTTTATAGGGTTTTAATTAATTCCTTCTTGGTTGTGCCTTTCATTATGGGCTCTCCTAGGGAGTGTAAGCGAGGAGGAGGTTTCCCTTTCTTATTTTGTTGTACATTAAAGACTCTTTTGGAAATATATACACGTCTTTTTCCAAAAAAAAAGGAGAATAGAAAGAATCCAAGTCAATGTGCATGATCAGATTGGATTGAATAAAGGCGAGCCCTAAGTACGAAAAATGAAAACTAGTGTAGTAGCTAGTGGGATACATGTAAAACTATATTTATACATATATGTACTTCTAAATTCACCAAGCGGTTCTCTCATAATTTGTATGAGAAATAAAAGCCTAAGCCCATAGTGGGACCTATAGGATGCATGTAAATCATGGGGGATAGTGTGATTGTAAGATTTCACTGTAGATTATTAGATTTTGGGCAAAACACCATGGGGATAGTATGATTGTAAGATTTCACTGTAGATTATTAGATTTTGGGAAAAACACCATCCCAATCAAATAATCACAACCATTGATTTAAGGGCTTCAAAGTTCATGATTTCTTATATTACATTTTTTTATAAATAAATGTCAAAGGAAGGTGAGTGTTAAATCACTATTAATATGGGAGATAAAAAGTCTTGTATCCAATAAGATTATATGCTACGTGAGCCTTGTTGTATTTATGTCTTCTATTCTGGGTTTATCGGAGTGGTCCATTGGATTAGCCAATGACCGGGTTCAGGGTCAAGTGTATTTTGGTCTTTATACCGGGACTTTCTTAAGAGTTAAGAAAGTATAGATTATATATACAAAGTAATCTGTAACCCTAGACTCTAAAGAGAGTTAAGATGTGAGTCTTTGATCTGTTGACGTGGACATAGGCAGTTTTGTTGAACCACGTAAAATTCTCGTCTCTCTCTTGTTAGCCTCGTGGTCTTCTCTGACCACCGTCTGCAATCTAAACATTCATGGCCCACCGAATCAAGGAATCTAAATACATTTCACTGTTCTGCGACGGTAATGTGGAGGAGATCTCCAATCGTCGCTCCAATCATATCTAGATCCAGATTATAGTTTAAACTCTATGTCTTTTTCCCTTTCTCCGATCAACTCCGATATGCAAACTGTCCACAATCCTCAGTCTTTCTTCTTTGAGACGTCCGAACCAAACAAGGGTCGATGCCCACCTTTGTTCTCTGTAAATAGGGCACCCAGAGTCGTGACCCTCCTTTGATCTCATTCTTCTTCAGCTAAGGTGCACCGATGGAGCCATGGGTCCTCTTGATCTCTGCAAAACTGCCTCAGCCGAAATCCGAGAACAAACTCCAACTTAGGCCCCCTTATCTTCCTCATTTGCAGTGACTGCAACTAGGTAAACAGGGCAAAGCCCTCTTATTTTTTTTCTCCTAATCCTCTCCCTTCGATCCAAAGTTGATCAAACCCAGAAGTCTAGGATGACTTCTCTCCCCTCTCTACTAACAGCAACTGAAAACCTTAGGGCAAGGATCTTCTTTTTTTGCATTCTTGATCTTTTCACGCGAATGCATGATTCCAAAGATCCAATGACAAAGCCCTCGATCAACGCATACGTGCGGAAGCACGAGTTACTACAATCAAACAACCACACCACCCAAGGGATTGGTTCAATGGGTTGGCCAATGACCAAGTTCAGGGCCAGAGGTATTTTGGTCATTGTATCGGAGCTTTCTTGGGGCCCAAGAAAGCAAAGATTATATATTAATGTAATCGGTAACCCTAGACTTGGTAAGAGTGGTGAGAGCTTTCTCTCCTGTAGTGTCGGAGTTTTCTGAAAGGAGAGAGAATAGGCCAAGTGTTAGGGTTTGGAATCCTTATAACGAATTGCCCAACTCCTACGTAGTGAAATCCTCGTAGCCTTACGGACGTAAGCGAGTTTGTCAAACCAAGTAGATATGTCTGTCTTGTGTAGATTGCTTGTGGTTATGATTGATCGTGCGTGTTTTCCCTAATTTATACCCCAAAAATTGATATCAGAGTGCGGCTAAAGATCCTCGAGTCTTGAGTGAGTACCTTGGTTTTCGTGACTGAGCCGGAGTTCTGGTTGCACCACACGAGATCGGAGAAGCCGATCCTTGTTTTAAAATAGAGAGGTAGATCGTTCTCTAGGTCGTCAGAGAAGATACGAAAATCGGAGAGGATTGGGGTCTGCCAGTTGTGCCCCATTAGAGTTGCAGACGAGAAAGCCAGAGGGGCAGAACTTTGTGCTACGATCCAGTCTAGAGAAGAAGAACAGAGAGAAAAAAGGAATGCGGTTGCTGCCCCAGTTCAGCCGTCGTTCCCAGAGAAGTTGTAGCAGCAGCCCGGTCACTGTCACCAGAGATCAAGAGCAGCATGGATTGCTGTCTCCCTGGTTCAGTTACAGAATCTAGCACTCGTCGTCGTCAGAGAAGAATAAGCCCAGGCCACCAGTTGTTCCAGAGAAGGCTCGGAGAATAAGGATCCTGTTAGTTCCAGAGCCATCGCAGAATGGAAACAGAGGAAAAGCACCGGCTGTACAGAGAATCCAAGCACTCCTTGCGCCTCGTTATTGCTGGAATTGAAAAGGAAGGGCTGATCTCAATTTGGCCGGAGAAGATAGCCGATGGAAGCAGTTTGCTGTCGAAACTTTCCTGTTGCAGAAATAAAAAGAGAAGCAGCAAGGGCAGTTGCATTCCAGGTTCTACGTGTAGAAATAGAACATAGGAAAAAGACCTTGTTCCTGGGTCAGTCCCAGGTACGGGTCGGGTCTGACCTGACCCCAATTGCAGAGAAACCCAGTTCTGCAGCCAGCATTGACATCAGTAGTACTGTCACATGGTTTGACAGTCAGGATGGTAGAAAGTTTGTTTCCGCAATATCTAAAGTACCCAAAGTCCGATCAGAGATCTGTTTGCACCTATGAGCTTGTACCGAGCAGATCTATAAATTTTTAGAAGGAGATTAGCAATTCAACAGTCAACAGAGAAGTCTCACCGACCAGATCCGTTTCTTCCAATGTACTCGTGGTAACGAAATCTTTCGTGTGGTGCAGAAATCAAGGTCAGAATTGAATCAACTGGACTCAATTACAAAAGCAAGCCTAGTAAGCAAGTATTGCTGACATCTTCAAGGCAAAGTCAAATGGGCCAAATTTGACTAAAATTTAGAGGGAGTTTACAGTTTCAGTGACATGAAAGTGTTCGTTTCGGAGACACATGTTATCGGATCACATGTGATGTCGTTCATCTTGCCTAAGCCTAGTCAACAAAGAAGTAGCAAGCATGAACTCATGCCATGCCTACATTAGTAGTGGTCAAATAGCAGTTTTGACTGATCAGAGATAGGGATGAAGACCAGGTCAAATAGGGGGTTTTGATCGTTCGGAGGCAGAAGTTGTTCTACAATTGTGAGTCATCAGGACTCAGATTCCTGATCCGTTTTCGCTTGCATTTTCATTATGATTGGATCTTTGCAGGGGTGCTGAAGTAAAGGCGGTTTGACGGCTGGATATTGAGTGATTTAGACATCGACATTGCTCATACTCGTCAAGGGATTCGAGTGTCAACTTTGAGGTGGAGTTCGACGAGAAGAAAAGCTTTGGTCAAAGTTCAAGTGCTGGTTCAATATGTCAAAACTTTTGGTCTGTGAAAAAGGTGAGAGCTCTCTCTCTCTCCCGTGGTGTTGGAGTTTTCCGAAAATGGAGGGGCAGATATGAGAGCAAAATTGAGACCTATGTGGAGAGAGTAGGCTAAGTGTTAGAGGGTTTGGAATCCTTATAACGAGTTGCCCAATTCCTTTTCATTGTCCCGTAGACGTAGGCGAGTTTCCCAAACCATGTAGATCTATGTGTCTCGTATAAAATGCTTGTGGTTGTGATTGATAGTGAGGGTTGTTAGGGATTTTGTGTTTTGTAATTTGATGAATGCATTTTCATTTTAGCATCATTTGAATTTTCACACATACATTGACTTTGGAAAACTTGAAATCTTGATTTATACATGCATTGTTTTTAAGACTTTTAAAACTTATGGTTCATGTATGTTTCGATTTTCAACTTGGATGCATTTATTTTTGAAAAGAAGTTTTACGAATCAAGCAAGTCAATTGTTTTAAAAGTTTCAAGTCATCTTAGGCATTTTAGGTTTCATATTTTTAAAACGTTTAGATTGATATAAAACATGTTTCCACGTTTGATTCCATGGCCCATAACTCCCACTAGAAAAATAGTTTGGAGTAGCTTTTTACTTAATCGTTTAAGAAAGCAAAACTTTTTGGTGCTACAGTACTTTGCTACAGTGATTTCGGTCAACCGAACTCTAGATGTTAGTTAATCGAACATTGACCGAACCCACTTCGGTTCGCGTTCCAGAATAGTCAAAACTAGCCCTTTTTTTTTTACCGTTGAGAGTTCGGTTAACCAAACCTGAAGTCGGTTAACCGAACTATTAGCTGTTGGACAACTTTTTCTATATAAAAAGCCCATTCCTAGGCCAAATGTGTGGATCCAAGAGACCATTCTTGAGGTGTTTTGAGGGAAAACAAAGGGGAATGAGCTAAGGAATGTTAGGGGGTCATAAAGGGAAGTTAAAGCTTGGAATCATAAGTAAATCATCTATGTAAGCTTAGTTTTTCTTATCATATATTTTCGTGCTTTGTTTAAATATTTGAAAAATCTATTTTAGTATGTTAAATATGATTTGATGAATCCATTACATGTATTTCACTTTGAATTGCTTTGTTGTTTTGTATTCTTCATTTAGATTCAAACCAAATTTGTTTTAACTTTCATTTGAATAGTTTCATGCTTTGTTAAAACTTTGATTTCTCTCATAACATGAATCTCATACTTGGTTGGATCTCTAGCTAGTTGTTTTCATTCCATTAACTCATAGGCAAATTAATTTGTTTTGAAAACAACTATGCTCATGCATCACATGTTTTAGACCTTGAATTTCAATACAACTTGCATTACTTGTATCATATTTTTACAAGTTGTCTTTTAACATGTGATTAACATTCTTACCTCAATCATAAGTGTTTTTATGAGCTTTCATTTTCAAATTGATTGAGGACATTATACATACACTTTGAGCATTCATCTTTGCATTCATATAGTGTGTGTGTGTGTGTGTGTGTGTGTGTGTGTGTTAAGATTTACACTTTCTTATCTGCCTAATTAAGAGGCATCGTATTTGAGTTTTAATTGTAATCTCTTAAAGTGTTTATGTTGACACTTCTTTGAAAAATCATCTTTTGCTAAGGTTATTGATTAGCCTAAAGAAAAGCATAGTATGGAGGTTATTGCTTAGCCTTAGAAAAGCATTGTGTAAATATTATTGCGTAGCTTAGAAAAGCACATTGGAAAGTTATTGCTTAGCCTAGAAAAGCACATTCATAGGTTGTTGTTAAGCCTTGAAAAACATCTTGTTAGAGATTATTCTTAGCCTATTAAAAAGCATAGATAGTGAAAATCAAGTGGGGTGTTGGATCACAAGCCGGTAGTGGATGTAGGCATTGAGGCCGAACCACTATAAATAAATGTGTTATGGTGTGTGCTTTGTGATGATTGTACTGATTAACTTCCGCATTTAGTTACTTAATCACCACTTGTGACTAATTGATTTAAAGAAGTTAAAATTTGGCATAATTGGTCACTAATTAATAGCTCACACCCCCCCCCCCCCCCCCCCCCATCCGCCCTTCCCCCTCTTTAGGGGTTAAGGATTCCGGACTTTCAATTGGTATCAGAGCCTTGTGCTTTATATTAGGATCAAGTGTTTTGGAACTCTTGATTAGGTGTGCAAGCCTAGAGTCAAAACCCTAGTGTTGTGCTTTCATGAAGATCATTAGAATAAATTCCACTATGTTAGATTGTGTAGATTCTTGTGTAAATTCTTCTAAACCCCATCTTCCAACAATTGGAGATTCAAACATTGAATTTAATGAACCTCAATTTGAATTAAAAGAAGAAGAAAATGATGAAAATGAAGATGACATTAAACAAGCTTATGATGAATTGTATGTTAGATTGTATGGACTCAATCCATCAGATGATGTAATAAATTGATTAATTTCTTTATTTATCAATGATATCATGCTTTCCTTTCATGAGATGAATGGTGTTTTTATTACTTAATGCACATGACCAATACATATGATATAATGGTTCATGAGATGAATTGGGTCCCATTAGTATATTAGATGTGATATATGTGAATGGATGAGATTCATATACGGGAGACATGTGTCATAAATCTTATACTTAAATATCTTCACAACCGGTGATGAGACTGGGCATCTCATTTGATAAGGTTGCAGTACTTTGATCACTATGAGATAGTGTGATTTGTTTCGATCATCAGAATGTAAGATTCTGGATCGTGGTGTTGGTACATTGGATGTATTGAAGGACCATGAGAAGCACCTTATGGAATACTGTCTCAAGTTTGAGGTTTGCTCTCATAATTCTCTAGCAATAGGCTCTCAATCGTGAGACATTGATGAACTCAAGTTTCTATCTATTCATTTGTTTTGAGTCACCAATGAGTGAGGTCAACTGTAGGTCAACACCTCGGTGTCTTGGGTAGGTGGTAGTAGGACTGTGGGAACATTCAATGGTCAAGATGAAATCTATCTATATTATCCCCTTGTGCCAATTAATGGATTTGTCATTAGTAAGTGCGCACTCATCTCGATTAAGAGTTAATTGGATGGTACTGATGATCACTGTGATTAATTGGGGCTCAAAGATAATAAGATGTGGATTTAAATTGATGGAACAGTTTTAGTCCAATTAATCCATGGATATTGATAGAGGGGCCTACTTGTGGTAATCTGGAAGTTTAGGATCTTCATTGTAATTTATTCCTAAGAATGTAGTGCAATTGCATTTATATAGTGGTGTTATTTACAATTAACTGTGGGCCCAGATTGCTCATGAGATGTAGGGTCGTGGTGTCCCAGTTGGAGCCAGCTTTCTATGGAATCCCTAGTGGTTTCCACGCTAGCCCAAGTTATTAAGATACTAATCCTACTTGAACTCTAAAAAGAAAGAATTAGAAAGTTACTATTTCTATTTGAAGTGAGACTTCTAATAGTGGTAATAGTTAACTTACTAATTGTTGTAGAAGTGAGACTTCTATAGCAATTAGAAATGAGAAAGTTGTTGATTATTAAGGAAGTAGGACTTCTAGTTAATTAGTAAGAAGAAGAGTTGCTTAAAAGCTATAAAAAGGAGAGCAAGGTGCTGGGACGTCCACTCTCTCTTGGAATTCACGCCCAGCCCCCTTTTGTGCTAGAGTTGCACATCTCTCATACTCTTCGAGTTCTCTTCTAGTTCATTGTTTTCTTGAAGGGTTTTCTCTTGAAGTTTCCACTAGTCTTCTTGAGGAAAGAGATCTGATACGGGTCATAGCATGGAAGACTAAGAGATTTTGGAGATCCTAAGTTGCTTACAAAGAAAGAGTTTCTTCAACTAGCAAGTCTTCTTCTTCATTAGAGCATAACCAGGCTCCGAAGGTATAATCTTCATCTACCTTTATTGTGGATTATTTTGGTTGCTGAATTGTTGTTGTTCTTCTATCTTTTAGATAGAATATATTACTGTACATGATTGATGAGACAAAGGGATTGCATTCTCGATATGATTTATGGCCTTATGGGCACTTGATCCCTGAGTCAAGTGGGTCAAAAGTTTTGAAAATCTGTCCACGAGGCCCACCTATTTCCAACATTGTATACATTGTCCTTAGAGCTTATTAAGAAAAATGAAAGATTAATAAAAGAATCTAAAAGGCTAAAAAAAGATTTAATCTCTTCTAATGATGAACTTAGAGAAAAATAAGAAATAATACATTGCTTAGACTCTAAGTTTATGATCTCTTTGCATAATCTATCTAAGGCTCAAGATGAACTAAATGAACTTAAGATATGTTGTGATGAAACTAACAAAGAAAATTTAAATCTAAAAGATCAATTGAAAAGGCAAGATGAAGACATTATCAATTTAGAATCCAAGTTGACAAATTTGAAGGAAAACTTGTCTAATGCTCAAAGTGATTCAAAACATTTAGAACTTAAATCTAATATTGTTAATGAACTTAAATTTGAATTAAAACTTGCATATGAAGAATTAAACAAGTTTAAGGGAATTGAAAATGAACTCATAAAAGTTAAAAATGAAAATTTAACCCTTAAAAACCAAGTCACTCAACTTGAAAGCTACAAGCATAAGTATGAGTGCAAATTTACCTAAGGAGAAGAGAAATTTGAAAACTTATTCAGATTTGGTAAATCACAAAGAGATAGAATGGGTCTTGGATTTGATAGGTATACTTCACATGACCCTTTCTTCACCAACACATTTGTGAAAGGTGAGTCCTCATTCTCTAGTACTCATTTTTCATTGCCCAAGACCAAATGTAATTATTGTGGCATTGAAGGGCATTTTAGGTTTGAGTGCAAACAAAGAAAAAGCCATGTGTCTAAACCCATCTATAAATCCAAGAAAGCAAAATATAATTCTATGAAGGGTAAGACATTGAAATCAAAGGAAGACTCTTAGAAGTTCAAACAAGTTAAATCTTTTCAACAAGAGTCTTCTAAGATAGATTTTAAAAAGACTAAACAAAACAAACATAGTCAAAATAAATCTATCAATAAAAAGCTTCTCAACCTACCATCCCTAAATCAACACATGAAAGAACTTTTGAAGAAAGTTGCAAAGTTAAATTTAATATTCAAAAGTCAAAATAAGGGATGTAATAATATAAGAAGTGAGAAGAAAAGAAAAATGACTCAATCCCCTATGAAGAAAACTCACTAACCTCAAAAGACTAATCACCAATCCAAGCTAAAATTAGTCAAATCTCATTATCATGGTGACAAGTCCAAATTAGAAATTTATCAAGTCAAATCTCCAAGAGTTGGTGGGACTTCAAAACTAGACCTCAAAGGACAACACTCTCTCAAGACCTTAGGTGGATTCCTAAAGTTAGATACTTAAACAAACTTTAAGGCCTTGAACCTAAATGACCAACCTAATCTTCTTTTAGTTATTTCATATTGTTGGTCATGACACATTTGCATTTTGATCTTACATGTTTACATTTCTTAAAATGCAATTTCTCATATTTATCACTATGCTCACTAAGTTATTATATCTTTAAGTGATGAATATCCATTTATGATGCTTGATGGAATTTTGTTTTTGTCGCATCCATGCTCTTAATCGTGTTGTCATAATCAATTGGTATCAATTAGTATCATTTTCGATTGATGTTATATCCAATTGGTGTAATATCTTGAGAATGTGATAGATCTTATGTACATTGGATTGAACTTGATGATAAATATATTTTCATTCCATGTCACATTCCATTAGCATCATAATCTTCATGTTTACCACCTCTCTTGAGCTCATGGGTAAATCTCATAACCGCCATTTTTTTATGATCATAATCTTGGTTGATTAATGGTTGAGGTTGGCTTCATAATTAAATTTCATTTCATTCTCATTACACATTGCGGTTATATTTAATGATGGATGAAATGATTTCAATACATAGCATATGATTTTCATAAGCACATTAGTTGATGTTATGCTATGTAACCCCTATCACGTTCGCTTGATCTTGTTCTTAATTTTGATAATTTGATCATGTTAAGCTTGTCTAATCCTTTTCTTGAAGTTTACCCTCAATTGGTAAAATCACCTTCTCTTTGTACCCATCATTGTCAAAGAGTTGACAAAAAGAGAGAATGGATTGAGGGGGAGTATAAACTTTCATAAGAAGCATTAGCTTTGATCAAATTTACCCTTGTATTGGCTTTGCACCCTTAGAGATAACTAATCATACATGATGCGGCCTGTTATGAATTTCATGTTTGATTTCTTTTATTAACAGGTGCTACTCAAAGGTATTTTCTTTGTTTCATGTGTGTAGGATCCTTTGCAATTTAATGTCAAAGGGGGAGAGAATGCCCAAGTTATCTTAGGGAAAAGATTGTATTATCTTCCACAGGGGGAGAGAATGCATATCTTGCCAAATGGAGAGAGTGTATGGTCAAATGGGAGAGAGATGCAAGAAGAAAGAAAGCTTGAGAGTTAAAGAAGATGCTTGGCTAAAGAAAGAAAGATAAAAATGAAGCTTAAAGGATGATTAAGCTCCAAGCATTAAGAAGAATGAAGAAAAAGAACTAGAACTCAAGCTAAGAGAAGGAAGCATCCAAGAGATTTCAAGACTTGTCCATCTTAGAGGAGCTAAAAACTTAGTGTGTAAATTCGGTGTTAAGTAAGTTGCCATCAAATTGCAAAGGGGGAGATTGTTAGGGATTTCGTATTTTGCAATTTGATGGATGCATTATCATTTTAGCATCATTTGAATGTTCACATATACATTGACTTTGGAAAACTTGAAATCTTGATTTATACATGCATTGTTTTTAAGACTTTTAAAACTTATGGTTCATGTATGTTTTGATTTTAAACTTGGATTCATTTATTTTTTAAAAGAAGTTTGACGAATCAAGCAAGCCAATGTTTTTAAAAGTTTCAAATCATCTTAGGCATTTTAGGTTTTATGTTTTTAAAACTCTTAGATTGATATAAAACATGTTTCGAAGCTTGATTCCAAGGCCCAGAACTCCCACTAGCAAAATACTTTGGAGTAACTTTTTACTTAATCGTTTAAGAAGGCAAAACCTTTTTGGTGCTACAGTACTTTGCTACAGTAATTTTTGCTACAATGATTTTGGTCAACTGAATTGGATGTCGGTCAACCAAACTCAAGATGTAGGTTAACCGAACCTTGACCGAACCCACTCCGGTTCGCATTCCAGAATGGTCAAAACTAGCCTTTTTTTTTTACTGCTGGGAGTTCGGTTAACCGAACCTTGACCGAACCCACTTCAGTTCGTTTTCCAGAATGGTCAAAACTAGCCCTTTTTTTACCGTTGGGAGTTTGGTTAACCGACGTTGGACAACTTTTTCTATATAAAAAACTCATTCCTAGGCCAAATGTGTAGATCCAAGAGACCATTCTTGAGGTGTTTTGAAGGCAAACAAAGGAGAATGAGCTAAGGAATGCTATGGGGACTTAAAAGGAAGCTAAAGCTTAGAATCATAAGTAAATCATCTATGTAAGCTTAGTTTTCCTTATCATATGTTTTCATGCTTTGTTTAAATATTTGAAAAATCTATTTTAGCAAGTTAAATATGATTTGATGAATCCATTACATGTATTTCACTTTAAATTGCTTTGTTGTTTGGATTCTTCATATAGATTCAAACAAAGTTTGTTTTAACTTTCAGATGAATAGTTTCATGCTTTGTTAAAACTTTGATTTCTCTCATAACATGAATCTCATACTTGGTTGAATCTCTAACTAGTTGTTTTCATTCCATGAACTCATAGGCAAATTAATTTGTTTTGAAATCAACTATGCTCATGCATCACATGCTTTAAATTTGGAATTTCAATACAACTTGCATTACTTGTATCATATTTTTACAAGTTGTCTTTTAACATGTGAGTAGCATTCTTACCTCAATCATAAATGTTTTTATGAGCTTTCATTTTCAAATTGATTGAGGACATTATACATACACATTGAGCATTCATCTTTGCATTCATATAGTGTGTGTGTGTGTGTGTGAGAGTTAGATTTACACTTTCTTATCTACCTAATTAAGAGGCATCGTATTTGAGTTTTAATCGTAATCTCTTAAAGTGTTTGTGTTGACACTTCTTTGAAAAATCATCTTTTGCTAAGGTTATTGCTTAGCCTAAAGAAAAGCATAGTATAGAGGTTATTGCTTAGCTTTAGAAAAGCATTGTATGAAGGTTATTGCTTAGCCTAGAAAAGCACATTGGAAGGTTATTGCTTAGCCAAGAAAAGCACATTGATAAAACATCTAGTTTGAGGTTATTGCTTAGCCTATTAAAAAACATAGATAGTGAAAATCCGGTGGGGTGTTGGATCACAAGCTGGTAGTGGATGTGGACATTAAGGCCGAACCACTAAAAATAATTGTGTTATTATGTGTGCTTGGTGGTGATTGTATTGATTAGCTTCCATATTTAGTTACTCAATCACCACTTGTGACTAATTGATTTAAAGAAGTTAAAATTGGACATAATTGGTCACTAATTAATAGCTCACCCTATTCACCACCCCACCCCCCCAAGGTTAAGGATCCAGGACCTTTCACGGGTTTGCCCTTCTAATTTATCCCCAACAAGCCTTATAATAAATTGCCATGAAAAGATATCCTAGAAATGGAAACTTCTTTTGTGTGGTTGTATAGAATATTTGCATTATTATGTCATGATAAAATAAAACATATGATTTTTATTTATAAGCCCTTGACAACTACTACGGAACCATCTGATGGTAGTTAAGTACCCAATGAGACAACTCACTTATGGTGGTTAAGCACTCAACACAAACTTCTAATGGTTGGGTGTTGTTGATACTCAGTGTCATACACATGCCAAGTGGTCGATCCCTGGGTAGTCTTTACATTGGTAGTATCACTCCTGATCAGTGGGCCAAGTTAGCAAAAAACAAAAATAGTGTAGGGAAGTCTGCGAAAGTGACAGTGTCGATGCGGGATTTTTAATCCCCCATTATCTACAAATGTAGATTCCTAACTAAATTAAAGGAGCTCACCAAAATTCCTACACAACTTTCATGCAGGATTCTCTTAGGAGAATATCTCCCTAGTTATGCTATTAACAATAGATTTTGTATATGCCCCACGAAAATAATTTACTCATCAAATTTTTTCTCTTTGGACTGAATCTCAAAAAAATATGTGGTTAAGAGACCATTAAATTTAGTCAAGGGCAAGGATATTTTGAGGGAGTTGATTTTTTTTTTGCACGATCCTTATCAACAAGAGACCTTTACATGCATCATATTTTCAATCATAAGACTAAATCCTGGTGTACCCCACTAGCTCGCCCACATGTGCATAGTATGCAATATGCTCCTAGGAGAAGTTCCCAAATGCCCAAAACGGCCACATGCTAGGCGACACTTTTCTTAAGCAATGGCCGTTTGCTAGAACTGTTTATTATGAAAAGCCCTGATGTGTGTGATATCACATGACCCTAGAATATCGCATGAATAGTTTATGGAAAATACTTATCACTTCAAACGTTCATGAACGAACTTGGGGTCTAAAGACCACATTACAGGCAATAACCTTTTTTCCCCTATTGAAAAGCAAAGATTAATTCTTGAGACGGGGTTCTGTCTTACAACCAAATTGTAAGTGTGGTCAGTGGCATCATCCTCTCTTGCTTTGAAATTACTGAAACAAATTGCATACTTGTCTCTATGCTATTTCTAAGAAAACAATATAACTAACAACAGATCTTAAAGAGGTTATATAAATAAGATTAGGTAAGAGGTAAGGCATTAGAACATTTTTAATTGCTAATTAGAATACAGCTCAAAGCTACTTTATGTGGAGCTAATTCTGATTATACAATGATTAAGGGACCCTGACCATTTGAATTGATGCGATTAATTTGACGGCAAACAAATCACATCAGATGACAAGTTTAGGCATGTGTCATAAGAGAGCAACGTGGGGGGGCCTTTCAATTTTTCCAGGAAAGCATGCACTCATCAAAGGCTTGAAAGATCAACACCTGATAGGTTAGATTTTAACAGGAAATAGCGATGCCTTTCAACATGGTCAAATACAAGTAACGTGCAAAATCAATGCGTGAGGGTTCCTTCTTTCAATTTTTCTGGTGTAGTGTTTATACGTAGAAGCGTGGAAGGAATAAAAGATTATTTTGACACTTCATACTGGGTCCCACTTCTGATTATTTAAAGCACAAATCCATTTCTTCACGTGATGTCTGATGACGATGGTAAGATGAAAAGCTTCTCTTCCCTTGGAGTGGTTTGTAAAAGTCTTAAAACCGACACAAAAAACCTAACCAATCCAGATCGAGAGGAACTCCACATTTGTGCCCATATGTTGAAATCCAAATGTTTAAAATAAATGCCCTCAGGCTTCAAGTTATATAAGGTCTTATCAAATTTTATTTTAAATAGAAATCCTACCACCATTGGATTGGCCGAAATGCGATTAACACAATTTTATGCGTAGCCATGATCATATTTTTCGTCAGATGATCAAATTAATGATGGGACAAATTTAGATTGATGTAAAATTTGATGAAATCCAGTATACAGGAAGTGACTTTATTTTGTAAGGTTAGGATTTCAAAATGTGGGGCTTCACTTCGCAGTTGCAATCTTTACTAAGGATATTTCTAGGTTGACGCCCCCGGACAATCTGGACATAAACCTAACACAGGTCTTAAAACTTGGGCTACAAATCAAAGCAACAGTGGCCTAAGTCAACCACCGCACCTATAGCCTGATTTTGATTTGACGTTTTGTTTGTTTCATCACTTATATGTTATAATAAAACGGTTCTTTGAGTAGAAATTAGAAACCCTCAAAATTTTACCAGCTCCAAAAGGCCAAAGAAGTCTGTTGCCATAATCTCATTTAACGGAGCTGATATTGGCGTATAAGTTTTCTTTCTTTTCCATGTATATTTAAAAAAAAAAAATACTTTATGAAATTACCTTTTTACCCATCCTTTTCCTTTCTCTCTACCCACCTCTCTCTTCACCTCCAGTCAGCGGCAGATTAGACAATCGGGTGGTTGTGATTGCCAAGCTGCCTGATTGCAGCCAGCCAGGGAAAGGAAGGGAGAGGGAGAAATGGGGAGAAGGGAGAGAAAAAAAAATGAGAGGGAGAGAGATGAGGAGGGAGAGAAAGGGAGAAGAGAAGGGGAAAGAAAAACAGTGGAGGGGGGGGGGGATAAGGGGAGAGAGAAAACAGTAGGGGAGGGGGGAGGGCGGCCCGTGATCGTCGGTCTAGCCGAATCCGGATCCAGAGATGAAGGGAAGGTAGGGGGAGTGAAAGGGAGGAGGGAGGGGTTTGGCTATCGCCGTCGGTGAAGGGGGGAGGTGGGGGGAGAGAAATGGAGGAGGGGGAGAGAGAGGAAGAAAGGGAGAGAGAAACAGTGGGAGGGAGGAAGAAAGGGAGAGAAAACAGTGGGGAGGGAGGGAGGAGGGAGGTCGGCCGTCGCCATTGGTGAAGGGGGAAGTGGGGGAAGAGAAAGGGAGGAGGAGAGAGAGAGAGAGAGAGGGTGGGAAGGGGGGAGGGAGGGAGAAAGATCTGCCGCCGGCTGGAGGTGAAGGGGGAGGTGCGGAGAGAGAAAGGGAGAGGGTGGGCAAAAAACTAATTTTACAGGATGTTTTTTTTTTTTTTTTAAATGTGTGTGGAAAGGGAGAAAATTTGTATGCCGATAGCAGCTCCCTTCTTTAACTAAAACTAGTGTCAACCTCTCAAAATCCTCATCCATGTATTTCTTTATTGTCCTTGTCTAATGTATGATTTAATTTTTCCTTTCTTTCTTTTTTTCCCAACTGTGAAGTCTTTGTGGGAAGTAGAGAAAGAACTACACGTCCAAGGATAATTCTGGATGGCTGTAATTTTGTAAAATCTGTAAAAGGTCAAGATATTTTAAATTATTTGTTGACACGGAGAAAGCCACAAAATAAAAAAGATAAAAAAAAAAAAGTCATTCATTGTTTACTTCTGTATCCACCAACCCCTAAAAAAAAGAAGGAAGGTTTCCAAGGTCAGCCATTTCTCAATGTGCAACTTACTCTTTGACAATAATTTTTTGAGATTTTTAGAATTCTACCATTTATTTTTCGCTATATGGAGATTTAAACTTAGGCACTCTACTCACACACCCATGTCTCTAACTATCTAAAAAATGACAATTGAGATCACTCCAGATCTAATATTTCCTAATGATGTGTTTTAAGTTTTTGTGATCCGACTACATTTTCATATGGGATACATCAATTATAATTGGATAAAATTGAGTTAAAGTTAGTTGAAGAGAATTATAGTCTCGGCCAAAGAGAAAAAAAGGTTGGCCGTTTGATTGTGAGATTAGGGAACTCCACAATAATGCATAAGGACTTCCTTAGATTTTTACATGTAAAAGGGCTGTCTGATACAAAAACCTTTCTGTTCAAAGTATATTAAAAATTAAAAGCATTTAAAATAAGAAAACTGAAAAAGAACAGTTGGAGTAGAATAGCAGTCCACACCCTCTTTGTGGAAATTATAAATGGCCTAAAATAAAATTGTTTAAATTTCATAGCCAATGAATCAAAGAGGATGCAAAATGAAAAGATAAAGTGAACTGTCCCTGCCATTTATTTTAGACTCTCCTCCTGAAATGGAAATGCGTCAAATGAATTCTTCATTTTATGCGAACATTATGCGTAAAAAGCCCTTTTTATCCAATCGTTTTGGGATTCGAACTCACGACCGGTTGGCTCTAATACCATCTTAAATTTCTTTAACTAATCATTCCTACCAAAACCCTGAGGCGTTAGTAGGGGCAACCGAAATACTTTTCAATATTCCCCTTTGGATGGAGCCCGCTCCTCAATACCCCATGGGCTGGACCATGATTGTAATCCATCATGTATGTTAGACTTGATTATTAATCACATTGCGATCTTCTTGGGCAGATCGAGATGAATCGAGACAAATGAGTCAAAGGGACACATGATTATAGTGGGCTCTATCAATATAAGTTAACCTTATAGATTAAGTATTTACCAAAAATCTAATTGCTGGACTTTGTTAGCTGTGCAATCATGTTTAACTGAAATGACTAAGGATGAAGATTGAAGAAAGAAGCTGGTTTCTGTCTGGTATCTAATTGGTTTCCCTCAACATGCATGTGTGAACTTATTTGCCAAACCACATTTATAAGGTTTTATTGAACTGAATCTTCTGTTTTTATAATGTTTCACCATCATATCTGAATATGGTTATGTGGCAAAATTCCCAAAGGGCACAAAATGGCCCACCAGTATAACTCACCATCAGTGGACATCAGAAAGCAAAATAACACAAGGAAATGTTTTGTTCATTCTCCAATCTCAATTCTCAAACAAACAAGTGAACTCTTGGAAAAGATAAAAAAATAAAGAATACAAAAACAACTCACTTCTGCTATCTTTACCTATTGAGAGTATTAACAAAGAAACACAAACAATTCTTCTCATGTCAGGCAAGTGAAAAAACAGGCCTGATTCTAAAACAATCAAAGCCCCTGTTTCTCTCTTTCTCACACACTTTTCTCTCCATTTCAGAATTCCCCAAACACAAACTACATTGCAATTTCATATATACCAAACAAAGAGAGGGAATTAAAAAAAAAAAAAAAAAAGAAAAAAAATCCAACCAAACAAGAAAAGTAAAAGTATAATAATTTTAAAAATTTTAAAATGAATTTGCTAAAATGAGCCAAATACCTTCTCTAACTTGCACTGGGTTGCTCACCAGTGCCACCTCCAATTCCAATCCTCACCTTCTTCTCTTTGATGGAATTCATCTTCTCCAGTCTCAGTCCTTCCCTGAACCTAGCAATGAAAGTGTCCGCCTCTGTGTTCACGTCCGGGCTCGGACAGAACGGCGGCATCGTCAAAGATTGCAGACTACTCCCATCTCCATTGCCTCCTACGGCGCCGGGGATTGAGACTTCGGTGAATTCGGTCTCTGAGGACTCGCTGATGTCGCTGGAGACCCGTACGTAATCGCCACGGACGGCGAACTTCAGCTTCTGCAATCGAAAAGGTGGTGGCGGTGGTGGCGGAGGAATGGGGATCAGAGGCGACTCGCTTCCAATGCGCGGAGGTGAAGGAGGAGGAGGAGGACGTTGCTGATTCCTTTTCGGTCGAGGCGGTGGCGGCGGCGGCGGCGGCGGTGGCTGAGAGGGAGCTGAGATCGAATGAGACTTCTTTCTCTTGTTGCTCATCTTGAAAAGATTTTGGATGAAAACAGCAGCGGGAGGCGGCGGAGGCGGCGGGGGTGGCGGAACAGACGAAGAGGAAGGAGGAGGAGCAGAAGAGGAGTGAGGGGAATTATCATAATTAGACTTGTTCTTCTGCTTCTTCTTCTTGGTTTGATTGTAGAGATGAGCAAAAGCACTGGCAATGTCTTTCGCTCCTCCTCCACTTCTCTTCCTCTCGCTTCTCCCACTCTTCTTCTCCGACCGCAACGTCCGAGGTGGCGTTGGCGGCGGTGGAGGTGGCGGTGGAGGCGGCGGCTCTCGTTTGCTTCTCTCTATTTTATCTGACCCCTCATCTCGTGCCACCATAGGTAGTGGCGGAGGTGGAGGCGGCGCCGGAGCTGGAGGTGGCGGAGGTGGGGATCGATTTTCTGTGGACTGAACGACGAACTTATCGATGAAAACGCCTTTAAAACCTCCATCTTCTCCACCTCCATACGACCTGCGGCGGTGATGGCGGTGGCGTTGACGGAGGTTTTCCGAGCTCTGCTTCCTCCTGTCTAGATCGACATTGCCGGGGAGCTTCCATCTCTCACTCCTTGACATCAACATGGACTCCTGTCTCAGATCCGGATACGAGCTGCTGCTCCTCCTCAATGGACGAATAGTGGAATTGGATCCAGTCAGGATCGGATCATCTTCGCCGTACATTCTCCGATTAGCATATTCATCCAGCCATTCTGGAAACTGAGGATGAGATGATTGTGATGGAGATTGTGAATTTTCTTCCACTACCTGTTGGTTCTGAATCCCGTAATCGCTGTTTTGGAAACTACTGCTGCTGCTGGTGGTGGTGCTGCTGCTGCTATTGCTTGTGTTGCGGCTTAGAATTCCACATACGATCGCGAAGAGGACGAGGAAAAGATTAAGAGTATCCCAGCCTCTCTTCACCTGATTGGGCCTTAGAATGCTTCTGAAGGTGGAGAATAGAGGGGGAAGAGAGAAGAGGAGGAAGAATCCCAGTAGGAGAGTAGTCAAAAAAATAAACCATGGATTGAGAAAGATGGAGGAAGAAAAGGAAGAGCGGCGATTCTGGTGTTGCTGTTGCCAAAAGAGAGGAGATTCTTCTGCAGCAAAGCTCTCATCCATGTCTGGTGGTGGTGTTGGTGTTTTTGGCCTTTTTTTCTCCTTGCTTTTGGCTTTGATGACAAAGGAGCTTTTTCAGGAGCAAGTGGAGTGCTTTTTGCAGTAAGGAGAGGGTATTTTCTCTGATCTGTGCTGTCTATCTGTTAAATGGAGAGACAGGCTGATAATTCTGATAAAGGCAAGTTTTGTGCAATGGACTGGTAGGGTGATGATTATTAATTATGGTAGATGGGTCCCATTTTCTTTTTCTCCTTTTTCTTTTTTTCTACAGGGAAACCACGTTCTACACACATTCTATTTCTAAGTTTCATGTTTGTTTTCTTACTGTGAAAACTAACCTTCTCATAATATATAATTAAAGTAAGCGTTTTGGTTAAGGATCCCTAGGGTCTCCCACATGCTTCCTCTGAAAATTTAGACTATTCGAAATGGATGCCATCACCTCCGATGAAATATATCTAATTTTTACTTCAATAGAAATTGGCATGTCCAAAATATTATGTACATGACTCATAACGTGATTAATATATATGATTAATAGTGCATAAAATTATGCTAATATTCACATTATCAGGCATGTTGATGGAGGATAAGATGCAATCTAACTTAATATGAAATGATGTGATCAATTTAAAAATTAATAATTAATGCTGAATTATGAATCACACCATCTACACCCTTTAACATTAAGTGGGTGATTTGTAATGAATGTTACAAGTTCTACAATAAATACCCCTCTAATTGTGAGAGGAAAGGATCTTAATGGAAGTTGGAACTTTCACTTGTTTAGAAAATAGCCAATTCGAGTGGATTACTTGTCCCCATTGTGAGGCATTGAACAAATGGCTTGCCTCAACTTGGATACAATTGAACAATGCATAATCATCATCGTCATCAAAGTCTTGTCCCAATTATGTTGGAGTCGGCTATATGAATTTTAATTTTTAATTGCGATCTATATCGAGCCAAATCCTCATAATTGAACAATGCGTAATATGGGCTAATTATTAAAATTCAGATATGAAAATATCCGCCCACGGCATTATAAAGGCTCAAGCTGATGTTTAGATTTAGGGATTTTAATTAGTTTTAATCATGTGAAGTGGAAAAGAGGGCTAGCCTTATGAATAAGGCGCCCGCTCCCATAGCTCCCACCAGGTTTCGAACCCTGGTGGAAGCCCTTCACTTCCTATGTCCTAGCCACTGGGCCAGCCAAGCAAAAAAATAAATAATTAAATAAATTTGTAAAGTGGAAACAACTAATGAAAACCAATAAAACAAGTGGGGACATATTTGGTTGGGTTAAGTGGGACCCACTAGGGGTTGAGCTAGGTTTGGTGGGGCCCACTTTGGGTATGGCTAGATTAGTTAGGTTGGATGGGTTTTGGGATGACGCGCGGTTTGGGGTTGTTTTGTGTTAGAGCCTTCGAGAATTGGTTAGATTTGGAATATGGGTATAGTTTGGATCTTTGGGTTCGGGTCTTGGGAGGATTATAGGTTTAGTTTGAATGTTTGGTTTGGGTTTTGGGAGGATGATGTAGATCTTAGCGCGAGTGATTTAGAATTAAAAATCTAGCGGTTAGGTCTTGGCTTGGGTAGCAAAAAACTCCTACATCTAAAAGCTTAGAGATGGCTGATGGAGAAGATGGTATAGATCTAAAGCTCTTGTCTGAAAAGACTACACAGGAAGGAAAATAGAGGAAGATACGAGGAATACCTATCTTGGGCTTCACCAAACTCCGATTCAGAGGCGTTATTGAAGATCCCGTGATCTTGTCAAGGGAGACACAAGGGAAACTCGAAAACGAGTTTTCTTTCGTTCAGTAGCATCCATCACATAACATAGGGAAGAAGATAACATAATAGTCTCTTAATACATAAAGCCCTAAAGAGTGATGACATCGTCACTAACTAAATAAAAATAATAAGAAGAAGAGTCTGGATCCTCTATCGGCTTTGTTTTACGGTGACCGTGAGTAGACCACTCACGTTCTACCACATCAACCGAAAACACTGCATTTTGAATTTTTGGATTGGATGGGGAACATGTCACGTGATATGTATAGTATTTTCGGCTGGCACTCAATGTCACCATGAAACAAAGTCGATAGAGGATTCAAACTCAATAATAAAAATAGAAAAGAAACAAAAGAAAAAGGGGAGAGTTGCAGCATTAGGATTTATGTGCAATGGGATATACCCACAAATCCTAGGGTCTCTCACAATTTTATTATTCTTTTTAAAAAGGAGCCCTTTCACTTGTAGTTTTCTTTTTAAATTTTCTTGGGCGTCTCTTAACTTCAGGTAATGCAACTATTTTATTTCCTCCCATGTGACACTCCCCAATGTGAGGCCTTCAAGATAATTACACACATGGGGCCTTCCATCCATCAAAAGCTAGATCCAACGAGATTCAATCGTTAGATATCATCGGGATGGTAATCCAACTGTGGACTCATAAGATCTCAATGATCAAAGCCTGGATACGCATCATCCATCCATAAAGTAACTCAATCTATAATTCTACACCTTCTTCATTTGTATATCTTGAAAGAGTTTGGTGAAAGGGTTGTTGTTCCCGTCACGTACATGTGCTCAAGTGGGCTCCAAAAAATTTCTATGAAAGAGTTGAGAGGTGAATGATATAAGATAGAGATATAGATGGACCATGAATTACTAGAGTGATAGCTAACTTTCATTTCCCATCTTCCTTTATTTCATTTCATTAAAGGAGGTTTTGATTCTTATTTTTGGAAACTCGCCGGGCATTATTTTCCTTCAATTTTATCCATTTTCATAAATACAAGTATGAGAATTCATAAGCATTTAATTACATAAAACAGACCGCCAAGAGGATTTGGTTTATTAAGGTGATGGTTGGGCACGCATTCATTTTGGTAGAGATTATTTGATGGTAATGCCAAGATTTTCAATTAATGAGTGACCAAAGAGAGATTAGATTCTTACCGGCGGCCCATCTCAATAATGGTCCTGTTAATTTGAGCAAGTACGCCACTTTGGCACATGTGTGCATGGTTTAAAATCTCGGCTGATATGAACCGGTATCGGCCCATACCGCGACGATATTTTGCAGCGATCTGAGTTAGACAAAATATAGGCAAAATATTGGCCAATATCGGCCGATATGGTCAAAATATCGGTTTAACCGATATCTCGGCCAATATTTTCAAAATATCGGCCGAGATGGAGTAATGTTCAAAAACCTTGATTTTTTGTAACTTTTTTCCTATTTTTTTATTTTTTTCTCCTCTTCCCTCATCTCCTTAGAGCAACCAAGTCTCCATAGCTCATTCTCTTATATATTTCCAACTTCCAACACTATTTCTTGAAGAAATCATTTTATTTAGTAAGAGAAAATCAAATTAACTCCCTTATTTTTACTGTTATGTATTTTTTATTTTTTATTTTTAGATAAAGCATAAAATGAATGAAACAATCATTGGCATGTCATTTTTGGGTTTGTGTTGTGTTATTCACTTAGATCTACACACTTCCATACTAGGCCCATGTTTGGCATCTCTATTTCATGCCTCCATTTCTCTATATGTCTAAATCGTTCAGAGGTTTGAACAATTAGAGCGTTTGGCACAAGATTTTAGACTCTTTCCGCTTTAGACATTTAGAGTCAAATCCTCTAAAATCCAAATGCTCCAAAAGTAGGCAGATGAGAAATAGAGCTTTTGGGTCTTGAAATATAGAGGCGATGTATTTAAAATAAATTCGTGCGTTACCGAACGCGTTTTTTTTTATTCTAGCCTCTTTTTTTTATGGTTCTTTTTTTAATGGATCTATTTTAGATGGATCTATAAAAAAAAAAAAGAGTAGAGATACCAAACATGCCCTAGATCTACTTATAAATATGATTTTGGGTGTAGAAAAATGATATTTTTTAATCTTCTACTTTAAAAAAAAATTCGTTGGAGTATTTATGATACTAAATAGTAACAACTAATAGCTTATTAATTATGTATAGATAATTATTATGTTATCTTTATTTTCTTATATTTTACACTAATAAATTGATTATGAACATCAATAATGGTTGCATTATATAAAATACTGGAGAACATAGCAAACTGCGACACAGACAGGACTCATAACTTAAGGTGACCGAGATTTTAATTTATTGCTGTTACTAATAGAAAAAAATATTGTTTTCCAGCATTTTCTAATATTCTGGATTTTTTGGATATTTTTGCGAATTTTTTTGGATTAAAAAAAATTTCACACCGCGACGACCGCGATGGATCGATATCCGCGACCGACACCGATATCATATCGGTTTATGGCCCGACCGATACCGCGACCGAGACCAAGATTTTAAACCATGCATGTGTGTTTGTGAAGTAAAAGAAAGAGGTTACAGTTTGTAAACTGCAGGGGATGCTGACTCCTATTCTATATGGAATTGCAAGTTATACTTAACTAATATTATAATGACTATTAAAACTTAAAAGTTGCTTAACAGCTAGCTGTTGAAAACTACGCGAAAGAAACAGAAGTTGGTGTGATTTTCTTTCTCTATGGTTTGTAGAATGAATCTTCTTCTAATCTTCTTGTCAAAAAGAGAAGAAGAGGATGGAGGTAGGAGCATTTACTTAGCTGTTAAGTTGTATTAATTCCTTACTCGGTTTCTTTCTGGCCACCTCTCTCTCTCTCTCTCTCTCTCTCTCTCTCTCACTGAGAAGTTTCCTTCTATACTTTAATCAACTTCTGACTTGCTTACCACGTGAGGAAAAGGTGGCTTTGGTGAGAAGAGGGACGTATTTTTTTTTCCCCAAGGTCTACACACCCTGTAAATGAGAACTACCAGAATACGCAAAAATATATATATATATATGTATATTACTAACAATAAAACCCGGGCTTAAAAAATAAAAATATAATGAAATATGTGATTTTTTTTCTAATTTACTGATTTTACAGAAATAAAGGTATTATTTATATTTATTAAAATGTTATTTATAAGATTTTATTCAAAAATAAAAACTACAATAGACTTGTATAAACTGAAAATGAATTCAAATATCTAAATAGATGGGTATTTCACGCACTCACACGAAAGATTAACCAGAGCCATCCATGTTAAAAGAAAATAGTTAATACAAAGTAGTTAACTAAAAGAAGAAATCAAGTAAAAGATTATTGTTCAATAAATAATATAATAATATAAAATGATTGAAAGAAAGAGAGAATCTCATCAAGCAATGCACCAACATCACCAACTCAAGAGAGGTATTTTGGTGAAAATGTATAGATGAAGAAAATTCCAAGGACTCATAGTGTAGTATTTAAATAAAATACTATCCTTACTGACTTATCCAATTAGTAGATAACTTCGCCAAGAGAGGATTTGGAATGCTTTAGGAGATTAAATAAAATACTTATCCTTTTTTTTTTCTTTTATGTTGTCAAGGTTTAAGGTTACTTCCAAATCCCTTTTCTTTTGTCATGATTAGTAATGATTAAATTATAAGAATTACATTCGAGTGACTAATTTCATAACTTTGCTTGCTACTTCCCGAGAAGTTTAGTATTCCGAGGTTCTTCCTTTACGATGGAACCTTGGATCCTGTGGCACATCTCCGACACTTCACCCAGCGGATGTCGATTTGGGGAGATGTCGGACACCTGAACTGCAGAGTATTTTCTTCGAGCTTAGGAGACCTCCCCCTCAGATGGTTCTGTGCACTCCTAGAGGGATCAATTTCAAGCTGGCGATAGCTCAGAAACTCCTTCGTGGAGAAGTTCGAGGCACACAGAGTCATCCTAAGGACGGGCAATGACCTGATGGCGATCAGGATGAGGCAGACTGAAAACATTACTCAGTTTTCCAAAAAGGTTCTGGACCGTCTATAGCCAAATCGAGGGCGCCAATTACGAAGTGGCTATCATGTGCTTCAAGCAGGCTCTGCTGCTAGGCAATGAGCTCCGGAAGGAACTTGTCCGGTACCCCGTAGCCACAATGAAAACATTAATGACCCGGGTAAACCAATTCATTGAGTAAGAGGAGGACGAAATCCGAGCTCGAGAAAGCTTTGGTTTCGGACACGAAGACAGATCCTCCAAGAAGGACACGAAGCCATTCCAGAGAGAGGAGGCGAACCGATATAAAGCTTCTTCCAGCTCGGTGATGGTATCGGCCCCCACCTCAGGGGGCAAGAAGAAAACGAAAAGTCGTCTACCAACTCCAACATGGTTGTGAATGCAATCTTCAAGGAAACAATCTACAAGGTTCTCAGCAAGATCAAATCACAGCCATTCTTTAAATGGCCACAGTCAATGAGAGGTGATCCTTCCACCCGAGATCAGAATAAGTTTTGTGCCTACCACAAACCAAATGGGCACAAAACAGAAGACTGCATGTCTCTCAAGTCTCACCTTGAAAAGCTCGTCAAAGACGAAAATTTGAAGGACTACGTCAAAGACGAGAAGAGGAATAATAATGTCCAAGCTCATTAGCACCGGAATGATGAAGACAGCGATGAGCTAGAGGGCATAATAAACGTCATCCACCTAACTCCCGCGCCAAGGAGGAGTAACCAGGCTCGTGCCAAGGGCAGGAGGGCTTGGCGACTGAGCTGGAGCCAGCTGTAAAGAAGGCTCGGACAGAAAAGCCCAAGATCTGGTTCTCGGATAAGGACCTAGAAGGGGTCCAACTCCCCCACAATGACCCATTTGTCCTGACTCTGAAGTTGAAAAGCTTCGTCTTAAAAAGGGTGCTTGTGGACCCCGGGAGTTCCTCGGAGATCCTATACTATGATTGCTTCAAGAAGTTGGGACTCAGGGAGGAGGACTTGCAAGAATCACGCACTCCCCTGATAGGTTTCAGCTCGAAGCCAGTATACCCCAAGGGAAGGAACTCCCTGAAGGTCCAGATTGGAGGAGCCAGTATACAAGCCGACTTCCTGGTGGTAGATGTACCATCACCATACAATGCAATAATGGGGAGAACTTGGTTGCATAGCATGGAAGCCGTGCCTTCCACCCATCATCAGAAGCTTAAGTTCCCGTTGGAGAACGGGAACGACAGAGTTGAAGTGGTCACTGTCGGAGGTGACCAAGAGATGGCTAAACAATGCTTGATGGCCGTGTTGCCCTGTGAAACAGAGCCGATCCAGGTGCACATGGCCGAATTAGAAGCAGAACTGGAGGAGTTGGTCGAGCTCCAGAACAAAAGAGCATTGAAGACTTGGCTGAAGTCAGGATCGATCCCAACGATCCAGAGAGATTTTTTCTGCTCGGTAGCCAACTGACTGAGCTAGAAAGGTCTGAGCTGTTGGACTTTTTGTTACAGAATAAGGATGTTTTCACTTGGACCCCCTACGAAATCCCGACATTGATCTAGAAATCATGTGCCACAAGCTAAACGTGGACCCCAAGCACAAACCTGACATTCAGAAAGCTCGAAGAACGGGAATCTAGTAAACTGAGGCCGTGATTGAGGAGGTCAGAAACTACTGGAAGCTGAAGCAATCAAAGAAGTCAACTACCCCGAGTGGCTAGCAAACACGGTAGTGATCAAGAAGAAAAACGGAAAGTAGAGAGCTTGTGTCGACTTCACCGACCTCAATATGGCTTGTCCCAAGGACAACTTTCCACTCCTAAAGATCGACCAAATGATCGATGCGACTGTCGGGCACGACATGATGAGTTTCCTCGATGCTTATCGAGGTTGCCATCAGATCCCAATGAGCAAGCCTGATAAAGAGAAGACTGCATGTATAACACCCAGAGGCATCTACTGTTACAAAGTGATGCCCTTTGGGTTAAAGAATGCATGATCGACTTACCAGAGTCTAGTAACGAAGATGTTTCAGGCTCAGCTCTGTAAAACCATGAAGGTCTACATTGATGACATGGTCGTCAAGTCTAAAAGGTCACAGGACCACTTGGCCGACCTGCGTCAAACGTTTGATGTCCTCAAGAAGTTCCAGCTCAAGCTGAACGCGGCCAAGTGTGCGTTTGGCGTTGACTCCTACAAATTCCTGGGAAGCCTGGTTACCAGAAGGGGAATCGAAGCCAACCCAGACCAGATCTCGGCAATCCAGGCAATTCAGAGTCCAACCACGGCGAAACAAGTCCAGAGGCTTATGGGGATGGCTACTGTGTTCAACCGCTTCATCAGCTGAGCTACAGACAAGTGTCGCCCATTCTTCCAGCTCTTGAAGAAAAGTTCGAAATTCCAATAGGCTCCGTAGTGAGATCGAGCCCTGCAAAAACTCAAGGACTACTTATCCTCACCTCCCCTATTGTCTACGCCAAAATAGGGTGAGGTGCTCTATCTGTACCTGGCGGTCTCGGATCACGTAGTGAGCTCAGTACTTATCAAAGAAGAAGACAGGCAGCAAAAGTTTATCTATTACATGAGCAAGATCCTCCTTGCTGCCGAGACCAGGTACTTGCCATTGGCGAAAATTGCATTAGCACTCGTTAGTACTTCTCGCAAACTCTCCCACTATTTCCAGACATACACCATAGTGGTTGTTACAGAACATCCACTCAAGTCCCTATTCAGAAAGGCCGACTTCTTTGGAAGAATCTCAAAATGGGCCGTCGAACTAGGGCAATTCGATATCCAGTATCAACCTAGAACAGTGATCAAGGCCCAAATTTTGGCAGACTTCATCGTGGAGTTTGTTTCTCCTAGTTCGGCATCGAGACAACTCGACACCGAACTGGGGGGCAATGAGGAAGAGGTTACCGAGACGGAAGAAGAGGAGACCTGGAAGCAGTTCCTTGATTCAGCATGGAAGGTCTTCGTCGACGGATCCTCAACCTCCAAAAGGGTTGGCGCTGGAACAGTCCTCCAATCTCCAGAGGGCCTTATCACCGAGCAAGCCTTAACACTTGGCTTCAAGGCGTCTAACAATGAAGTTGAGTATGAAGCCCTGATCGCGGGGCTCGGCAGCGCCAAAATACTAGGGGCACAGCAGCTGGTGGTCTTCAGTTACTCACAATTGGTGACGAGCCAGTTGAACGGAGACTATCAAACTTGGGACGAAAGGATGGCGGCCTACCTCGCTCACGTGAAGCAGCTACTTTCTCAGTTCATCAGAGTTGAAGTCAGACAGATCGGTAGAGATTCCAATTCTCATACCAATGCTCTTGCTAGCCTGGCCTCTATCGTCGAGGCAGGAAGAACAAGAACAATCGAGGCAGAGACACTGGAAAAACCAATTATAGAACTCCAAACACCTCGGCAAATTTTGTGTGCTGACCTCGGTCCAAGTTTGATGGACCCGATCATCACCTACCTGAAGAATGACCACCTTCCCGAAGACAAGAATGAGGCACACAAAATTAGGCTGAAAGCAGCTCGGTTTTGGTTGTCTCCGGAGGGCAAGCTCTACAAGAAGTCCTTCACCGGCCTTTACCTCCAGTGCGTTCACCCGAGCAAAGTCGAAGACTTCCGCTATGAAACTCATGAAGGAATCTGCTAAAGCCACATCGAAGGTCAGTCACTTGCGTACCGAGCCATCAGCCAGGGCTACTGGTGACCCTACATGCAAAAGGACACCCAGCTCTATGCCAGGAAGTGCGAAAAATGCCAGAAGTTCTCACACTCCCTCCATCAGCCAGCATAGGACCTGAGTCCACTTTCTAGCTCATGGCCTTTCGCTCAATGGGGGTTGGACATCATGGGACCACTTCACCGAACTCTACGGAATAAGAGGTGGCTAATAGTAGCTACCGATTATTTCACCAAGTGGAAAGAAGCGGAGCCACTGTCCTCCATTACCTAACACGACACGAGAAACTTCGTCTGGAAGAATGTCATTATAAGTTTTGGAGTACTACGAGTGCTGGTCTCAGACAACGGGACTCAGTTCAACTCCAATTACTTCAAGAACTTCTGCCAGGAGCTCGGTATCAAAAACTATTTATCGACTCCAGCATATCCACAGAGCAATGGTCATGCTGAAATTTCAAACAAGATGGTGCTCGATGGACTCAAGAAGAGGCTCGATCGAGCTAAGGGAAAATGGGTGGAAGAACTTCAAAGTGTCCTTTGGGCGTATAGGACTACTCCAAGGCGATCCACTTTGGTAACGCCCTTCTCCCTGGCCTATGGAATGGAAGCCGTGATCCCTCTTGAGATCGGTCTTCCAACCCTAAGGTCTGAACTCTTCGATCAAGGTGAAAATGAAATGAATCTGGCCCGAGAACTTGACCTGGCTGAGGAGCGAAAGGATGCTGCGTCCATCCGTCTAGCTTCCTACCGGCAACAATTGGCCAAAGGCTACAATCAAAGAGTCAAAAAAAGGAAGTTTTCAGTTGGAGAACTGGTCTTGAAAAAGATGCTTCCTGCTGACAAAAATCCTAATGAAGGCAAGCTGGCACCGAACTGGCACCGGCCATTCAAGGTGATCTCGGCGGCAGAACAATCAGCATACTGGCTTAAGGACATGGATGGTAAAGAGTTACCACGGCTATGGAATGCTATACACCTCAAGAAGTATTACTTCTGAAATGTACTCAATTCTTGAAATCAATAAAAGGAATTCTTATGGAAGGATTGTACTTTGTTGTTTCTCGCCAAGTTACAGAACTCGGCAGTTATCCCAACTCGGTTATGGAACCAGCTACGTGAGTTACAAAACTCAGCGATTATCTCAGCTCGGTTACAGAACCAGCTACGCAAGTTACTCGATTGTGGAACAAGCTACGCAAATCGCCTAAGTTAAAAAACTTAGCAGTTGTTTCGGCTCGGTTATGGAACTAGCCATACAAGACACCTTGTTACAGAACTCGGTGACTCCATCTCGATGGCTTCAGCTCGGTTATGGAAACGGCTGCATAAAGCACCAAGTTACGGAGTAAGGCAGCAATACCAGTTCGGTTGCAGAACCAACTGTGCAAAACACCTAGTTAAAAGAACCAGTGGTTACCTTAGAATATAAAGTTCGGTTAAAGAACCAACTATAAAATTCTTCGATTTTGCTTCTTTCAGGTTCGGTTAGTGAACTAAACTTGACAAGAACTTAAGAGTTCTACATGAACTCAACTACTCATTAGTTCCGGTTACTGAACCGAACTCAGTCACTTACAGTTGAAAATCACGGATGCAAAACCGAGGTCTAACGCAAGCAAATTTCAAAAAAGAACATGTTTGATTGCCAGCATGAAAGAAGAATTTGTATTCATTGAGTTTAAAGTACGAGGTACAGCTTTACAAAGGAAAAAGAGAACAACAAAAACAAAAGTCTTTAAACAGCAGTCCTGGAAGCACTGATCTCAATCACAGGAGGGACCTCGGCAGGAGGAGCTTCAATAGGAGCTTCAGCAGGAGTTGGGGCGATCTCAATGGAAGGCGCAGAACTCGGCTCAGAGTCCTTATCTGAGAGCTTGGGTAGATCCTGGTATATGGGGTGGTCCTCAGGGATCCCCACCTTCTTCAATGCAGCTCGGCATCCAAGCTCAAACAAACAAGGACTTAACTCCTTAACCTGAGCGTCATAGTCCTTCGTCGCCGCCTCTACCCAATCACAGAAGGCAGTGTCAATTTCGACTTGAGTTGAGGCTTCGAGGTTGGCCTTTGCCTTCAGCGTAGCTTCGAGCTCGGCTTTCTTTTCTACCAGCTCGGCTACGAGTTGGGCCGCCCTCTTCGCCTTAACTTCGGCTGCCCCTTTCAGCTTATGGGATTCGGCCTTCAGCCTGCAGATTTCAGCCATTGCCAACTCAAGATCTTTCCCAAGGCCGATGACCTTCTCCTTCGCCTCCTGCTGCTTCTGATAGCTACCCTCCAAGGCCGTCGAGATTTTATTTTTTTCTGCCTCTGGCTTCTCGACCTTGGAGTCTTTTTGCTGGACCCTATGCAAAGCCATCTTAACCCTTTGTACAATCTAAAAAAAGGGACCGAATGTAAAAAAGAAACGACCAAGCTCAAGCAATGCCAAAAATCCATGACGAAAGGAACTTACTGAGAAGGCAGACTGCAGCGAGTTTATCAGCAGTGTCGCATCATCTGCTCCCTTTAGCCTCTGAATGTCAAGCGGCAAGGCGCAGGCGTTGGCGAAAGCTACGGCAGCGAGATGGTTGCCATGAAGACTGTCCTCCACCGTCATTGGCCTCCCAGCCCGAGTTGGAAAGCTGGCCTCCACAAAGCCGGCACCATAGGCTGAGGTTCCAGAACTTGGTCTGAGCCCTGCTCCGCCAAGCCCTCGGCCCTGGATCTCCTCTCCGGAGCCTTCTCCCTCGATTCCTCCGCAGGACGTTGCCGATCAGCCGAACCGGGCCCCTCGGACCTGGGCCTTTTCTCTGGCCGAGCCCCCTCGCTTCCGATCTCGGTGGGGCGCTGCCGAACTGAGCCAGAAGCTCCAGCAGTGGAAGAGGCCCCGACAGCACCCAAGGTCGCGGAGGCGGAATTAGGATCGGCAGAGGGGGATTGGGAGCAAAGGGAGCCTTTTTTCCAAGGAACTTAGCCCCCAGTTTTTTAGTCTCTAGTGGAGGTTGGTTTCACTACATTCTCTCTTCTTCTTCCTCCGAGCTCGGAGAGGTGTAGGCTTCAACGACTTGCTGCAAGTCTGCGGCTCCCGGGTTGGCGCCCGATGTGGTGGCCCTAGCACCTAAAGCTCTTCGGCGCTTTAGGTCGGTAGAGGTGACCGCAGGCTCCTCCCCCTCCAAGGGCTCGTCGGGCTTCCTCTTAATATCAGTACGATACTTTGGTTTGTACCCAAGGAGAGCCCAAGCAGCTCGGCAGTGGTGACCTTTGTAGCCGTGCACCGCCTTCAACCAAGTGCAGTTTTGCCGCCAACCAGATAGGCAAGCCTCATGCTTCCTCTGGTCTATCTCTGCACGACAAATGAAAAGAGCGTCAAATCTGCAAAGCAAGAAAAAGTGAAATACGAAGACTTAGAGGAGGTCGGTATTTACTTGGAGGAATCCCGAAGTGACAGGGGATCCTGTATGACCTCTCCACCGAGGTCTCATTCTCCCCGAACTCCCAGTTGCCGGAGATGAACAAACGATCATCCCCGGCATGTCTGCTCGAGTCCTCCAATTCGGTAATGAATTGCTCCCACCTCGACCTCCCCCGAAGGTAGTAGCAGTGACCGTCCCCTACCGATTTGCATACATCATAGGCATCCTCGATGTCATATGGACACCAAGGTTAATGCCCAAGATCCTATTAAGCTCGACAGTGCCCATTATTATTTTATAGCCATTAAGCATCAGTTGACAAGGGCTATGGTGCCATGTCGCCAAGAAGGCTCTGAGAAGGGGGTGAACTAGGAACCTAACCCCACCTTCAACTATTGAAACCAGAGGAAAGGGCATCTAGGCATTACGGAAGGAGTACCCGTCAAAAGGGTCCTCAAGTTTCTTTAGTCTGGTCTGGACATCGTCTGCGATACCATATATCTCCCTGAACCCAGCCATGGCCTTAGGGGTGTCCAGCCAGTGCTTATAGGCTCCCATTTTTCGGACGAAAGGCAGAAACCCTAGACAGAGGGCAAAAACCATTAAGCAGAAGCGGGAATGCAGAGAAAAAAAAGATGAGGAAGAAGGAAGGCTTACGAAAGCTAATGACGGAGCAGGCTTAAGGAACGTCGAACTAAGGTCGGAGACGGTTGACGGCGACGGGACTTATCTCCTCTACTCTCTCCTCTGCAAAAACCCTTCTCTCTAGAAAGATGCAAAAGTAAAAAGAAAAGAAAGGTAACACCCCTATATATAAATAAAAAGGTGCCCTTTTGAATTCTGAGGCACACTTACGAGGCGTCACCTCAAACACTCCACATGCCTCTTCGAAGATATTAGAAGGCCCATCAGGCAGTGACACGTGGTACCATCGGTCCGCTTCCCGCATTGATCAAGACGCCTCATTTATTACCCCATTGATTATCTGGGGTGGACGAAGCGACAGCGGCATACTAATTGATTACCTCGAGCAGACGAAGCCGCAGCAACATTAATCACCTCGGATATGTGAAGAGACATCGACATCTCATTAATTCCTCGGACAGTTGAAACGACGCTATGATAAGGATCAGATGTCAGCGACCAGCACCGAGATGAAAAGCTCCGAACCCAACACTAAAATTCTCCCTTCATGAACTTAGCTCCAGACCTCAAAGAGTTGGAGAACTCTAAAAGGTCAAAAGCCAAGGGCAATTGTGTGGGGGCATTTCCATAATGCCGAGATAAGCCTTGATTTCAGTAAATGTACCAATTAGGCTTATCTTTATCTCGGTTTTCTGAAGCTCGGTAGCAGTACCACTTCATCCCGGACTTGAGCTAGCTTCGGTAAAAGTATCAGCTGATCTCGTCTCGGTCTTATAGAGCTCGGTAATGGTACCGACCCTACGGAGTTCGGCAACAGTGCCAAGATGCGTCATCAAACAAGATTGTACTTGACTTCGGTATCTCCCTCAGCTCGGTTGACCGAGATGGGTACTAGATGTCAATCAGCATTAATAAAAGTACGACTACATTGCAGAACGTGCTGACAGATAAGATGGGCGCCAAATATAAATAAGGGGTTGTCCATATCCGATGGTCACATCAACAATCATGCAGAAGATCTAGGTATAGTCCGATGGGACATTACCTCCACTTACCTCCACTGAGGAAACGAGGTATGGTCCGATGGGACATTACCTCCACTTACCTCCACTAAGGAAGGATCTAAGGTGACCACAGCCCATATATACGTATGAGGTAAAACCTGTTAGATTGTATGGACTCAATCCATCAGTTGATGTAATAAATTGATTAATTTCTTTATTTATCAATTAAATCATGCTTTTCTTTCATGACATGAATTGTGTTTTACTACTGAATGCACATGACCAATACATATGACATGATGGTTCATGAGTTGAACCGGGTCCCATTAGTATATTAGATGTGATACATATGTATGGATGAGATCCACACACGGGAGACATGTGTCACAAATCTTATACTTAAATATCTTCACAACCAGTGATGAGACTAGGCATCTCATCTGATAAGGTTGCAGCACTTTGATCACTATGAGATATTGTGGTTTATTTTGATCATCATAATGTAAGATTCTGGATCACAGTGCTGGTACATTGGATGTATTGAAGGACCATGAGAAGCGCCTTATAAAATATTGTCTCAAGTTTAAGGTCTACTCTCATAATTCCCTGGCAATAGGCTCTCAATCCTGAGACATTGATGAACTCAAGTTTCTATCTATTCATTTGCTTTGAATCACCAATGAGTAAGGCCAACTGTAGGTCAACACCTCGGTGTCTTAGGTACATGGTAGTAGGACTGTGGGAACATTGAATGGTCAAGATGAAATCTATCTACATTAACCCCTTGTGCCAATTTGATGAATTTATCATTAGTAAGTGCGTACCCATCTCGATTAAGAGTTAATTAGATGGTACTGATGATCACTGTGATTAATTGGGCAAGGATAATAAGATGTGGATCTAAGATTGGAATGGACAGGTTTGATCCAATTGATCGATGGATATTGATAGAGGGGCCTACTTATGGTAATCGAGAAGTTTAGGGTCTTCTTTGTAATTTATTCCTAAGACTAGAGTGCGATTGCATTTATATAGTGGTGTTATTTGCAATTAACTGTGGGCCCGGATTGCACATGAGATGTGGGGTCGCGGTGTCCCAGTTGGACCTAACTTTCTATGGAATCCTTAGTGGTCCCCACGCTAGCCGATTTTATTGAAAAGATACTAATCCTACTTGAACTCTAATAGGAAGGAATTAGAAAGTTACTATTTCTATTTGAAGTAGGACTTCTAATAGTGGTAATAGTAAGCCTACTAATTATTGTGGAAGTAAGACTTCTATAGTAATTTGAAAAGGGAGAAAGTTGTTAATTGTTTTGGAAGTGGAACTTCTATTTCAATTAGGGGAGGGGGAGGCTTGAAATGTTATAAAAGGGGATCCCACCCCCTTCGGACGTCCAACAATTGGAGAGCACTCCTAGCCCCCTTTTGTGCAAGTGTTGCACAAGTCCTCTCTTTCTCTTCTAGTTCTTTTCTAGTTCCTTGGAGTTTCTAGTTGGGTTTTCTCTTGAAGTTTCCACAATCTTCTTGAGAAAAGAGATCTGATAGCGGGTCATAGCGTGGAAGACAACAAGATCTTGGAGATCCCAAATTGCTTCAAGAAGAGTTCTTGATCAACTTAATTGTCTTCTTCTCCATTAGAGCACTACCGGGCTCAAAAAGTATAATATGTTTCTTTATTTGTTGTGGATTATTTTGTTACATGATGCTGCTGGTTTCTATCTTTTAGATAGGTTATAATGTTGTATATGATTGATGAGATGGAGGGATTGCATCCTAGATGTGGTTTAATGGCCTTATGGGTACTTGATCCCTGAGTCAAGTAGGTCAAAAGTTTTGAAAATCTATCCACGAAGCCCACCTACTTCCAACAAAACCACCAAAGGTATGCAAACACAATACACACATAGCTCTCCCTTCTTCTCCACTCATTCACCCTTTGTTGAGTTATTGAACTAACTTAGGCGTTGGAGTGCCTTTGGCTGACGGCAGTCAGGGCGAGTTAATTTTTAGGCACTTGTAAGAGAAGTTGATTTCATGTATTAATTAAAAACTGAATCAAAGATGTACTAATTGGGTACAATTGAAACTAAACCCCAATTTATATATATGAAAGAGACTGATTTTGATTGAGAAATCATTCTCTTTCAATATGATTTATTTTGACCAGCCAATTTGTTTTGACCCCTCTAAGATGGTTTTATAACTGTCCTCTCCACGTTCCAACTTTATGTCCTTTACTTTACTCCTCGGAATGTTTTGTTATACTAATTCCTTTTTTGAGACTTTTTATATATAAGATCTTAACAAAAAAAGTTCTCTCTCTACATTCCCTGTCTCCCTCCCATAACTCCTCAAAACGTTTCAGTAGGAATGCCCCTTTATTTTGATTTCCAACTCCTCCTCTCCCCTCCCATCAGAACTACTACTCTCCCCTCATGTTCTCTACTGCGCCATCTCCAAAAGCCTACTGTCAAAGGAAGAAGACAGCAACATAGGGCTTTGCGGTTGTCAAGTCTTCGTTTGCTCCATGGAAGGATTTTAGGAATTCAATGGTAGAGATGATTGTGGATAACAACATCCAGGCGTCAAGATACTTAGATGAGTTGTTTGCTTGCTATTTCTCTTAAATTCAGATGAGTATCTTGACATGATTATGAAGTTGTTTAAGCAAATATGATTTGATCTCACTACAATTTGATTTTGGTAGTAGATAGAAGAAAGGCTCGGAAAGATGGGATTTTTTATGTTTATATAAATGGATAAATTGATTTTTTATGCTGATGTAAATGGATAAATTCTATTGGTATGTTTGGTGCATTCTTTTATTCTACGATGTCTATCATTGGTTTTGATTACAGTTCATGATGATGATGGTGGTGATGGAGATGGTGATGAAGATGATAGCCAAGATGATGAAATCGAGGAGATCACAAGGAGCAATGGGCCGCAAGTGCACTCAGTTAATGATAATGAGGAGGAAGATGGTGGTGATGATGCCTCACAGCGATGATGACGAGGGTGAGGAGGAACAGTTAATTTTTATTTTGTTTAATCTTATTAATCGAATCTACTTCTAACAAGGAACAAGTGTGTTGGCAATCAAATTTAAGGTTTATTACAGTGATATTTTTTTTTTTTTATCTTTGGTTTTAGGATTAGTGGTTCTTCTTTCATAATTTTAATGAGAGCTATATGGATTTTTTTTTTTGCTCTTTAATTTGATCTTGTTCTTATTTTTACTTCTTAACTCGGATGTGGGGATTTTTTTAAAATTGATAATTCCGAAATTGATTTTTGATGTTAGGAGAGATTTTAGGAATCTTAGATTTTATATTTATTAAAAAAGATGCCGGATGTTAATCTTTTCCATTTTTTTAGGAAGTGCAGTAATAGTCAATAGCGAATCTTTCCTATTTTTAGTGATTTTAGATTATTTAGAATTTTATGAAGATTTTGATTCTTTTGCATCTCACTCAAGTTACCAGTGATAATTTCAACTAACAAGATGATAGTCTGCTTGATCCATAATTTCATACTAAAAGTTCCGTTTCATGCCTATCCTTATAGTCTTTGTAATCATATCTCTTAGTGAAAATTTCACATGTCTTTTAAGTATATCCAATAAAACTCTTTCCTAATTAATCTATTAAATTATATACAGTTTCCAAATTTTTAATGGCACCATCTAACCAAGTCCTTTTGTGGGGATAAGCCGATGATCCCGATTCTAATCTAGACACTTTTTATGCTTTTTGTACCTTTCTTCTAATCTAGAAAGGGATCAAATATAAGACTATACTACTTCTCTGTGCACTAAAGAATTAAATAAATGTTCATGACCCTTTCTTCCATCTCTGCTAACTATCTTTTCTTATTCAGTAGTGCTATTTTGGTATAATATTTTTCTTCAGATCTAAGAATGGACTAGATAAGAGATATTTATTTTATATAACGTACGACTTTTCTGTGTCTATAACCTATAAATATTAAATATATTTTACAATGAATTTATATTTACTAAGATTTTTTTTTTTAATTTGAATACATTGTATGATTTATTAATATTTACTAAATAAACTTCTTTTTACCACCTAGAAAAGAATTATTTTTAAGATTACTTTTAAATTAAATATGTTTTAAATGAAAGTTCTTTAATCACAATGAAGGACTGCAATGGATTTTTAAAAAAGTACGGTTCTACAAGTCTTAATTAGAGCCTGGTTTAGCAAAGTTACGGTTCTATAAGTCATGTAATATTTGTTGTTTAATGCATAGAAGTTATTTGGTTTTTTTTTTTTCTTTAATTGTTGGAACCTCCTATTAGTCCAATCTAATTATCTGTCGAGTTCATCTAGTATTAAGTACTACCCAATGGTAAAGTAGATTATAAGGATTTTCTACTAAATTCTGCAAAGGCCAACAACATTGGACCATAGGGCTGATGGCATTACCATTTAGAATTCTCTTGGGCTTGTTTGGTTGGATAATGAACCAACATAATATGATCCATCCATCATTGGCCCATATGATGATTGATTGGTCGTAGCTAAAAAATGACTCCATTTCATAATCCCAACCATTAAAGTTGATGGATTGTATGATGATGAGGATGGGGGTCAATTTCCTCCAAAACATGGCAAAAGATTGAACTTAAAAACTGATTTTCCTATATCCAATCAAACTAATTTATGTTTGCATAGGTGTATGAAATTAACCGCATATACGTTTCTTACTTGATTCCGCCCATCCGAGCTTATTTAGTTTATATTTATCATGCTATTGACTTTGATTGCAAACCATCTCAAAGTGATTTATACAAAATAATCTCATTAGTTTACCTTTTTTAAAATAAATTTTTAATCTTTTTTTTACAAATAATAAATAATAAAAATTATATTGTCCATGCTAAAAACGAGCATAAAAATGTTTTAAGATGTGATACTTTGATTTTCTCAATTTCTATTATTTTCATTTATTAAGTGCTTTTATTTGTAAAATTAACCAATTATAAGTTTTTTTTATTATAATGATTGATTTTGATGATAGTTTTTTTTAATGTTGATGGTATCTCTGTGGTACTTTAACCATCTTAATATAATTCAAATGAAAAAATATATTATTTTAAATTTCTTATAAAAATTTAATTTTATGAGTTAATTGCCCGTACTAAGCACGGGCATGGTTTGCTAGATATATATAATGAAGCAAAGTGGATTTGATTTCCAATTTCGCTGTGAAATTCAGATTTGATTTTGACTGTCTTATAATTTTTGACAACCTTCTAATGACAGGCCCTACCAACTAATGGGCCCTTAAGCGAAGTGGTTTAAAATTGAAATCAGTTCTTGGGCCCAACCTGACCAGTGTATTTTTAATGACATGGAAAAAATTAATCTGGTTTATGTCGAGACTTAAACTCAAGACAATATGGATTTCAAAGGAGCAACCCAACCACTACACCACAAAGCATCTTTTTATTAATAATTATAAAAAAAGTTAAAATTAGTTAATGAGAAAGGGACCTGGCCCCACTTTGGAATATTGACCGTGAGTTGGAATTTATTTATGAGGTATTTATAAAAATAACTATATTTTTAGAATATTGACCCCTATAAATACTGTTGTAATTATTTTCATACTTATGCATTTTACTTTAAGGATAGATGATCAAACTTTTGAAATAACTATTTTATATGATTTCCTATATAGTCATTAATTTTATATGATAACCATTTTACAATAAAACTAAGCTCAAATTAATATTTAATATATGGAATTGATCAAAAAAATAATAATTTTCATAATTAATAAGAAAATAAAACTATTATTGAAAAAAGAAAAACTTCCAACAACATTGTGGAGCTAAAAAGGAGGCGGGAAACTTTCCATTTAATTGATGTGCTACCATGCACGCTTGCCGATGGAGAAAGGGTGGAGTCTGGTTTTTTTTTTTTTTTTTTTTTGTGTGTGTGGCTTTAACTTTTATAAATCGTGATGTAAATGGAGTTGAACACTACGATAAAACCCACCTATTAAAAATTGCAATAATTAAGGCAAACATCCTTACGATTTATGGGATACCTCAAATTTTCACCTCATTCTAGGTTATTTCCACTGTCAAATTGATTCTCTGATAAAAAATAAAAAAATACTGGAGTTTTCCGAATAAAGTTTTTTTTTTTTTTTTTTTTTTTTTTTTTTTTTTTTTTTTTTGTAATTTGGACTCTCCATCATGCCTTTTGTTTATTAAGAAACTCTCAATTTCAGCCTATTTCTATCAAGGCAATAGTATTTGAGTGTTAATGAGTCATAATGTCTATAAGTGCCACTAATCTAAGGAGTTTCAAGTATTTCTGTTTCTTCTGATTATATGATTTTTTTTCTTTTTGTTTAGAATGTGAAATGCCGATTTCTGAGTTGTTTGATTTATTTAATCCTTAGTCTTTTTTATCTTAGATATTTTTTTTTCAAAATACAGTCTGGGCAGCATGGGTTCAATGTGTTCTTATCAAGTTTCATATTAATTTTTTCTTTTTACCCAATCAATTCTCTTTATTAAATTTATTATAATTTTTAGTTAAGTTTGCCACAAAGTTTAAATGATCTTAGTTTATTTTCCTAACCAATCAAAGGGGATCACAATTTGATGTAAGAATTTATTAATATTCTATATCAATTTCAAACCAAGATGCCATTGGTGTTTCAATCTAACTTTTATTTCTTTAAAAATTATTGCAGACATTTATTGCTAAATAATATGTTTACTTATTTTTAATTTATCTTTTTATCAGTAATATTTCAAGAAAAAACTACTAAACTTGATTATATTTTAATTTTTTCTACGCCCGGGCCTTTGTTGCTAGTAATTTGTGATGTGGAACATCGGTTCGAATCTTATATTTGGTTTTCCTCTTCAATTCTCATCTTTACGGATCATTAAAAAAGTTCCTAGATTTTTTGGTGTTCCTAAGAAATTATTTGGAAAAATCTCGGCAATAAGAAAACGTTTTTGTTAAAAAGTATTAAAAATAGCGAAAGTTCAATTCATGCATGAATAGCCTTTGAAAAATAGAAGCAATTGTTACCATTCAGTGGCTTGTAAATTCAATTGATTACATGAGATGATGTCCCAACATGGATAGGGAGCATAAATTTAAATTCCAATATTGCTTTACACATAGCCTTAAAAGACTCTATATTTCTATATTTTACAAAAAGAAAGACTATTATCATAAAAGTGTATTAAACTTTTAGTTGAGGTGTGGTAATATATCCTAAAAAGATTAAAGTTGTTTCATAAAAAGCTTCTAAAAAGTCTGTTATTACTTCAAGAATTTGCCAATTGTCTTCATCTATAAAAACAACTGTACTTACTAAATATAAAAACATCTATAAGAATTACTTATTTATATGTCAAGATTTCCTTTAGAAAAGAATAGTTGGCATTCCACCTATTCTAATTAGCATCGATTGTATTCTTTTAGGATTCTTAATAAGGGCTCTCTTTATTTGATTCTAAATTTGCTTCTGAGAAGGAGATGAGAAAATATGACTTACAAGATATTCAGTAATTTCTAATACAAGTTTAATACATATTAAACTATCTTGAATGATAAGATTTAATGTGACATACATATCTATTGTGAAAAAGAACCACACTAGACTAAGGGCGATTCGAGATTTTAGAAAGTCAACAGTGCTATTATTAGTACTTGCATTATCAAGTTATAGAAATAGTTTTATTTTCAATATATATTTTTTATTTTTTATTTATAGTATAGTAGACCCTATCCTAGGACTAGTTTGTGGGCCCTCAAGTAAAGGGAATTAGATAATTGTTTTATGCGTTACCCATGTTGCATCAATATAACCATCATTTTGTTTGGCGGTCCATAAATTTGAAGTTATCCCTATTTTTCTGGGTATGTTTTGAAGAACAGTTTTTAATTTCCTTTTTTTTTTATTTTATATCGGAGGGTGTCCCAAACATTTTGGCTAGAATCTTCTGTAAACATCTTTATTGCATCATTTCTAATAGTATTTGTAGAAATATTTTTAAATAATGACGTGAGAGAAATATTTACAAATTATTCTAATATGTTATTTTCAATAAATAGAAATGATAATTGATTAATTACTATAAATTTGACAAAAACTAACGAAAAAACACTTTGAGAAAGCATAGTTTTATTCTTCCCACCCCAAAAAAAAAAAAAAAAAAAAGAAGGTTAGATTTGGGGACACATCTCTTTATTTGTCTATTATGGTTGCCAATGCCACCTGTAGAGTTGCAACTGTATTGCTCTTTACAATATTTATATTTGGCCTTTTTCTCCCAATTCCCAACGGCATCTTAAACCTTAACTCTCTTAAAAAGTTTCCAAGCTATAGAAGTTAATTTTCTTCTTTCTTTTTTTTGGAGAAGTGGTTTGGCATAAGGCTATATTGCTTTCTACCTCTATACCATGCTCTAATCCTTCCAAATTTGCTTGAATTGATTAGTCATTTAGGCAAAATTCAAAGTTGTATTTTGTGATGGTCACGGCCAGTTCTTGGGGCATGTCGGGCTACATTTTACATCCCTATGTCATACTAATTACAAGATTTTAGGGGATAGGATTTTAAATTTAGAATTAGATTTTAAATGAGATATAATACTTTAAATGAGAGAGATTTTAGGAGAGGAAGATTAGATCCATGTAATGTCGATGTACAAAGTAACGTCGTACGTCCAAGCCGTGTTTATTTTTTTTTATGTATTTTCCCTTTTTGTAAAAAGAAATTTTACGTTGCTTACGTGACACCCTTGAGAGAATGTCTCTTGATCTGGTTTAATATATATATATATATATAGATATATTTGATAAAATTATTCAAATTTTGAATTTTTTATCAAAAGTTTAGAAAATAAAAGGCTTTAAAATTTGACACCTATCAATGAGACAAGGCACAAAAAATATAAATCTTTGTAATTAAAGAATTAATGTAATTCTTATTGGGAAATGTCCAGAATTTATAAAATAAATAATAGAAAAATATGTAAAATCGAAAATCTATACATTGAATAGTAAAACTCAAACACCAATATATTAGAAACCGAAAGTGCATTGAATAAGAAATTACCTAATTTTAGAGATGTAGGCATGTGTTTGTATGCAAAAGTGGTTAATAAAGCATGAAAAATTTATAGAAATTTAACCAATCTAATATTAGATATTTATGAAAATAAGACATAATAAATGCTATAACAAGCAAAACAGATTGATAGAAGTAGTAGAGGTGATGAAAAGTAGGCCTGCATAACAAGCATTGTGGAAGTTAATAAATACCGTAACAATCAATACAGATTGATAGATCATAGAAGTAGTGGAGGTGATGAGAAGTGGACCTACAGTACAAACATTATCCATGTGTCAAACTTTTGCAAGTCAGAGAAATAAAATATCAATATATAATTTCAAATAAAAAATAAAAAGTCCTTTGATAGTATTAGTATTGTGGCTAAATTATATTAAAAAAGAATTTTATAATGGTCTTAACACTTTTTGAGGGATAACTCATGATTCATGAAAGTATTGTGATTCATGAAAAATGAGCTTGAGGTGGTGATAATGTTCATGATTAATATATTGTTTGATTATCACGTCCTATTGCAAATCTAGGGAAGAAACATTCGACACAACTTAATTCTAAATCCATACACAAAAGACCTAAATCTTTAAAAGATACAAAGATCAATTGTTCTCATTACAATGAAATCAATGTCAGAATTATCCCAAATATTAGATTATTTTTTTTAACGGTAACAAACAGTTTCATTAAAAAGATAGATGAAATACAAAGCACATTACCATAAAACAAAAGAGATGGAGAATGTGCAAGAGAGATGTACCACCTCCAACCCCAATTACAAAATTTAACCCACCTAAGGAGCCAACCTCTCAACCCCTTGCTTTGCTAACACATCCACCATAGAGTTGGCGGATCTAACCTCATGATGGAAGGTAACATTGATTGTAGTCGAGAGCTCCCTAATTTTATTGAATTGAAATTGAAATTTCCAATGAAAAGCTTTCCGATTAGATACCTATGTAATCACATTAGTAGAATCACTTTCCATAACTAGTGATGTTGTATCTTATTAAGAATAGCTTGAGACCTTCCAGAACTGCCAACAATCATTGGAGTCACACATACACCAACATGCTTGGAAAACATAAGCAGCATCCCACCTCTATTGCGCAACACTCCTCCAATCCCACCGGACCTGGCTTATCTTTTGCGGCACCATCCACATTAAACTTCAAAACCCCATAAGGAGGGGGATACCAGCAGATTGATGTCCTCTCCTTAACAGGGCCACAACTCATGCAAGCTCCCCAATTAGAAAGAATGTTGTCAAAAGAAAGGTTAGAGAATTCTTTTCTAATTGTCAAATTTAGATATTGCTGTTACTTTTAAAATTTTCTATCATAGAAGGTGGTTTAAAAATGGGATTCATTATAATTTTCGAATAAGGAATTCATTTATATAATTATTTAGATGGGAAAAGTAAAATCTCAAAAAATTGTCTAAGCATATGCTCAAAGGAAAAGCTATAATCTTAAACTTAATTAAAACTAAAAGCTATATAATAAGTCGTAAAATTTGGCACCTATTAATAATAAAAGATGAATTGAATATGAAATTCACCACAAAGAACTAGTAAGTATCAGTCTATACTATATATATTCACCAATGTCATACATTTGAATTCTATATTGGCTTCTAATTTGAATCCCTTTATTGGAAAACTAACATTTAATACCGTGTTTACATGCAAAACTCAACTCAATGATAGGTTCTGATGTATCAATAAGAATAAATTCGAGAAATTGTGTGAATCATGAGTTGGAGCAGCCCCTCAAGAGCGCCCTCAAAGCCGCTCCTCCTCATGATAGGTTTCATATGTTTAAATTCAAATGTGTCCAATTTCAAGAGGTAGCTCAGTTGGCTTAGGACCACGGTTTGCACTCTGACGTTGTAGGTTCGAAATTGCACTACCACACTAGGGCTACAGGGAGTTTACCCAGCTTCCATGTGAGCCTGGAGGAATTAGTCAAGCCCAAAGGGTTGGGAACCCTCCAATAGAAAAAAAAAAAAAAAAGAATTCAAACCTGCCCCCATGACCATTCATTAAACTCAATACTCGCCCACCCCACACCATTTGAAGATGAAATGGTCCTTCTTTTTTTTGCATGGAAGAAGAAAGCTTTTTTATTTTTCTCTTCCTTTTGGAAATAGAATCATTGATGGCTTGATTCCTAATTTAAGGAGCATAATTAAGATTTCTTAGCTAATTGAAAAGAAATATTTTAAAAAATAACTAATGGGCTTGGTATTATTTTAGATTTTGAATGACTAATGGGCTTTGCAACTAATGAGTATAAAGACCCAACAGATTGAGAAGATGAAACCTAAACCCGCCCTGAACCCAAAAAAAAACCTCTGTTGCTAATAGGAACAAGTCAGGTTGGGCCCAATTTTAAACTGACCCAATGCAACCCATACATCCTCGAGGCTCCATTTGGAAATGGAGCACTCTCATAATTGGGGATAGAGCTTTATATATATATATATATATATATATATATGGAAAATATTCAAGTGAGAACCTTTTTACGGGCCCAACAAGCAACTCATCCAAACCTTGCAACCAATAGGGAACCTCTAATAGTCATTAATCTCAAGGATTAACACACATCAGAATGAATTGAACCGTTGGATAGAGGGTTGAATATTTTTTTGAATATGAAGCCATTAAACTTGTGGGCCACGAATGAAGAGGTTAGGGGCACAGGTTTAGGGTCAAACTTGATACTAAGGGTGGTCTCACAAAGGTCTTTCATCCCCCCTTATCCCATCCCCAAATGGGGCATACAATTGGGCCCCATAAAAAAGTTATAGTTGAGAGATTCTCATATACAAGCTTCCCTTACGGTCTTATGGTACAAGCCACCTAGTGGGGCCCACTAGAGACCTGACAAATAATGAAATAAGGGGGGATCGAATGATCCAAGTGGGGCCAACCTAGATATCAAATTTGAAGTCAATCAACACCTCTAATCGATTCATCGGTGGTCCACAAGTTTAATGGCTTTATATAAAAATAAAAAAAAAATCGACCATTCATCAAACGGTTCACTATAATCGGATCTATCAAACCTGGCGGCACCTGTGTAAATAGGAGAAGTGAGTTTGAATGATCCGCTCGGATGAACCACACTACAAGAGAAGGGACTTTTTGCGACTCTATCTTCACCGACGCTTTAAAAAGGTTGCAAACATATAGCAGCAGCAACGCTTTCAAGGGTAGCAAATCAATTTTGGGAATCTGTACTATGCGATAGTAATTGCTACGCTTTTAAGCGTCGTTTAAGATTTTCAAGTTTTATTTTTAAAAGAAAATAATTTATAAGTTTTTTTTAGTTCTTTAGCAACGCTTTTAAGCGTCGACAATGGTAACCTTGTTTAGCTACGCTGTAAAGCGTAGCAACTGCTCGTTTTATTTAAAAAAAAATCATTTATAAGTTTTTTGAAGTTCTGTAGCAACGCTTTTAAGCGCCGATAATGGTAACCTCGTTCAGCAACGCTGTAAAGCGTCGTAACAACTCTTCGGCATCCAACAACTGTAAGTTCCAACCAACCACTCCATTCCAACGACTACAAGTCCCAGCGGAGCCATCTTCATAGGATTTCTTCTTTTTTGGGGTTTTCTTTGGTAATGCCCTGGACTTTTTGAGATGTCTCCTCTCCCCTTCTCTTCCATCTTGCGTGTTCTTTGTTGAAGCTCCCACATTCTTAAAATCTTAATGGTAAAATCGAAAAACCGAGATTTAATCACTTTATGATGAAATTTTCCATGAAAATAACCTCAAACTGCTTTAGAAACTTGTAATATCACTACTAGAAAACAATGATTTTATATTAGTTTTTAAATCCCTTAATATCGGTTATTAGTAAAACCGATATAATATGCTGCTCCAAAATATCTTATATCAGTTTAAGTTTTGTAATATCAATTGCTAATTTCAGATATCGGGTGGACTTAAACTGATATATTAAGGTAACCATTTTATATCACAAATATTTAAACCGATATAATATTTTAGAGTTTTTAATATCATTTTAAACTCATCTACTCTGTTAGCCTTTAATTTACAATTTAAATAAAGGCCGTCGCTTCCTAATAAGTTTTCTCCCCCGCGCGTGCCCGTTCCACTTTTCTGTTTCATTTGGCGCCCTAATATTATGACCTATAGCATCTCTCCCACTTGAATCTCTTGTGAAGACAGTACAAGAAAATGCAAATTCAGTGACAACTATTCAGTGAGGGAGGTCCATATTGTCACTGAAAGTAGCTGATCAGTGATAAGAAATTTTTATTGTCACATATAAATAATCGTCACGTTTTACTAGAGACAAGAAAGTATATTAATATATTATCACAAAATTGGATTTTTCAGTGACAAGGTGCTTTTAGACCGTCACTAAATATTGTTACTAAATAAGTCGAAATATTTGGCGCAAAATACACCGACGGATCGACTTGGCGCGTTAATTAATCCCTCCCACGTTTTTTCATCCTTCCCGCGCTGCACTACCGTTTTCCCTCTTATCCCTCACCCATTTCCCTCCCGCGCTGCCCTAACCTTTTCCCCCTTATACCTCACTCATTTCTTTCTTTCCCTCCTCTCCTCTCCTCTCCTCTCCTCTCCATCCATCGATCGTCAGTCTTCTCCTCTCCAGAAACCCATCTCCTCTCATCCCTTCCTATCTCTCCCTCTCTCTCTCCCAGGCGCTCCTCTCCATCTCCTCTCATCCCTTCCTATCTCTCCCACTCTCTCCATCCCTTTCTATCTCTCCCTCTCTCTCCCAGGCGCTCCTCTCCATCTATCGATCATCGTTCTCTCATCTCCAGAACCCATCTCTTCTCATCCCTTTCTATCTCTCCCTCTCTCCCGGCCCAGGCGCTCCTCTCCATCGATCGGTCGTCGTCCTCTCATCTCCAGAACCCATCTCCTCTCATCCCTTTCTATCTCTCCCTCTCTCTCCTAGGCGCACGACCCTCTCATCGCCAGCACTGCCAAGCGAGCGAAAAGCAGCCCCGGACGCGAGCAGAGCCTTCATCTTCCTCCTCGCGCCGCCGGATGCCTCCCCTGCACTAGGTACACCCCTCCCTCTTCCTGCACTCCGCACACAGCGCGTGCCATTCCCCCTCTCCTTTCTTTCTTCTCTGTTCTCTCTCCCTCGTTCCCCATCTCCCCGGTTTCCTCTCTGTCTGCTTTCCTCCCTCCCTTCCTCTGTTCTTCTTCCTCCCCTGTCTCCCCTCGCCTGCGCACCTGCACACCACTCCCTCTCTCCCTCGGTTTCTCTCTCTCTCTCTCTCTCTCTCTCTCTCTCTCTTCTCTTCTCTTCTTCCTCCCCTTTTCCTCTCCCTCTCCCCTGTTTCCTCTATTCCACCCTGCGCCCACCTGCAGGCCACTCCCTCTCTCCCTCGGTTCTCTGTCTCTTTTCCTCTCTTCTCTTCCTCCTCCCGGTTATTGAAACTTTTATCAAGAATCAAAACTAAGATGATGGGACATAATTTCTTCAATAAGAGAGTGACATTATTAGTACTATATTCATTGTTTATCTTCTTACTCTTGGCAGATGAACATAGTTTAGGACTTAGGACTATTTTAGCAGAGGATTTCCATATCAATTTTATCTCTTGGTGCTTTCTTTCTCTTGATGTTTGATCTACTTACGAATGTAAGTACTTAGAAGAAAAGGAAGAGAAGCTTGTACTTAGAAGAAAAAAAACAGAAACTTCCTTCTATAGCATCATCGACCTGTATATTTTGACCTGGCTTGGCCATTGATTTTAGTCTGCTTGGATTCAATAGATAATGGCTGTGCCACATTCATCTTGAGTTGAATATGGTGCACAATGTGTTGTGTAGATGAAGACATGCAGAGTTGAACTTTTTGAAATTTTTTCCCTACGTGATTTCATGATTCTCTGATTCTTGATGTTGAAATTCTTTACTTGAATATTCATGGGAACTGTAATAATTTTTCTATGATCAAAGATATACATCTATTTGAATATTACATGGAATCACCTTGGGAAACAAAGGACTGGGTCCAAATTGCTTTAGTCCCATAAACTAATCTAGGTTATTTATGGGGACACTCATCTCTCATGAAATTGTACGTGCACTTGATGGGTTAACAGAGTATGAAATCTTGTTGAGTTAAAAAAAAATTCAACTCCCCTTTTTTTTTTGTTTTTGTTGTGTGGGTCTTTGTTGGAGGAGATTTTAGATTTGAAGGGTGGGTGATGATGAAAGTATGTCTGTGGTGCTAGTTTCTTGGATTGCTGCATAAAAATAGTTTATTTTTTATTCGATGTGAGGTGGAGAAAGATGAATGAAGTAGTAGAAGGTTAATCTAAGTAAATCACATGCATTTTCTTTGTTGGAGCAAAATGAGTTTTTGTTATTTAATCTCAGCATATTTCTGTGGTTGTGGTTGCACAATTTTTTTTTTCTTATACTGTGAATTTTGACATGCAGAGCAAGATATGGGGTCCATCTAGAGAAGGGACCGTTTGAAAGGCACACATCAGATTTCTTTTGGATGATGTTTTTTGGAGCCTTCTCATTATTGGTCAGTGGAAGTTGCCTTCTTAGGGAACTGTATTTATGTATTGGGTTTTTACTAAGCCTGAGATATTATGCACTTTTGCATTGAAATACTGATATGTGCTTCTGAGATATTATGCACTTTTGCATGGAAAGCGCTAAGGGTAAGCATGCTTTAGATTTGAATTGTTTCTTCCTTGGTGGGGTGTAGTTTGAATTTTTAATGGAGGCAGGATGCTGTAGCATCTGATGCCATTTAGTAAATGGTGCCAGATCTATTGCTGATAAAGATTCAGCAAGTGAAATGCACAGTCTGAGTTGGCCATTGTTCCAAAATGTCTGCAGTGAGAGTTCTCTGTTGCTGGGCTGTTGGGATGGAGAAAGTATTTGATTTGGGAATGGTTACAAGTTTTGTGAGAAAAAATGTGGATCACTTGGTGGAGTTTTCTCCACCTTCTTGAAAAATTATTTTCTAGGAAATGTCAGGGTATTTTCGAATTTGAGGTTTTTGTGAGTTATTCTTGAAAAATTTCATGGAAATAAATTAATCTTTAATATTAAAATCGAAAATTATATAAATTAAATATAAGCTGGTTTTTAATGATTGAATATATGTAATTTGTACTGTGATTTTTATGTAGCTTTTTTTTTTTGCTATCAATTTATTTCATATTGTACTGCAATTTCTCATAATACTTTGAATTTTTTCCAAATATTATTTGAAGTAGAGCAAAGCTAATGGAAAGTTGGCATTTCCTAACATTGTAACCCTCTAAAAAAATCACTTAGATTTGTGATCCTCACTTTCTCCACTAGCTGAAGAAAGGGAAAATAAACAACTAACAGTTGTCCATCTTCACCATGCATTCTTACAATGTGTGCAACAATTAAGTGAGAGATGTTTCTTCATCTCAATTTTATCAAGTCATCTTATCTAAATCTCTGAAATAGATAAATCAAAATAATGATGATGGTGATAATGAAAGGATGAGAAGCATTGCTTTTTTGGAGCGGCTATCATGGAGCACATGATTTGATTTGATTTGATTTTAAAGCAGGCTATAGTGAATTTTATTGTTAAATAAACCAGATCTGGTTATCATCTACTTCCTTTTTTTTTTTTTTTTTTGAAGTGGCTATTGTACAATTTAGCAATCTGAAAATTAATAAAAGAATCTTGATACTTTCTAAATCCATACAAGATCAGGAAGATCTAGAGGGTCTGGCACCCAAACCGAAGTGCAGGCCAATCGATCCAACATGCTAGGCTCTCATATAAATTGTATGTGGGCTTACCTTTTACAACAGCTAGGCTGCTCATGGGCCAGTTTGACTTGGCTAAACTTAAAAGTGCCCATTGCCTAAAGCTATCACCCAAACCGAAGTGCAGGTCAATTTCACAACATAATGCCTCTGTGGATCAAGTTCATGGGCCTTTAAGCACCACTTCCCGATTCAACCATGGGCATATTGAGGCCATTGTTTGCTATTTCTGCATAACTTTAGTGAAGATTCAGGGTAAAAAAAAAAAACCTTTCTTATTTATATGTTTCTTATTGCTCTAAAGTTACAGCATGCTTCATGTTCTTCTTTTCATGATTGTTCCGAATATTTCAACTCAAGCTGCTTGGTAAATTGTAAATTAATCATAAATTATTTACAAATAACAATTAATTCACAACTACAAAGATTCAGCTCTTTTTCAAACATTCATAAAGAATGAACCTTGTCCTACCTCCATTAGCCACCTCCCATAGGTGATAGTTTCAGCTGGTACATGTGAATAGGAGAGTTTGCTCGACTGTCCATACTCAAGTGTCCCTTGGGATTAGGGCCAAAGGCTCGGCGTGAGATACCTGGGTTATCCAAAAAAAAAAAAGAAACTGGTCCTCTTAACTAAATCATCTTGATGTTCTCCACTATACCTGTAGAAAAACTAAAGAATCTTGAATAGATTTTTGCCATTAGGTTCAGAAGCATGAATTCAAGGTATCTCTGTTTGGACATGTGAAAAGTAATACAAATCCCACTGCAACTACAGAAAACCATAGGATCAATCATAAAGTGGAAGGATCGATCACAAGTTGACTTTAAAGTTAGCTGCAAGAAAGAAAGATGAGCTTTTTCTATAAGCCCCATCATCCTGAAGCCCTGAACACAAAATGCCACTGGCATTTGAATATGGGAGAAGTGAAAGTGGGGATTTGTGCTTTCTCTACCCCTCGTGGGGTTGCTTGCTTGCTTTCTCCAATGAGTGGAGAAAACTCCACTAGGTGCTCCCCACTATTCTCCAAAAATGTGCCCACACTGAATCTAGGTGGCACAACCTGTACAGTATACTGGTTCAGCCAAGCATTATACATTTCCCTGTACAGGCCCCTCACCAAAAGGAATATACGCGAGCTCTGCAGTGTTAGATGAGATTGTTGTGATCTCTGCAGTGACCTAGATGACAGACTTACTCCGAAGCCAATTTTAGCCAGGTGTGTTGATTCGAATATGAGTTTTAACTGAAATGTTAGATTTTCATATAAAAATTCTTAGTATATTCTTCCATTGATTCATCACATACTTCTCCTTTCTTTATGAACACTTGATGTTGGTTATCCTACTAAACATCTTTTTATTTATTTTTTGATGAACTAATGCATTCTTTTTTCCCTTTTCTAATAGGAAACCAGAAGAAGTTTTTGCAGCAAAAGGTGTTAAGCCAACTTTATTTCCTAATCTGAATACTCTTGCCCTCGTTGAGGTATATTCAATTCTTTATCATGGTAGAGGCATCCGGTGCTCTTTTTTGTATGCATGTATTTCTTTTTGAATGTATCTATCTTGTTATCGGTATTATACTTATATATGGTAGCACTTTGTGCGCACTACAACAATTTACATATTTAGCGACGAATTTTTTCGTCGCTAAAAGTCACTAAAACGTCGGTAAAAATTTTTACCGATGAAAATAATTTCGCCGGCCAGACGTCGGTAAAAAGTCGTGGAGAAAACTTTTTACCGACGAAATTATTTTCCGTCGGCAAAACTATAATTTTTACCAACATTTTTTTGACTTTTACCGACGTTTTTTAAACGTCGGTAAAAGTATTTTAGTTTTTAATATAACATTTACCGACGTTGTTTTTCGTCGGTAAAAGTATTTAGAAAAATAAATAAAAAATAAAATACATTTACCGACGTTTTGTTTTGTCGGCAAAGGAAAATAGAAAAAATAAATAAATAATAAAATACATTTACCGACGTTTTATTTCGTCGGGCAAAGGAAAATAGGAAAAATAAATAAAAAATAAAATACATTTACCGACGTTTTGTTTCGTCGGCAAAAGAAAATAGGAAAAAAAATAAAAAATAGAAAAACTTTTAACGACGTTTTTTCCATTGGCAAAAGAAAATAAAAAAATAACTAAATATACTTTTGCCGACGTTAGTTTTCGTCGGCAAAAGAAAATAGAAAAAAGAAATAAATAATAAAAATACGTTTGCCGACGTTACTTTTCGTCGGTAAAAGTTTTTTATTTTTTTTAATATTATATTTGTTTTTTCAATATAATTTTCCTATAAACCTGTTTAAACACCTATATCAAAAATAAACATGCTCATGTACCTGCGTTCAATTTAAAAAATGCATACAAACAAAATTTACTAAATAAACAAACAACCATCGCCATTTTTCATCAAATCATTCATTTCATTAACCAAATATTACAATCATTAATGATACAGTCCCATATAAATGTCCAATATACATACACAATCACTACAAGGAAAAATTACATTTAGCGGCGGTTTTTAACCGCTGCTATATATATGAAAACAGCTGCTAATACCTTTTGCAGCGGAAAAATGTCTGCCGCCACTTTTGTCATAGAAGACAAAATTACATTGTAAACCGCCGACCACAGTCATCTAGCAGTTATACCTAGCATGTGCCAGGGGATTATGCAGGTCATGAATTATGATGAGGCTCCAAAGATGACAATGAGATACTGGAAACAAATATTAAACAAGTGCCATTCTTCTGGGTAAAAAACCCATTTAACATGGCAATATAAAAACAACAAAATCTTTTCAGCTACTCCAACAAAATCTTTTTAATCCCGCTTATTCAATGCTTGGGAGCATTGACCAGCAGACCCGAAAATTTTATTTAAGCCTCACAGATAGCACGGTGGCATTACAGTCTTACTAATCAAGTCCAAAACGTTAATTGTAGTATTGACTTGTAATTTAGCCACTCTTGACAATCAGTTTGTCCACGACCTCGACAAGGGTTGGTTCATAATCACTTGGAGCCTCGAACCCATGGAGATTCATTACAGTCGCAGTGACATTGGCAAGACCTCCGTTGGGTACATCCTTCTGGAACCTGACACCAGCAGCCAGACCAGGTCCTCCAATGGCGACGGGCACCTATTATAAGATTGCAGACAACACCATTAAGATGAGGATTATTGAAAGCAAGTAAATGGCTAGAGAGTACTAAACTGAATTTAAAGAAAGAAAGAAATAAAAAATATTAGGTCATGAAAATTCAATGAGATACTAAGAAATGCAGGACAATGGGATGTGTCATATAATTCTCTGGGTTAAGTTGATGAGGAGGATTTTGGCATCCCACCTCTTCAGGTCAAACTCGTCTTGCCTGCACAAACATCTCCTAAGAAACCCTAGATGCTGTACAAACCTCTCCTAAGGGAAGGTTGGCCCACCAATTTCATCCTTATCCACCTTTCACTCGATGATGAATCACTGGAAAGTTTAGCTCACTTACTGGTTGTAGAGTATGGGAGGTGAGGATTTGGATGTTTCCATCTTTATCTAGTAGAGGCTCCCCCTTCTTGTTCCTCTTCACCATATCCTCAGCATTTCCATGGTCATTAGTGACAACGTATATCCCTCCAACTTGCTCTATTGCATCAAAGATCATCTGCAAAAAAAACCACACACAGCCTTTGTTTTGTGAACAACAATAAAAATACTCCGCCGCATGGTCAAAAGGAAAGCCAAACACAAGTTCTTCAATGAACTACTTATTATACATGAAGTAGTAAAACATCTCTAAAATTTCATATTCCATTGTTCTTGAACATCTGAACAAGAAATAGGGACAGTGGCAGCCTTAAATGTGTTTCACTTCCAACCTCAGTCATAAATTTTGATTTATTTCAGCCAAAACTGGCTAAAAATATCTGTTTCGGTCAGCGGGCCGAAATAGGATGGCTATACATTTTGCTAAAGTACTAAAACTTGGTCGCATTTTTGTGTGCGTCCAAATGCACCATCAACCAATCTAAAAGATCAATACCCAGTTAAAGATCAAGTTGTTTTAAGCCTCTTTTTTCTTTAATGGAAGTTGTTTACTAATAAAAATGTTGATCAAATGTTCTAAAAGCCAATGACAAAGGAAATAGGTCCTCAGCTAGCTCTCTCATTTAAAAAACAGAGGTCATTTTGACATTTGGAATTTTTTTTTTTTTAAAGGATTATATTACTTTTAACAAGGATTTGGCCAGTATAATAACATTTCTGGTTCAGAATATGGTTGCAGGCTAACTCATGATCACCTATAGAAAATATATAATCAGGAGGAAAGTGTGAGAGTTCATTTCTACTTTCTTGCCTCTTAGAGGCTATTCATCTCCATTAAAATGACAGCAATTGGACTTGTATGTATGAAGTAGCAGCAAGCATGTCCATTTTTTTGTAACATAGAGGAAACTAATTCAAGCACTCACTAAGCTTTATGGCCCAATTGACTAAATGGGCAGGTTTGAGCCGGATATTTATACCCTGTATTTGGCCCGAGTTGGATACAAGCTGCTGTTTCTAAAGTTGGGCTGGCCTCGATGTGATTCAGCCTAGCCCAGCCTGGCCATGAACATCCCTAATCAGTGGACTACTGCACAATGGAATTGGAGTAGTAAATTGTGAAATCCAACTTGAAAATAAATTGCATCGTGCACATTTTACCTAGTCAGAGGTTCCCCTTTTACAGGATGAAGTTCGAGGGGAAAAAGATCATTCTCATGCAATTTAATTGATAAAAATGCTGATAAGCGTTACATGATTTTTGGCATACAAAAACAAAGTCTAGAGAGTTCTACTTATAATCCCAACTGCACTTGATATCACAAAAAAAAAAAAAAAAAAAAAAAAAAAAAAAAACCAACTTGTCTAGAGAGTTCTACTTACAAGTCCAACAATGTCTGATACATGAGAAATTGTAGTCCCCAAAGCAGCTCCAAGATAGAAAACTTTGGATCCAGGAGTCTTCGATTTGGGGAAAAAGAAAAAGTAAACAGTTCAATAGTTGAAAAAGAAAAGCAATGGAAAAAAGTAGAGATACAAACAAAAACAACTGATTTCACTAATTAAAGAATTAGAAATATGGAATTGCTCGTAAACTCAAAGTAATAACATAAAAGAAAAATAATTACTCCTAGAAAGAGATGAGCACCCACAAAAGAAAAAGGCAAAGATCCATATCCATATTCCATTGATCGGTTCCTATCAAGAAGAAAAGAAGAAAAGGACAGCAAGGAAAAAGAAAGCAACCAAAAAAAAAAAAAAAAGGTCATCAATAACTGCAACAACAGCACTGAAACTAACATGAAAAAAATGCTCTTAGAACTCCATCACCATATGAATAAATAGCAAATAGAATAAGAGCTCTGGAAAGAAGGCACCGACCTCTAAAGCCAGATACTCAAAATCAGAACAAGGAGGACTTGACACATCATTTCCTCTCTATATGCCTCCAGGTATCGTTAGCAGAAGATGAAACTAGCCAATGAAAGCAAGATCAATAGTCATATTATAAATCAAAAGAAACAAAAGATAAAATGAAGTTGCAATAACACTGCAACTGAATTGAGACCAATCCCATAAGCATATTTCTTAGATGAATGAACATAAAGGCCCTCCTGCAAGAACACTACAACAGAATTGGAACTTGGTCTGGACACCCTTTAACTTTATTTGCTTTTCACTAATTATAGAAATGAACAGAGCAATTGTTACTTGCAGGTAACTCAGGTTTTTCAAAGTTCAAATGCCCTCATTTATTGATAATGGTCTACCATGATTATAAAAAGGCAAACAATAAAAAGATATAAGTAGAATTAATGAATTTAATCTCCACCCGCTATCATATCACTGAAAGAAATTAAAATTCAACCACTGCTACCTACAGCCAATTGCCAGATGCAACCTCGACAGATGCTCCCTTACACCATTGTGATGTGAATGCATCGCAGAATCATTGTACAACATTCGCCTTGTTATACGCCAATTCATACTACTCGTCGCTATCCAATCTCAGCCTTTACTTGGGACTCAATCAAACAGGAATTGCAGAAGCAAGTGGACTAACTATTGGAATGGAGGTTAGATTCTGACGCAGACACAACCGTACAATTCCAAAAATAAAAAAGAAACAAATGAAATCTGAGTGTCAGCATTCTATATGGACAGCACAAGGGGGATATTTTTTCAGTAACACAAAAAACTTTCAAGTGCATAACATGGGCTTTTGGAACTGAAAAGTTTAAGAATTTTCATTTCCATCAATTGAGGACTCGCTGACTGAAATACCACTAATCTACTCCCATAGGTGTGTAAAGAGGAGTCATAGGGATTTTACCTTCGTAGGATCAGGGATGGACTTGGCAATTCGATAATTCTGCAAACAACATACAAAGATTGATTCAGGCCTCCAAATTAAAATTTGGAAAAAAAAAAAAAAGAAGAAAAGGAAATCATTAATGTATAATAAAATATAAAACCTGTAGGTGGGATTGAAAACACACCCCCCTGTTCCATAGCTGTCTAGAGCCCAAAATTCTGGAAAGTATGGTTGGGGATATCTAAAGAATAGTGGTTGGTGAATGAATCATGCTTATCTTGCTGGAAAACAAACTTATGAGTATTCATTTGCCAAATGATTTTGAAGTTTCAAAACCCAATAACAGCAACTACACCACAAGAAAGAAACCAAACTACATCCTATAAGAATGGACTGAATTATTTACTTTTCTCTCAGTTGTACCAAAACATAAATGACTAAGAAGAATCCACAATCCACATTATCAAAAAAAAAAAAAGAAATCCACAATCCACTCCACTAGTATTCTTCATGGACATGCCATGGAAACAAAAAGAGAAATCAACTAACACTGTTGTGGATATTCAAAAGGTTTATTCTCAAAGATTGGGTGTCTCTCTTATTCCCTGGGTGTCTCTCTTATTCCCTAAGCCTTCTTACAAAAGCTAAGAATATAATGCACAATCCCATGGAAGTTTTAAATTATTACTTAAGATGGATGGGGTTGAAGTGAATAAGCACTGATCCAGTGATACAACCAAAGCATATAGCATTAAAAAACTATCTTGCAACAAACAAATAACTTTGCTCTATCTATCAAGGCAAAAATGAATTTTTTTTAAGGGTATTTGAAGCTTGACTGGATAAAGATGAATTATATAAAACTTGAACAATGTTGCAGAGTATAAGAAGACCCTTTGGTTTCTACCTCCTTGATGCATAAGACCTTAGGACTGATATTAAGTTACAACAAATAGATCGTCCCATTCTTAAAATTTTCTGAAGTAATTAAATTCTTCAAAAAATATGATAAAAGGCTACTTTCTGTAATTGTATCTTTCTAATGCAGGTTCACAAAGCCAACTAAAACTAACAAAACATAGAACATCACTAAAAGCCATCAGAATTATAAAAAAATCATGGAATAGTACCTGAACATTTACTACAAGAATAGGTGGAACCTTTCCAGATGAATTCATAGTGGGAAGTTCCACAACCATCTATGTGATCAATTTTCCGCTGACATAAGAAGACATCAACACCAAATGGGATAAAATGCAGCATAATTTGGAGTAAATTCTTTCTTTTTATCCCTGCAATGCAAGTGCATAAAATGGATGCTAAATTAAGATCCACTATATCTTCCGGTAGAGCATAAGATAAACTGTCAACAACACTATACCAACTCCCAACAAATGAACACATCATTCCCAAATTCTCCCCAACTCCGACATCTGATGAAACAAACCACCATGACAGACAACTTCAGATTCCAAGCCCTCACTCAAATAAAAAAAAAACACAAAACACCCACAATCACTCACCCAGAACCCTGACCAATCCAATCCAATCATTCAACCATTCCCTAGAATCTCATGCAACCAAATCAAAACACACATACTAAAGAACAAAAAAAAAAAAAAAAAAAGGGACTACAAGTCAAGAACAAAGCAAACTGAAATACCTCCTCCTTTTTCGATTCTCTGTTACAGAGATAGAGCAGAAAAGGGCAAATGCTTCTGGAGAAGACAACCAGAAAAGGAGTCAACCTTGTGCTGCGTCTGGAGAAACGACCGGAAAAGGGGTCAAACTTGTGCTGGCTTTGGAGAAGACGACCGGAAAAGGGGGCACCGATTTTCTTCAGTGGGATGGGTCTGCGCCTGATAACAGAGATGGGTTTTTGGAGACGGAGAGAGCGAGAGAAAGAGAGCAGAGAGAGACTGACAGCGAGAGAGAGAGCAGAGAGAGACCGAGGGGCAGAGAGCAGAGGGAGACTGAGAGAGAGAGAGAGAGAGAGCAGAGAGAGACCGAGTGAGCGAGAGAGCAGAGAGAGACCGACAGATCGAGCGAGAGAGAGCGCAGAGAGATCAAGCAAGAGATCGAGCGAGCGAGAGAGAGAGAGATCCAGCGAGAGATCGAGTGAGAGAGAGAGAGAGAGAGAGAGAGAGAGAGAGAGAGAAACAACAGAGAGACAGAGAGAGACAAAGGAGAAAAGAGGGATTTTGTGAAGAGGGATTTTGTGGCGGGAGAGGGGAAAAAGGGAGGGGGAAAAATTAAAGGGATTACCGACGTTTTAAATTAAATGTCGGTAATACATTTTCCGACGTTAATTTTCCGTCGGTAAACAAAAATTCATAGGTAAAGATCACTGATTTTAAATTTTTCTAAAAATAAAATTAAACTTTACCGACATTTAAAAAAAAAATGTCACTAAAAGTTCATTTTACTAATAGTCACTAATATTTATTTTTCTTAAAAATGAAGTTAATAATAAAATTGAACTTTGCAACGGTTTTCAAGGAAACATCGCTAAAGTCGATTTTACTGACATTTTGTAATTTGTTGGTATTTTTATAAGGAAAATCAATTTCTTGAGACTCACGAAAATGATAAATCAATTGAATAATTAAAAAATGAAAACCAAGGTATTGAAGCTCTACATGGGGTCTACACTACCCTGTTTGGAAGATTCAATTCAAGCCAAACAAAGAAGAAAAAAAAATTGCAAAAGAAAATCCAGCCATATGAAGGACATCTAAGGTAAGGGAATTTCAAGCATTGTACATAGAAGTGGGGCCCATCATGTGTTCCAATTGATAATACAAAACTGAATTTCAGATTTTGAATTATTTAAGCCAAGATGTAATTTGAAGAATTTCTTAAGAGAGGAAGTGGGCCCAGATTTTGATAGCCTCAAGCAAATTTCAGAGTCCTAAATATGGAGGGTAGTAACCAAAAAGTTGCAAGATAAATTCAAATCCAAAGAATCCATGTTTCCTTAACAACTCTACAAGTTGGATTTCAGTCAATATATGTTTCTAAATATTTGAAAACTTTTGCAAGCCAAGAAGCTATCCAAATGAGATATCACACGTCCAACCCTTTGCCTTCTCAAGCTTCTCTATTCCAAGTTGACATCTAAGCCATGATCGAAGATAAAATTTAAGTTTCAAATTTTGAATCTTGAATCAAGAAAGAAAATAAAACAAAGAAAAAAAAATCCAAAAGAGGCTTTACACATCCAAAGCCATGAAGGTTCAAGATGATATAGTCCAAGTGGAGTCCAAATGCATTCAAATTAGAATTGCATTGCAAATCTGATTTTTATATTTGAAATTTATTTGGAAGAAAACTGGGCCCAAGAGAGGAAGTTGCATGCGATAATAAAAATCCTATTTTCACTAAGATTGTGGGCCAACCCCTAGAAACTCTCTCAAAACCCTCTTGGACCTCACACTACTAATCCTAATTCAATTTGGACCCCACACTATTAATCATTACCCAAATCAAAACCTAACAAGCCAAGTCATCAAAAATACATAAAAGGAGCCAAAAAGAGGCAGCATGTGAATCCATCTTCCCCCATTCCTCTTGGACGACCAGCAACACTTTCTCTTTTTTCATTATTTTTTTCTACATCTCTCCTTATTTCCATCAATATTTTCATCCAAGGCCTTCCCTAAAGAACACCACCACTTGGATTTTTATACTGTCGCGCCACCGCCGTTGCTACCGTTACTCCATCATTGGAACAGTCATTCATCATCTTCCCTTGCTTCAATTTGTAATTCGTCGGTATTCCTACTTTTCCTAAAAATAAGTTAAATTTAAGATTAAAAAGCAGCCTTTTAGCGACGTTTTTTAGAAAATGTCGGTATAAGTAAGGTTTTACCGACGTTTTTTTTACAAACGTCGCTAAAATGAGGGTATTACCGACGGTTTAATTCGTCGGTAAAAGTCTATGATTTTTCTAAATAACTAATTCTAAAATTGACTTTTCCCGACGTTTAAAAAAAAACGTCGGTAAAATTAGAGTTTTAACGACGTTTTAATTTGTCGGTAAAAGTCTCTGATTTTCTACGACCAATGGACGTTAAAAAAGTTAACTTTTACCGACGTTTTTCATAAAACGTTGGTAAAAAACTGAATTTTACCGACGTTTTATCTAAAACGTCGGTGAAAACCTGAGTTTGACCGACGTTTTCAATAAAACGTCGGTGAAAGTCAGACATTTAGCGACGTATTCTAAAAAACGTCGGTAAAATTCAGGTTTTTACCAACAAAATTGTATACGTCGGTAAAGAGTACTCTTTACCGACGAATTTATAAAAGCGTCGCTAAAAAATGTCGCTAAAAGTGCAATTTGTTGTAGTGGCGGCTCATTGGTCCTGAGGTTGGACCTTTTGGCTATTATGAGAGTCTTGATCCTTTCAGTGTAATTAACTTTTAATGGTCCATATCTTCAAAGTTTGATAGATAGGAATGTTGGACATAGCTTATTTTAGAGTACAATGGTAAAACTTTTCTTCTATCATTCCAAATGTCGTGAAATTGCAATATTTGCCTTTGCAATTGACATATTTTTTTGATTTAAATTGTATAGAATTGCACATATAGATGGATAAGAGTTGGATGGATCTGCCGGATCGTTTCGGCACTCGATATACTAGAGGTATTGAGGATTTCATTGCTCTTGGTAGTAATCATATTGACGTCGCGGGCAGGATTCGTTGTCCATGTAGGATTTGCAATAATAGGTATTATAAGCAGATCAATGAAGTAAAAGATCATTTACTTGACAATGGGATGGACAAGCATTACACTCGATGGGTACATCATGGTGAAGAATATGAAGAGTTGTCTGATGATGATGATGACGATGATGTTGGTGCTGATGAAGGGGTTGTTTTTTATGGGGTGCATGATCTACTTCAAGATTTAGGGGCATCTACTCGTATGGATAATCCAGTGCCAAACATGCAATATGGAGATGCAGATAATTTTACAACCACAGAAGTAGAAACATTTAGTGGTATTAATAGGAGAGAAGGAAATGCTACTTTGTTTGAGAAACTCATGAATGAATCGGGGCAACCTTTGTATCCAGGCTACAAAAAATTCTCAAAATTAGATTATCTCGTGAAGTTGTTTCATGTGAAGGTAATTAATCGTTGGAGTAACAAATCATTTGATATGATTCTTCAACTGATTAAAGCAGCATTGCCTGAGGGTGAGACGCTACCAAAGTCCTATCATGAGGCGAAGACATTAATGCGAGAGTTAGGGCTTGGTTATATTGCAATACATGCATGCAAGTATGATTGTGCACTTTTCTAGGGGAAGGACAATGAAAATCTTTGAAGTTGTCCAGAATGTGGAGAGCCGAGGTACAAAGTTGTTGAAGGCAAGTTTAAGAAAATACCACAAAAAGTTTTACGATACTTTCCACTTAAACCAAGACTTCAAAGGTTGTTTATGTCAAGGATGACTGCTGTAGATATGAGGTGGCACAAAGAAAAGCGAGTTCGGGAGGAAAATGTATTTAGGCACCCAGCTGATTCTAAAGTCTGGGAAGACTTTGACAAAGAGAATGAGTGGTTTTCAAATGAACCTCGCAATATCCGCCTAGGCCTTGCAAGCGATGGGTTCAACCCTTTTGGTGACATGAGTACCATGTACAGCATGTGGCCAGTAATGCTCATGCCTTATAATTTGCCACCATGGAAATGTATGAAGGATCCTTTCATCTTCATGTCACTACTTATTCCTGGTCCTAAATCACCGGGAAATGACATTGATGTGTATTTACGACCGTTGATAGATGAATTAAAAGATTTGTGGGAGAATGGCGTGGAGACATATGATGTTGTGACCAAGCAAACATTTCAGTTGCACACTGCATTATTTTGGACTATTAATGACTTTCCTGCATTTGCTAACTTGTCTGGATGGAGCACCAAAGGCAAAATGGCATGCCCAAATTGTAACAAAGACACAGTTTCTATGTATCTAAAGAACTGCCACAAGTTATGTTATATGGCCAATCGTCGTTTTTTGCAATCGCGACATTCTTGGCGGAGTCGTGGTAAGAACTTATTTGATGGGAAGGCTGAGAACAGGCCAAAACCAAAGGATTTGTTTGGGGATGATGTGTTATCACAACTTGAACTGGTTGAAGTATGGAAATTTGGGAAGAATCCAAATAACAAGAAAAGGAAGCGCACGCAAATTGAGTTGAATTGGTCAAAGAGGAGTATATTTTTCGAATTACCGTATTGGCGAACCCTGAAGCTACGTCACAACCTTTGTTGACACCAAAAATGTCACTATGTCCCTTCAACACCAAAAACTACATGGAGCCACATCCTGCCATAAATAGGAAGGCGCCACTTCAAGCACTAGATCTTGTCAGAATCAAACAAAAACTGCAAGATCCTTCAAAGCAGCCAAAAGAGGGGTACACATGAAGTTTCAGGCCATTTCTACATCATTTGGCCTAACTTCACTCCTCCGACAGCCAGACAGGAGCTCCCGGCAGCGACAGTGTCGAAGACTTCAAAACTTCGATCAGAGCCTACGGATGGTCTCAGAATACCTCCAAAAGGCTCCATGCCAAATTCCAAGTCAAAACGGACAACGTTTGACCATTCATCACAACTCTCGGGAAGCAAAAACAAGCCTATCGGCGGCGGGAGCACCCGGAATCATGGCATCCAAATTGGAGCTAATGGATAATCTCAAAAATGACTCCAATAGGTCCCCTATCAAGTTTTAGGTCAAACGGACATCGTTTGGCCTAGTTTCAAAGCTCGGCATTTTCCTCGAGGTGAAATCAAGGCGAGCATTTGCGGGACCCCAAAAGGCTTCAAAACTCAAACCAAAGCCCATGGTTGGTCTTACTTACTACTCAGGAGGCTCCCTGTCAAATTTCAGGTCAATCGGACATCGGTTGACCGCAGGTCAAAGCTCGGCATTTCTCTCATGGCGAAATTAAGGCAAGCATTTGCGGGACCCCAAACGGCTTGAAAACTCAAACCAAAGCCTATGGTTGGTCCTATCTACTGCTCAAGAAGCTCCACGTCAAATTTCAGGTCATTCCGACATCGTTTGGCCTAGTTTCAATGCTTGACAAAAAATCGGCAATACCACACAACAAAGTCTTCGGCTTTCCAGAAAAATAGGAAACTTTGTGCTCCGATTTGCATGGCTTCTCATCGGGTTTTCTTCAAGAGAATCAGGCCAATAAATGAGGGGAAATGTCAGAAAAAATACAGAAGAAAAAAGAATGAAAAAAGATCGAAAAACGACGAAGAAAAGGCGACCGAACGGCGGCCGAGAAATGGGCCCAAAGCCCATGGTCGCCGGCGACCTTGGCCCATGGTCGCCGGCGACCATGGCTTTTGGGCCCATTTCTCGGCCTCCGTTCGGTCACCTTTTCTTCGCCGTTTTTCGATCCATGGCCCAAGGTCGCCGACCCATGGTCGCCGGCGACCATGGAATTCCGGCGACCCAAAAATCGCCGGAAGACCCCTTTTTCGGGTCCTTTTCGCGCTTCGAGTTGATTGGTCCCTGTGATTTTTCCAAAATCTGATTTTTCGTGCATGAAATCCGTCGATCTTCGTCAACATCACAGATTCGCCGCCGAAATCATTGGATGATCATTAGATGCCTCGAAATCGCCAACCGGCCGACAAAGAAAGCACACTTTCTGCCAGCCCGATCGTGAAATCGACAGGACAGATGTTGCTGGCACGTTGACATTAATCAATGTCTGAAATTGCATCATCATCCGACATCAAACAACATGTGGATCCACCGGCGGTCATCGCAAGAAGAATTCCAAAAGACGCGGCGCGGCCCGCGACTCTTCAGGCGATTTGGCGACCAATTAATGAGGTTAAATGACCCATTTTATGACAAGTTAATGTAGTCATTAACTCATTATTTTGGACGGCCCAATCAAAAGCAAGCAAATGGGAGTTACAAGTCAAAGGATTTATGGCATTAATCCATGAAACTCCTCCCATGATGGGGATTAAAGACAATTAAAAGCTCATTATTCTCCATCGACCAATCAGATTCAAGGAAAAAGGAGTTACAAAACAAATAATTTAAAACTTGTAACTCCTCCCATTATGAGCATTAATGCATTCAATGCTCATAAACCCTCCTAAATGGCTACCAAAGGCCTATAAATAGGAGGGCATTCCAAAGGGAAAAGGACAGACGAAGAACGGAAAAAAGAATCCAGAGAATTGCCCGGAAAATCCAGAGGCCCTGCAACTCTGCTGCAAAGACCGCCAAAAGGTGATTGAAGCACCCTTGGGGGGCCACCCCCCCAAGGACCTCCCTTCTTCTATCAACATGGCTAAAACGTGGCTTTTCAGCCCGTTTACTTAGCCTTTTATCGGATATAAGACCTTCTCTTGGTCTTTGTCCTTTAAAAATCTGAGGTTTAAAAAGCCAAGCCAAGAATCTAAGCATCGTGTTCTCATCTGTATGAACGATGGAGGAGCCCATACATGACTCACGACCGTCGATCTGAACATGTCCCCACAATCGAATGAGAAGTCAGATTCCTTTTCTTGATTTCTATTGTACTTTATTTTTCTTTTAGAGACAAAAATCACAATTCTTGTCTTTCATGATAGATAAGATTTGTAAATCGCCTTTTACGGCAAAATCGCCTTTTACGGCAAACAAATGAAATCGCCTTTCACGGCATATAAAAAAAAAACCTTTGTCTCTTTTCTTAAAATATGTGTGCAATGGAAAACTAGAAAAAGTTTCATTTCCCCTTTCTACTTGTGAAGGTGGATCTTCGGATCACCGTTTCTAAATTCCAAATAGAAAAGTGAAATTGGCATACCCGTACAAAAAGAAAGAAAGATGTTGATACCCTTTACTTTTCTTCTCCTCCCCTCCGCCGTACCCCGAAAGACCCAGGGCGGAGGCAGCGGGAGAGAGGGAAGAATCGGGTCCATCAAGCTGGCACACCCGGTGGGACACGTTCATTTGAGAACATGAACTTAGATTCTTTGGCACCTTTCTAGTTGGTGGCCAATGTTGAATCTTGCATAAAAAAAAAAAAAACATGGGATGTGGTTTTTTATTTTTGGAAATTTCTTTCTTTAAGTCTATTTCCAATCTTTCTCCTTCTTGAAAAAAAAATATATCTTCTCTTGTTCTTTGAATTCAGATCTGAGAAATCTCGATCTCCTCCCTTTTGGACTCAGTGCCCGCAGAAATGTTTGAGCACGTTTTTAGATTGGGAAAGGGACCGTTTGCTCTCTTTAACGAGTTCAAAAAAAAAATCAAAAAAAAATCTGATTTCAAACTTGTCAGATTTTCAAAAAAAAAATCTCCTTTCTTTTGGATCCAAATTTGAGAAATTTTGGTTTTCTTTTCTTTCTGACTTAGGGCTCGCAGAAATTGTTTGAGCCCCTGTTCAGACTGGGAACGGACCATTCGCTCTCGCTGATGAATCCATCAAAAAAATCTGATTTTAAACTTGTCAGATTTCTTTTAAAAAAAATATCTTCTTTCTTTTGGATCCAAATTTGAGAAATTTTGGTTTTCTTTTCCTTTCTGACTTAGGGCTCGCAGAAATTGTTTGAGCCCCTGTTCAGATTGGGAACGGACCATTCGCTCTCTCTGATGAGTCCATAAAAAAAAAAGGGGGGAGCATTTGAGAACACGAAAGTTTTACCGATTGCGTTCTTTAATCGAGGTTGATCTAAGAAAAGCCTTGTCCAGAGTTTGGAGACAGCTAGGCTGTTCTAGGTAAGGGTCCTCCAAACGGGTTCATTAAGTAATCCTACCCTTACCTGGGGGCTGGTCTATCAACATTGGTTTCATAAGAACGAATCGTGAGAACTCGATGTATTCTCAAACCCGAAAAAAAAAAATTTCGTCGATTTTTGGTTCAAATTTGAGAAATCTTGATCTCTTCCTTTTCAGACTCTGTGTTCGTAGAAATGTTGAGCACGTGTTTGAATTGGAACATCATTTGCTCTCTTTGATGAATCCGATACTGACTTTCAAAAAAAATCTTCAAAAAAAAAAAACTTCTGTCACGTCTGGGTTCAAAGTCGAGAAATCTTGACCTCTTCCTCCTCGGATTACTGTGCTCGCAGAAATGTTGAGCACGTGTTTGGGTTGGAACGTCATTTGCTCTCTTTGATGAATCTGATCCTGGCTTTTCTAAAAAAAAACTTCCGTCATTGATGGGTCCAGATTCGAGAAATTCTGGTTATTTCCCTTTCGGACTCTGTGCTCGCAGAAATGTTGAGCACGTATTCGGATCGGAGTGCCATTTGCTCTCTTTTGTGAACCCAACCTTGACCTTTCAAAAAATCCCATCTCGTGTCCATTTCAAGGATGCGATTTACAACATCTGTGCCTAGCGGTGCAAGTACGCCCTCTCGGGTCTACTGTATTCGCGACCGACACATTTGTACTCCCAACCTTATATCATTTTACCTCGAGTGAGCCTCGCTCCTCGGTAATCTGAATTAAGGTTCACAATTGCTTCTAGCAGTCACTGGAACGCTCACTCTGAGCCTTTCATACTTGCGTTTAGAACAATTGTATACTCTATGGCTTTTTGCCTTCTTCATCTTGCTTGGGTCGGGCCTTGTCCCCTCGAGCAAATTGAAAAGACAAAACCATAGTTTATTTCCATTTATGATCACCACATTCTTGTGATTACTAATGGATCCGGTCTTGTTTCAGAAAGGTTTTTCAAAAACTAACATGGCAGCTTCGTTGATAATCACCTTCGACGAGAACAAGTACCGGCTAATGCTTCAAGAGAAGCAAAACGAACGCGCTCTAAAGCGCCTCGCCAGCGGCCGAAGTGTCACTTCCTTCGGTAACGCACAAGTTACCGGGTCGACCTCCTCTCCCCGGTCCATCGTCTTCGGGTCGCTGGGACCTTTCCCACTTCCCGCAGAAGAAACAACTCCTGCCAAGAAGCAGAGAACCGCCCCTGGGCGCGTCACTACCGTGACACCAAGGGCAACCGCCAAGAAGACTGAAGCCCGCGACAACCCCGCGAAACCTCAGCCTGCAAGAAACCAGGTCTACCTCAAGACTTGGTCTCCAAGACCTTCTCCAAAACAAAGAAGGTCCCAAAGATCTGCAAGGCCAGCATACCTGGCCCCGCTCAAGGAGAACCGGTTCTACCCTCTCTCGTACACGAAAGAGGAGAAACCAGCCCTCCACCAAACAAAATCTACCCAGCACGAGCCGGCTTATTCCTATAAGCCCAGGATCAAGTCGTGCATCATCAGGCCTCAGCGAGAATCTGTCAAGGCCTGTATTCCTGCAACTCGGCCCTTCATCTCAACAGGGGCCGAGCTCGCCAAATTTAAAGCTTCTCTGCGACAGGCTAAGGACCGCATCCAGATCCTGTCCTTGCCAAATTACAAAGAAGACAAGCTCGGCTACTACGCGCGAAGGACCACCTCCTTCGTGGCTAGAGCAAAGCCCGAGCTAACTGAAGCTCAAATCGCTCGTCGTATGCGTCGCCGCGCGGCGTATCGGCAAAAGAGACTAGAGAAGCAAAGAGCTCAGCACTCCATGCTCCAGGCCTCTCAAAAATGGGTCGAAAAAGAAGCACCCAACCAAGTTGCTACTGTCCATATGGTTGGCAAAACCAGAAGGCGCCAGAAGTCAGCAACAAAAATCCATGTCAAGCGACCGGTGACTCGCAGCGTCTCCCAGGCGCGAAGACATAGAGAAGATTCTCCCACTCCTTCAAGTCAAAGACAACGGAGCAATCACTCTTCGAGCTCTTCATCCAAAAGAATGAGCTCCAGCTCAGTCACCAAGACGATATCCTCATTCGACTCTCGAAAGATGAACGTCTTAGTCACAAATGCTGAGCAGCCTCCGCCGCAAGATGACGTAGCCGCACGCATCCAGCAGCTGGAGCAAGGACAACAGAGGATAGAAGCTCTCATGGAGAACTTACTTCTTACCCTCCAACGTCCACTGAATAATGAAGCTCCTCCAATTCACCACGAAGAGGAGGTGAATGAGTCACGCGCCCTTACCAAAGAGGACGTTGACGATATCCTCGCCAAAGCAAAGGAAGAGGATTCACTAAAGGAACACGGAATCAAGCCGCCATATCCCTTATGGATGGACTCGGTACCGTTTCCTACCAAATTCAAACAGCCCACTCTCCAAACATATACGGGGAAGGGCTCGGCCAGACAACATGTCATCCATTTCAAGATCCTGACGGGAGCCATCGCGGATCAAGATGCCCTCAAGATCCGTCTCTTCGCAAGTACTCTAAAAGGTACGGCCTTTGATTAGTACTCCCAGGAGGACTCTATCCAAAACTGGGCCATGATAGAGACACGCTTCCTAACTCACTTCAAAGGTGAGGATCATCCTGTGACTATGGCTCAACTCTGCAGCCTAAAACAGGGAGAGAATGAGTCGACATACGACTACATTCACAAGTGGAAGGCAATGGCGTACAAATGTTCAGAGGTACTGCCACAAACGTCGCTGGTCAACATCTGCCGTAACAACATGAGAGTCAAAGATATGCTCCATGATTATCGGCAACAAATCAAAGAATCTGGGAGAACTCCTAGAAGCATCTATGGAGGCTGAGACGGTGATCAAAGACCTCAGCAGTCAGAAATCATCACAGAAGGAGCCGACCGCCATTGCAACCTCGAAGCAAAAGAAAAGGAGGTTCTCAATGTGCAAACCAAGTCAGCTCCGCAGCCACCAAAGAAAGCTAAAAACAAAGGTACAGGTAAGAGACCTGAACTCTCTAATGCCTTCAAAGAACGAGTAGAAAAGAAATACCCGTTCGATGAAGATGTCGAAGAAATCTTCGAGGCTCTCTTGGCAAACGGGAAGCTCACCCTGCCTGAACCCAAAAGACCAGGAGATGTTGGCAAAACCAACGATCCCCGGTACTGTCCATACCACCAGATGATCTCGCATCCTCTCAACCAATGCTTCGTTGTGAGAGAAAAGATCAACGAGATGTGGAAAAACGGAGTCATCCCTTTGACAAAAACTATGGGTCTGCCTCCGACAACATGGTGTCGTATGGACAAACACAAAAGTCACCAAAGAAGAAGGTCACTACTTCCTTCAAGGTGATAAAAATGGCTCAAACATCCCAAGAGCTAGTCCTGTGCCCAACACCAGATGGACAGCCCATATGGGTACATCCCGATCTCCTGGAAGATGAAAACTGGGAGATCGTCAAAACAAAGCCGACCGCTCGACAGCGAAGGCAAGCCAGGAGACAACTCCGCAAGCTTAAACAGCAGGAGAAAGCTCAACCAAAACAAGAAGTTCCTGAAAAGACAGAAACTTCCCCTACCCCTTCACTGGGGGCAACAGAAAAGTCTCCTTCCGAGACTTCGAAGCCGGCAAGGAAATTCACCCTTCGTGATTTCATGCCATTACTACTAAAGACTGAAGACATGCAGGGGGCATCATACTCTTGCAATTCAGTAGTTGGATTCCCCATGGATGGGTACGAGTCCAGTGACACCGATGAATGGGAGGAATCCCTCGAAACAGGAGAATACCTCTCCGACGAGGAATGGATCCCCGAATCCCACCTCATGCCGGTGATCTGGTATAACCCTTTACAACCACAGGGATCTTGGTCTGATGATGAAGGAGACCAAGAGGTTGTTCAAGAAAATGCTGTTGACACAGCACCTGCCAATGCTCCGGTAGAACCCGATCAGGAGGAACCACAAGGAGTAGATGAAGAAGAAGATCTGGCTCCTATGCCTGATCTCGAAGAATATGCAAGGATCTTGCAGCGTCTTGCCATAGAGCAAGGACAAGATCACATCAATCAGCTTCATCGCAATCCAGAACCGGTGATCCCGGAAAATCTACAGGAGTCCCCTCCAGTAACTCCTGAAAATGAAGAAAACTGCTGGGTGGATGATCCCCTTACATTAGAGGATGAATCTGACTCCCAACAATCCGTTCCGGAGACGTTTCCTATTGCTTGCAATGCGATAGTTCGAGACGACAGCGCCTCTGGAGCTTCATCTGCCGAGGCCACAAACTCCCATATGGCATCTTCTCAACCTTCGTCTCCTGAGACTGTCACATCAGAGTACAGACCTCTTCTAGCTGACTACCTTGAAGACGTCTCTACCGATGAAGTCTACCCAGTCAACCGGTCCCAGATGCCCAACCTCATGGGTGATGTCTGGACCGATGAAGTTGTAAACAAAGAAGACAAATTGCTGGACGCTGTTCAGGACTTGTTCCCGGAAAATGCTCCATGCAATGCAATCACTGAGGATGGTAATGTTGGCACGGAAGCATCTTCAGCAAATGAAAAGGATCAGCCCCTTAATCCCGAGGGTGGACTTCCGAATGAAGAACCGTCTCCAGAAGCTCTCAAAGTTGGTAAAGGTACCCGCTCTGGCCGGGATTACCACAAAAACTACAATCTAACTTCTTCTTCTTATGTAAATCCTTCGGGACAGAATGTAAACGCCCCAAGTGGCAACATTAATGAAAATGCAGGCCCTAAAGAGGCTTTCAAGTATGACTTGATTGAGCACTTTAGACACATACCTGCACGTCTGCACATCCTAGACTTATTACGAATGTCTCCCCAAACTCGTGATAGTCTTATTTCAGAACTGCAAAGACTAAATGTGGATGTCGACAAGCATGCCCCACAAGTCCTACAAATTGAAATGGACTATAGGGTTAAAAAATCAAATACCTCCTCAAAAGGAGAAAAGAAGAAGACTGAGGGATCTCGCAATGATTGCCTCTCTGTTCAAAAAGCAGCAAGTGCAACTATCGCCTTCAGTAAGGAAGACCTCCTACTAGGCGAAACAAAGCACAACCGGCCCTTATACTTTACAGGGTACATCAAAGAGATGCCGATACACAGAGTACAGATCGATCCGGGTTCTGCCCTCAACCTCATCTCTACTTCGGCACTCGAAGAGCTGGGCATCCCACCTAGCAAGCTGAGTCATACATCCCACCTAGCAAGTTTGTTGGCGACGACGGCTTGGTACATCGGGTATTTGCGGACAAAAAGCCTTTCAAAGGCAAAGAAGTCCATTTTGTAGACTCGCAGATGTACAAAGATGAAAATGAAGAAAAGGAGAAAGAAACAGCATCCTTTGCCGAAAGTCTCCAGAAAGATAAAGGCAAGGCTCCTCAGCAATCACCGGAAAAAAATCAACCATCCGGCAAAACCGAGGAGATCAACCAATCTCCTTTTGTTGTCTCCCTCAAGTCTTCAAAGCCGCTGGTGATCACTACCAAGGCAAAGAAGACCAAACAAAAGCCTGGGGGCAAGTTTGTCATCTCCTTTGTGTCTATTATGCAAGACACAGATTCAGATTCAGAAACAGAAGACGACACGTCGTCAAGCCAAGCTGATACTCAGCAAGCTCAACCTGCTCTCACTCCATTGGAGGCACCTGCTGGCATAGACGATCCAGCATCAGCTTCCTTCGTTGTTCCGACAACCTCACCAAAAGAAAAGCCGGTCTTTTTCCACAGGTCGGCGGCTTCTTCATCAAACTCTTCGCTTGAGCCTTTCCAAAACGAAGGTATGCCACAACTATCCTTGTATAGTCCAATGGCGCAAGCTATCATGAAAAAAGTGGGCTATGACGCTCGAAATCCAATCGGCTTGGGAGGTGGCCACGGTATCCTCGTACCATTAGAGCCCACCCTGACAAAAGGCCAGTAGGAGGATTGGAAACTCTATCGTCATATAGAAAAGTCTTCATACGGACTGGGCTACGACCCTGATGCTCCCATGAGACAGTTGACCCAAAGGCTACAAAGTCGTCTGGCCGACGAAGCCTCAACATCTCGTGTCTGTGAAGATATTGATCTCCCTGGATACCTCTTTGAAGAGTTACCCGTCAAGGATCCAGGAAGCTCCTCCAATTGGTTCGATTTCTCTGATGATGAAGAGGAGTTGTCCGATGATACAGATGCACAGTCTTCTGGTCCAGAAGAACCATCATCTCCAAAAGAAGTGCCATACTTCGATCCAGTTTCAACAGGTGATTGGGACTATCTCATAGCGAGTCTTGAGAAGAGTGCCGATCAAGAAGACCCATGGTCAGAAGCACAGCCTTGGTCTGAGAATACCTTTGAAACTCCGGAAGGTCTTGTTGAGTTGAAAGCCTCCGAAAATATTGAGGAGGAACCACCTTCAAGTCTTCCAACAGAAGATTCTGTTCAAAAGATAGAAAATAAAAGAAAAGAAGAAAAAAAAAAGAAAAGGAAACTTTTCTACATCTACATGGGGTTTTTCTTGGAAAAAGAAGACCTACTTGAAGCCATGGAGAAGAAGAAGAAGAAACTTGAAGATCCTCGAGAAATTCTTTATCTTGAAGCACTCTTGAAGGTTTTTTGCAAAAAGATAGCAACAAGAGAAAGAAAACCCATCTCCATTGCTTTTATAGAAAAAGCAAACCAAAAGAGGAAAGGAGGAGAAAAGCAAGGAAGTAAGTGCTAAAAATTAGCAAACTTCCTAAAAGAAAGGGAGATTTGAGATATTCTCTCCTAAAGAGGAGATTCTTGAGAAATTCTCTCAAAAAAGAAAGGAGATTTGAGAAACTTTGAGAAAATCTCTCCCAAAATCAAGGAAACTTGAGAGATTCTCTCCAAGTAAGGATATTTTTAGATATTCTCTACACAAAAGGGATATTTTTAGATATTCTTTACAAAATGACACCACATGAGATCTAAGCCATTTTTAAAAGCTTAAGGTCCCATGGGTTAGCCCATATGAGCCAGGTTTGACCACCTAGGCACTAAAAGTGGCTTTTAGTCAAAATTCCTCTAACCAAGAGCATACAAAGATGATTCCATGCCTCTCTTGAGTTGATTGGACCATACAAAAAAAATTCCAAGCTTCATGGGCTTCCAAAAGAAACCCAAACCATCCAACCCCATGCACCAAATCAAGCCACAATCTTGAAATTGACATTCCACAAAAAACCAAACCACTCCAATGGACCCAAAATTGTCCCAAAGAGTGACCAAAAACCAAACCATGGTCCCCTAACTTGCCACATACAGCTTGTTAGGTCACAAGGCCGAAACCAAAAATCAAAATCCCGACCCCCTAACTCGCCACATACAGCCTGTTAGGTCACAAGGTCAAAAACCAAAAAACCTTCTTAACTGCCTAATGTGCCACATAAAGCCTTTAGGTTCACAAGGTTAAAAGGAAAAACCCAAAACCAAAAACCCATATCCAAATGTCATTTCAAAATCCTTGCCTTGAGACGGTACATGACCCCTCTCATTACCGCAAAATCCCTTGGAAGCTCAAAAAAGCAACTCCATCAAAAGAAAAACGCTCAAGACTCTTGGTCAAGCAAGAAGATGTCCTTCAAATTCTCTTCGAGGCACACCGACTGCTAGAGTTGAGCACCTTGTCGCTGTACCTCGAGGGGGCATTTGTTGACACCAAAAATGTCACTATGTCCCTTCAACACCAAAAGCTACATGGAGCCACATCCTGCCATAAATAGGAAGGCGCCACTTCAAGCACCAGATCTTGTCAGAATCAAACAAAAACTGCAAGATCCTTCAAAGCAGCCAAAAGAGGGGTACACATGAAGTTTCGGGCCATTTCAACATCATTTGGCCTAACTTCACTCCTCCGACAGCCAGACAGGAGCTCCCGGCAGCGACAGTGTCGAAGACTTCAAAACTTCGATCAGAACCTACGGATGGTCTCAAAATACCTCCAAAAGGCCCCATGCCGAATTTCAAATCAAACGGACAACGTTTGACCCTTCATCAACTCTCGGGAAGCAAAAACAAGCCTACCGGCGGCGGAGCACCCCGGAATCATGGCATCCAAAATGGAGCTAATGGATCATCTCAAAATGACTCCAATAGGTCCCCTGTCAAGTTTTAGGTCATACGGACATCGTTTGGCCTAGTTTCAAAGCTCGGCATTTTCCTCGAGGTGAAATCAAGGCGGGCATTTGTGGGACCCCAAAAGGCTTCAAAACTCAAACCAAAGCCTATGGTTGGTCTTACTTACTACTCAGGAGGCTCCCTGTCAAATTTCAGGTCAATCGGACATCGGTTGACCACAAGTCAAAGCTCGGCATTTCTCTCATGACGAAATTAAGGCAAGCATTTGCGGGACCCCGAACGGCATCAAAACTCAAACCAAAGCCTATGGTTGGTCCTATCTACTGCTCAAGAAGCTCCACGTCAAATTTCAGGTCATTCCGACATCGTTTGGCCTAGTTTCAATGCATGGCAAAAAATCGGCAAAACCGCACAACAAAGTCTTCGGCTTTCCAGAAAAATAGGAAACTTTGTGCTCCGATTTGCGTGGCTTCTCATCGGGTTTTCTTCAAGAGAATCAGGCCAATAAATAAGGGGAAATGTCAGGAAAAATACAGAAGAAAAAAGAATGAAAAAAGATCGAAAAACGGCGAAGCAAAGGCGACCGAACGGCGGCCGAGAAATGGGCCCAAAGCCCATGGTCGCCGGCGACCATGGAGTTCCGGCGACCCCAAAAGTCGCCGGAAACCCCTTTTTTCGGGTCCTTTTCGCGTTTCGAGTTGATTGGCCCCTGTGATTTTTCCAAAATCTGATTTTTCGTGCATGAAATCCGTCGATCTTCGTCAACATCACGGATTCGCCGCTGAAATCATTAGATGATCATTAGATGCCTCAAAATCGCCAACCGGCCGACAAAGAAAGCACACTTTCCGCCCGCCCGATCGTGAAATCGACATGACAGATGTTGCCGGCATGTTGAGATTAATCAATGTTTGAAATTGCATCGCCATCCGACATCAAACAACATGTGGATCCACTGGCGGTCATCGCAAGAAGAATTCCAAAAGACGCGGCGCGGCTCGTGACTCTTCAAGCGACTTGGCGACCAATTAATGAGGTTAAATGATCCGTTTTATAACAAGTTAATGTGGTCATTAACTCATTATTTTGGACGGCCCAATCAAAAGCAAGCAAATGGGAGTTACAAGTCAAAGGATTTATGGCATTAAAGCCATGAAACTCCTCCCATGATGGGGATTAAAGGCAATTAAAAGCTCATTATTCTCCATCGGCCAATCAAATTCAAGGAAAAAGGAGTTACAAAACAAATACTTTAAAACTTGTAACTCCTCCCATTATGAGCATTAATGCATTCAATGCTCATAAACCCTCCTAAATGGCTACCAAAGGCCTATAAATAGGAGGGCATTCCAAAGGGAAAAGGGATCTGAAAAAAAAGGAGACGAAGAACGGAAAAAGAATCCAGAGAATTGCCCGGAAAATCCAGAACCCCTGCAACTCTGCTGCAAAGACCACCAAAAGGTGATTGAAGCACCCTTGGGGGGCCACCCCCCCAAGGACCTCCCTTCTTCTACCAACGCGGCTAAAACGTGGCTTTTCAGCCCGCTTACTTAGCTTTTTATCGGATATAAGAACTTCTCTTGGTCTTTGTCCTTTAAAAATCTGAGGTTAAAAAGCCAAGCCAAGAATCCAAGCATCATGTTCTTATCTGCATGGACGATGGAGGAGCCCATACATGACTCGCGACCGTCGATCTGAACGTGTCCCCACAATCGAATGAGAAGTCAGATTCCTTTTCTTGATTTCTATTGTACTTTATTTTTCTTTTAGAGACAAAAATCACAACTCTTGTCTTTCATGATGGATAAGATTTGTAAATCGCCTTTTACGGCAAAATCGCCTTTCACGGCAACAAATGAAATCGCCTTTCACGGCATATAAAAAAAACCCTTTTGTCTCTTTTCTTAAAATATGTGTGCAATAGAAACTAGAAAAAGTTTCATTTCCCCTTTCTACTTGTGAAGGTGGATCTTCGGATCACCGTTTCTAAATTCCAAGTAGAAAAGTGAAATTGGCATACCCGTACAAAAAAAAAAGAAAGATGTTGTTACCCTTTACTTTTCTTCTCCTCCCCTCCGCCGTACCCCGAAAGACCCGGGGCGGAGGCAGCGGAAGAGAGGGAGGAATCGGGTCCATCAATCTTTACTTGGAAGGTTGGATTCCTCATTGGGTAAGCATTCCTATAGTTAAAGTTTCCTAATTGCTTTAGAAACTAAAATTAGAAGGTGTTGCACGCCTAAGGTAGCTAGTTGCTAATTTTATAGGAAGGTCCTCTTAATTTCCTATTTCTAATTGGAGAAAAACTTAGAAGGAAATAAATCATCTCTTTATATCTCCCATTTGGGCGTCCAAGAGGAGGTTAAGAAAAAGATTAGAGAGAGAGAGAGGCCCTAGGCGTGCAACAAGAAGAAAAACCCTATGGCTGTCCACACCTAGGTTTCACACCCATTGCTGGCTTCTTCTTTCTTCCTTGAAGAGAGGAAATCAGGTCTGGGCTTTTTTCCACAGATTATAGTTCAGAAAACCTCTCAAGGAATCCATTGTTCAATCCCACAATCATAGCCAATCAGATTGGGTTGTGGAATAGAGGAGAAGATCAAGAGGAAAGTTACTGCAGGAAATTCCAGCAATTTGCATTGCTGATTGCAAGCCTGTGGTCAGTCCTTTGGAACTTTGGTTTCATACATTTGAAGTCTTCATATCATCAAGGTATTAGTCATCTCTCATCTCCTTTTATTATACACTTGTTGATCATGATTTCATGGCGTTATTATGCGTATCTATGGCTAATTTGCGCTGCCCAGATCAGATTTCATCAAATATATTTTGCTGATTCAAAATCAGCCATGGACGTCCCTAACATGGGAGTTCAGATCTGAATCGCATAGACTTTCATTTTTGTTATCTGGGATTGGTCACAGGGCCAAACATTACTCAGTTGCAGAACCATTCTTTATCTATGCTTGGTCACAGGGCCAAACATTACTCAGTTGCAGAACCATTCTTTATCTATGCTTGGTCACAGGGCCAAACATTACTCAGTTGCAGAACCATTCTTTATCTATACTTGGTCACAGGGTCAGTCGTTACTAGAACTCAATCCGCATAACACATTTTGAGTTAAAGGGTGCAGATCACTTCTTCTTAAGTTCCCGTTATTAAACCCAGGAGAGACACTCAAGAGGTACAGTATATTTAGAGGTATGCAATTGAGAGCAAAAGAAGAAAATTTTTATTAATGAGGTAAGAATATATCCTTCATGGAGTACAATCATACAAAAGAAAGGTACATAATACAACTACACAAAAGAGAGAAAGAGGGTAGATAATCTCAAGTGTTGCCAGAGGGAGCCTCGAGAGGAAGTGATGGACAGTCTTCAAGAGGGGCTTCGGGCTGAGGAGCTTCAAGAGGGACTTCAGAAGAAGCGTCAGGAAGGACGGTGGCAGATGAATTAGGGAGAGGCGCGGGACACTGCTCCATCATCTGATCTTCAAGCTTAGGTAGATCTTGGTATATAAGGTTATTCTCGGGGATCCCCATCTGCTTCAGAACAGCCATACACCCAAGCTTGAATAGTCGCGGACCCAGTTCGTCGACCTAAGCGTCATAATCCCTTGTCGCCTCCGCCACCCCATCATTATAGGCAGCCGCCACTTTGGCCTCAATCCTCCTCCTCCTCTTTCAACTTTTGGCAACTGCGCTCCAAGGCCTCGGAAAGCCTCTTCTTCTCTGCATCTAGCTCCTCGATTCGGGTGTCTCTGTGCTGGACCCTGTCCAAAGCCACCTTCACCCGTTGCACGATCTGAAAGAGAAAGCTGAGGTGTCAGATAAAAACAGACAAATGATGAGTAACCTATGACGAAAGAAGCTTATCGAAAAAGCAGATTGCAGTGTGCTGATCAGCAATGTTGCATCCTCCACCCCTTGCAGCCTTTGTATGTCCAGTGGCAGGGCGCAAGCATTCGCGAACGTCGCCGCGGCAAGGGGGTTGCCATGAAGACAGATGTCTACCGTCACTGGCTTCCCTGGCCCGAGCAAAAAGGATGGCCTCGACAAAGCTGCCCCCGCGCGCTGAAGTGCAGAGTCCTGCCCAGGCACCTGCTCGGGACCTCGCCCGGGGGCTTCCTCGGATTGACCCTCAGTCCTGGTTCACTTTTCCGGAGCCTCCTCCCTTGCCTCCTCGGCGGGGACCATCCTGCTTGCCGAACTCGGCCTCTCAGATCTGGGCCTCTTCTCTGCCCGAGACCTTTCCTTCCTGACCTCGGCCTGGCGCTCCTTTGTCGGAGCACCGGCAGCAAAAGAGCTCCCAGAAGCACCCTTTGCCGCAGGGGCGGGACCTTTTTCGGGGATTGGAGCCCGCTCCCCAAAAAACTTGTCCCCTAGCCTCTTTGTCTCCAGAGGAGGTCGGCGAGGCGGCATTCTTCTCTCTCCTTCCCGAGCACGAAGACGTAAAAGCGTCGACTACTTGCTAAAGGTCGGCCAAGCTCTGTGCTATTTTATGAGCCTATATTAAGAGGCATTAATATATACTTAATTACATCTCTCTTAGTGCATTCCTAGGCATAGATTTGAGAAATAAGCTATCTTGTTGTAAAGGTTATTGCTAAGCCTTAGAAAAGTATAAGTGGTTATAAAGGTTATTGTTAAGCCTTAGAAAAGCATAAGTGGTTGCAAAGGTTAATGCTAAGCCTTTGAAAAGCTTATGTATTTGTAGAGTTAGAGGTGAGCCTAAACCTCAAGTTAAGATAGTGGAAAACCCGGTAAGGAAACCAGGAGTGGATATAGGCACGTTTGCCGAACCATTATAAATCTCTTGTCTTATGGTGGATGTTTACATGTGGTATGATTGATGTTTATGATTAAAATATATGGTAATTGATTGGTTTAGATC
>QPKB01000010.1:14177804-14249471 GCA_003546025.1 Camphora micrantha
TTGCGGACAAAAAGCCTTTCAAAGGCAAAGAAGTCCATTTTGCAGACTCGCAGATGTACAAAGATGAAAACGAAGAAAAGGAGAAAGAAACATCCTTTGCCGAAAGTCTCCAGAAAGATAAAGGCAAGGCTCCTCAGCAATCACCGGAAGAAAATCAACCATCCGGCAAAACCGAGGAGATCAACCAATCTCCTTTTGTTGTCTCCCTCAAGTCTTCAAAGCCGCTGGTGATCACTACCAAGGCAAAGAAGACCAAACAAAAGCCTGGGGGCAAGTTTGTCATCTCCTTTGTGTCTATTATGCAAGACACAGATTCGGATTCAGAGACAGAAGACGACACTCGTCAAGCCAAGCTGATACTCAGCAAGCTCAACCTGCTCTCACTCCATTGGAGGCACCTGCTGGCATAGGCGATCCAGCATCAGCTTCCTTCGTTGTTCCGACAACCTCACCAAAAGAAAAGCCGATCTTTTTCCACAGGTCGGCGGCTTCTTCATCAAACTCTTCGCTTGAGCCTTTCCAAAACGAAGGTATGCCACAACTATCCTTGTATAGTCCAATGGCGCAAGCTATCATGAAGAAAATGGGCTATGACGCTCGAAATCCAATCGGCTTGGGAGGTGGCCACGGTATTCTCGTACCATTGGAGCCCACCCTGACAAAAGGCCAGCAGGAGGATTGGAAACTCTATCGTCATATAGAAAAGTCTTCATACGGACTGGGCTACGACCCTGATGCTCCCATGAGACAGTTGACCCAAAGGCTACAAAGTCGTCTGGCCGACGAAGCCTCAACATCTCGTGTCTGTGAAGATATTGATCTCCCTGGATATCTCTTTGAAGAGTTACCCGTCAAGGATCCAGGAAGCTCCTCCAATTGGTACGATTTCTCTGATGATGAAGAGGAATTGTCCGATGATACAGATGCACAGTCTTCTGGTCCAGAAGAACCATCATCTCCAAAAGAAGTGCCATACTTCGATCCAGTTTCAACAGGTGATTGGGACCATCTCATAGCAAGTCTTGAGAAGAGTGCCGATCAAGAAGACCCATGGTCAGAAGCACAGCCTTGGTCTGAGAAACCTTTGAAACTCCGGAAGGTCTTGTTGAGTTGGAAGCCTCCGAAAATATTATGGAGGAACCACCTTCAAGTCTTCCAACAGAAGATTCTGTTCAAAAGATAGACTTGGGAACGCCAGATAGCCCACGTCCTGTATTCATAAGCAAGAATATAAAGGATGATGAGTTACCCGAGTATATCGCTTTTCTTCGTGAGTTTGTTGATTGTTTTGCATGGTCTTACGCTGAAATGCCTGGTTTAGACCCCAAAATAGCAGTTCACAAACTCAATCTACAAAAAGATATCAAGCCTGTCAAACAAGGCCAAAGAAGATTTCGTCCTGACATAATGGACAAAATTGAACAAGAAGTTCAGAAACTCAAAAACGTTGGCTTCATCCGCGAGGAACAGCATCCTGAATGGTTGGCCAACATCGTCCCAGTGACAAAGAAAAATGGGCAGATTAGGGTCTGTATTGATTATAGAGACCTGAACAATGCATGTCCTAAAGATGAATTTCCGCTCCCCATACCGGAGGTGATGATCGACAACACCTGTGGATTCGAGCGGATGACATTCATGGATGGTTTCTCTGGGTACAATCAGATAAAAATGCATCCTGAAGATGAAAGACACACATCATTTCGGACCCCATTTGGCGTGTATTGTTACACTGTAATGCCATTTGGTCTGAAAAATGCTGGTGCGACATATCAGAGGGCTATGATGAAGATATTCCAAGATATGCAGCATAAGACGGTCGAATGCTACGTTGATGACCTCGCCGTCAAAAGCAAAAAGAAAGAAGACCATCTCAAAGATCTTCGAGAAGTCTTCCTCCGACTACGCAGGCACAAACTGCGAATGAATCCCCTAAAATGCTTCTTCGGTGTATCATCGGGTAAGTTCCTCGGATTCGTAGTTCGGAAAGCGGGAATAGAGCTTGACCCTATCAAAGTCAAGGCTATCCTAGAAATGCCATCCCCAAAAACCCTGAGACAGTTAAAAGGGCTTCAAGGAAGATTGGCATACATTCGACGGTTCATCTCCAACCTGTCAGGGAAATGCCGTCCATTCTCCCGCCTAATGAAAAAGGGCGTGGACTTTGTCTGGGATGCTGAATGCGAAACTGCGTTCCAAGACATCAAGTCATACCTGACCAAACCTCCAGTACTGGCTGCCCCCACAACTGGAAAACCATTTATCTTGTACACAAGAGCCCTCGACCACTCTTTGGGAGCTCTACTTGCACAAGGAAATCACGAGGGAAAAGAAGCTGCTCTATACTATCTCAGCCGCATGCTGGTAGGTGCAGAGCATCGCTACTCTCCAGTCGAAAAAGAATGTCTTGCAGTGATGTTTGCTGTACAAAAGCTACGTCACTATCTGCTGTCCAACACAGTATACCTGATCTCGAGGATCAATCTCCTGAAGGTCCTTGTCACAAAAGCAGGTTCCCTCAATGCCCGACTGGCAAAATGGTCTATCCTCCTGTCACAATTTGATATTAGGTATGTACCACAAAAGCAATCAAAGGTCAAGCTCTGGCAGACTTTCTTGCAGAGCATCCGTTGCCTGAAGATTCTCCACTCAGGGATGATCTCCCAGACGAGTCAGTCTACAACGTGGAGGCTTCCTTATCAAATGCTTCCTGGGATATGTACTTCGACGGTGCAACCAGGACAAGTGAAAAAGGAAATCAAATATCAGGGATTGGCATCCTCTTTGTTAGTCCCGACAAATACATGATTCCACACGCCTTCTCGCTACTGGAACCATGTTCAAACAATGCAGCTGAGTACCAAGCCCTGATTGTAGGATTGGAACTCGCCCTCGAATCCGGCATCACAGTGCTAGAAGCCTTCGGGGATTCTCAACTGATCGTCAACCAGATGAATCAGAAATTTGAAATCAGGAAGCCTGATCTGTTGCCTTACTACAACAAGGCGCAATCACTTCGGCAAAAATTTGACATCTGTCATATCACCCACATTCGTAGAGGCGAAAACATCCGTGCAGATGCCCTGGCTGGACTCGCCGCCTCTATGGCGGTCCAAGAAGGAGAACACATGCAAGTTACAGTGTGTGAGAGAAGGATTCTCCCTCCCCTCAATACACACCAAGCAGTTGCTGAGTGCCACCAACTGGTTGGAAGTCGGATCTCCATCCTCAGACCTCCGATCGGCGACTGGAGGGATCCGTTCATTGATTATATTATGTTCGGAATCCTGCCTGAAGATCCAAAAGAACGGGTAAGTGTTCAAAGACGAACCCCAAACTTTCATCTGGACATTCCTTCAAAGATGCTCTACAGAAAATCCTACAATGGAGTACTTCTACGCTGCTTATCACAACAAGAAGCTAAAGAAACTCTCAAAGAGGTGCATGCTGGTCTTTGTGGAGCTCATCAGGCTGGTCCAAAGCTCTACGATCAGATAAAAAGGTTAGGTTATTATTGGCCTACCATGGTAGCTGACGCAATGCAATTTGCTAAACGCTGCCAACAATGCCAAGTTCATGGAGACTATGTCCACATGCCTCCAGAATGGCTACATCCTACAGCAATTTCATGGCCTTTCGAAGCCTGGGGTATGGACATCGTAGGTCCTGTCTCCCCTCCGTCAAGCAAAGGTCATCGCTTCATCTTCGCCGCTACGGATTATTTCTCCAAGTGGTCAGAAGCTTTTGCGCTCAATGAAATGAAGACCTCATCAGTCCTTCAGTTCTTGCGCACCAACATCATTTGTCGCTTCGGCATACCTAAAAGATTCGTCCATGATAACGGACCACAATTCCGTGATCACAGATTCTACAGGTTCTGCGACAAATACAAAATCCAAAGTTGTCCTTCAACTCCGTACAATCCGGCGGCGAATGGACTGGCAGAGGCCTTCAACAAGACACTCTGCAAAATTCTCAAGAAAATGGTCTCTAGCCACAAAAGGGACTGGGGCGACAAACTATCCGAAGCTTTGTGGGCCTACCGAACCACCGTTCGAGGACCGACCCATAGCACGCCATTCTCCTTGGTCTATGGATGCGAAGCTGTTGTCCCTTTAGAGGTACAAATTCCTTCCTTAAGGGTATCTCTACAAAATGACATGACGCAAGAAAGCAATGTCAAATTAAGACTCCAAGAGCTGGACAATCTCGATGAGAGACGGCTCGAGGCACTCCAAAGCATTGAGCTCTACCAAGCACGCATGGCTGGATCTTTCGACAAAAAGGTCAGGCAACGCGCCCACAAAAAGGGTGACTTGGTTCTTGCGGTAAAAAGGCCGATGGTTTTCGCTCACAAATCCAAAGGCAAATTTGAACCAAAATGGGAGGGACCCTTCGTCATCGACCAAGTCTTCTCCAATGGCGCATACGCACTTCTAAACATGGAAGGTGATAGATGTATGCTGCCCATCAACGGCAAGTTCTTGAAGCGGTACTACCCTTGAAGACTTCCTCCACTGGGTCAGAGCGACGCCTGCAAGGCCAAAGCCTATTTCCAGGTACTTGCTCGTCAAACCCACTCCTTTTGGAACTTTCAAAACAATGCTTACTTTCATCGTTTCATTGTTCAAAAGAAAATCAAAATCCAAAAATCTAAGTTTAGGAGCCTCTTCCCAAACTTAACCAAAATTTTCGATCCTTGAACCCAAAATTCTTGGTTTGAAACAAAAATCAGGACTTAGGAATTTCCACCCTAGTCCGCCTTACCTTTTACCGCCAAAAATGGTTTTAGGTCAAAATTTACGACCCTCGTGTCTAAAAACAAAAATCGGGAAAGCGATGTCAAGTCGATACTCGCAAAAACCCATTGGAAGGATGCGAACCCCATTCGATACTTCCAAAACCTCAAAATCGCAAGGAAGCAACACCTCGTTGATACTTGCAAAATTTCAAAAATCGTGGAGACGCAACATTCCAGTTGATATCCACAACCCAAATTTCAAAAGAAAAACAAAGGTTCGAAAAAACCTCAAATTTCAAAAATCGTGGGGAGGCGACATTCCATCGATACCCGCAAAACAAAATTTTTGAAGAAAAGCAGGGAAGCGACGCTTAGTCGATACTTGCACCCAACTTCGCGAGGAAGCGACATTCCATCGATACTCGCAACCGAATGAGCAAGGAGGCGACATTCCATCGATACTTGCAATACCATTCAGCAGGGAGGCGACTCTTAGTCGATACTTGCATTTTTGAAAACCAAAAACCTGGCTTTTACGCCAAAAACCGGCTTTTACGCCAAAAAACTCGGCTTTTACGCCAAAAAACTCGGCTTCCACGCCAAAAATCGGCTTTCACGCCAAAAATCAAAACAAAATCTGGCTCTCATGCCAACAAAACAAAACTTGGTTTTCAAAAAATCCGGCTTTTACGCCAAAAATCGGCTCTCATGCCAAAAATCCGGCTTTTACGCCAAAAACAAAATCGGCTCTCATGCCAAAATCCGGCTTTTACGCCAAAAACAAAAAATCGGCTCTCATGCCAAAATCCGGCTTTTACGCCAAAAACAAAAAATCGGCTCTCATGCCAAAAATCGGCTTCCATGCCACATCGGCTTTCACGCCACCAAAATTTGGCTTTCACGCCACCAAAATCGGCTTTCATGCCACTTCAAAATTTTCGGCTTTCAAGCCATCAAAAACCAGGCTTTGTGCCACAAAATCTGGCTTTCATGCCAAAACAACACTTTTGACAAAAGATTTTCACAAAATGATAACCTTTTGATCAAGATTTTCAAACAAACATTCCCATTCAACTTTTGCTTATTTTCAACAAAAAGAATTTAAGTAGAACAAGGGGATACAAAAATAGAGTGCCAAAATGTTTATACATGGAGGTACCAAAAAAAAAAGAAAGAAGAAAGTTTGTCAAAAGCTCAGTCCATCATAGTCTTCAACCAAAGACTAAGGTCCTCGAGCAGACTCTTGGCCTCAGCCTCCAAAGCTTCCAGGCCACGCTTCTTCAAGATGCCGCCATAAAATGCGGCAGAAAACCGCGATCCATCTTCAGCACGGGGAATTCCTCCCAAAGAAGTTGCCATCGCTCATGCTCCTGAGTCTTCCTTCGGAGATTCCCGTCAACCTCTTCAACCTGACGGATCAGAGTGCTTTCTCTGGCACGAGCTTCAAGAACAGCAGCCCATTTAGCAGCAGTCTGTTCTTCCAACAACTCGAGACGCTGCCTAGTCTCGTTGATCTCCTTATCGAGGTGGCTCAGGTCTTTTGATAGCTCGATAATAGCCAGTTTCGGCGACGTTCCTCTCTCGAACAAGCTGCTTCCGAGCCTTCAAGATCTCATTCACTTCCGATTTGACCTCGCTGGAAGGCTTCAGAAACATTTCGTTGAAAAAGTCATCACTTGGGAGTTGCTTAGTCTGCTCCACTTATCGCCCAGTGCAATGACTCCATCAACGAAAGCCTTGGCATTGGTGATATCCAGACCAACCTCTGCGCTGTCAGCAAGGATGTCTCGCACGTGCTTGACCATGCCAAAGCCAGCTTCCAAGTGACCAGAAGAAAGAGTCTCAACCCAGGAGCTCAGTACACTCTTCAACACCTTCTTTGCAAACTGAAGAGAGGGCCCAGATGAAGACTCGCCATGCTCCGCTGACTGACTGCCCATGTCAGGCCGTAGTGGGCCGATAAATCGAAAGACTCTTCCAGTCGGAGCGTCAGAAGATGGAATATCATCATGTGTTTGCACTTCTGCCGCATCAAAACTGGTAGAAGAAGCCTCTACTTCTGGACCAGCCGCTGGTATTTCCTGTTCCGGCTCCGAGGAAGACAATGGAACTTCTCCTGTCGCCTCACAACCTGCCAGAAGATGAAAGGTATGAACATGATCTTGTCAAAAAAAAAAATATATCAAGACTATTGTTGTGAAATACCTTCTCGACGACCGGTGGAGCGCTTTCTGTCTCCATAAGCTCGTCCGAAGTGTCGCAGAAAGCTACATCCATGGATGGCTCGAAGTCGTCAGAATCCTCTGGCAAATCAGCTGACAAAAAAGGGGGGAGAAACGTCAGCAAAATTTAGCAAAGAAAAGAAAATGCCAAAAAAAAGGGGAAGTAAAGAAGTCGTACCAGGAGAAGATTCTGGGTCTACTCCAGAGTCCCTTGGCTCTTCCTCAGATGCCGTAGTCGGATCCGTCGCCGCCTCATCGGCCGGGCCTCAGGCATCACCAAGTCATCATCCTCTGCCAAAAAGAAAAGAAAGCAGTGGATCTAAACAAAAATCTCTCAAAGAACAAAAAAAGAGAGAAGCAGAAAAAGAAAAGGGAAAAGGATCATACCATCGTCGGCTTTTTCCTCTCGACTCCTCTTCTCTGGAGGCTCTTCAGCATTCCCCGAGACCTCCTCATCAATGGTAAGAGGGACTTCCACGTCAGGAGAATCTTCGCACTGCTTCTTATGACGGTACTGTCCTCTCTTCCTCTTGCTCCTGCGGGTCGGTTTACCTGAAGAACCTGCCCCGCTATCAAAGTCAGGCTTCTCACCAGAGTCCTCACTGGATGGTCCGCTCCTGCCAGTGGACCCCATGGAAGTTCTCCTTCGTTCCGCTTGCCTCCAAGCGTCGATCTCAGCTTCCTCCTCCTCCAGCTGTCTCAGGACCTCACCAGGTACCTCTTGCACAGCTCCAGATCTGACGACATCCCGGTCCTTGAGAAAGCCTATCCTATGCTTCTCTCCAGAAAGGAAGGCCAAAACCTCCTCTCGCCGGACGCCGTCTGATCTACCAAGACCCTTCCCGGAAGATTGCTTGACATTGAGCTCCTTCTTGGAAAGCCCCCGGTACACTGAGAAAGCTCTCCGCGAACCATTTCGTGAAGCCAGCGGTCCGGAAAGTGGGCAGCTCAGGATAGGAAATCATGGCGGTAGTGTCCTCCGCACTGTAAAAGCCCATGCATTCCTCCCATCCTGAAGACCCCAAAACGCTTCACCATGCTCGAAGGCGCTCCTACAACGCCTTGGGAGAAGCCCAACTGCAACGCAAAACGAGAAGGAACATACGGCTGGATGTCAACAAAAAGATGTCGACGGTACACCATCGTACCAACACGTATGTTAAAAAAGCCATCCCTTCTCTGCGTTCGTCAAAGAATAGTGTCTTCCCGACCCTGCTCTGGTGGAATCGCGGGAGATACCAAAATCAAAAGCCTTCTTCCGCAGACCGGGAGAAGAAAGCTTGACTGAAGACTGCCCCATCTCGACGTCCCTGAACCGTCGGATCCTCAAACGGGCAGACAAAAGAGATTCGGAAAACGGCTTTCCCTCTAGCCAACCGAATCATAAACGGGTCATCATCCTGTGCAGCACCTAAACAGTGGAAGCCCGGACAGTGGTACACAAACCACGAATAGAAGATATGGGCTGAAAATACCCTATTCATAGGGAGCCCAAGCCGAACCAAGAAAGCAGCAGCCTGCAGTTCGGTGCACAAATAGGAGTAAAGAGCAGGCACCAAAGCAAGCTGCTCTCCGAACGCCATCTGACAAGCCGGAAAAATACAGTGCGGCCTGATGTGCGTTCCATCTCCTCCAGCAAAAACTGCCTCACCCAGCCAGTAAGTGAGGTAAACAGCAAGATCTCTCCGCAGCGCAATGTCAGGACAAATGGCGTCTGTGCTTGTAAGAAATCCCTCAAATTTTCTCGCATAGCGGAGATCTTCTTCGGGTTCTTAGCCCTGGCTTCCTGGGACATACTCTCAGAAGCATCCCCACCGTCAAGAAGTTGGAAGACAAAAGAGCTGAGACTCCTCCAACTACTGCATCGGACTTTCGAGCCCTCCTTCTCCTTCAAAAAAATCGTAGAAGGCGACGAGCTGAAAGTACAGGAGCCTGAACTCCTCCGACTGCTCCTCAAGGACACTGTCAATAGGCATAAACTCCTCATAGAGTTTGCCGAGGATAGGCAGCCCGGTGGTAGCGCTCAACTTCTTTCAAAGAAAAACCAATTTCACCGTTCGCGACAACGAAGGTGTTGGTCTGTGCGGAGGAAAGACTCCAACATGGCCATGAAGGCCTCATCGGAGAAAACGACGGTTTGCCGAAAAGCGCGAACCGCATCAAAAACCTCAGCCTCCTTCAGAATGGCGCCACCAATCTGCAGGATGTGATCAGTCCATGACTCCCAGCCTGAGTCAGCGCTGAAGCGGCCGCGAAGCCGAAAGGGGTTCACCCAATTACTGCCCGTCACCGCTAAAAATGCCAAGGCCCACCGGTCTCAAATCGACTGATGGATGATCAGAACCTTGGTAGCCGCTGGCTGGCATCAACATGTCCATTACGGACAGGCGACTTCTCTGCATAACAGGAGGGCCGCCAACAAAAATCCCGGTCTTGACCGCATTGGTCCTCTTCACCCAGCTTGGAGGATCTTCTCTTTTAGAGCATGTGGGAGAAAGACTCATGATCGAGATAGTGCGATCAAAAGTCGATCGGGTAGAAATAGTTCTCTCCTCACCATCAGCTGTGTAAGAGAACTGAAAGCATCTCCTTTGGAATGACGAGTCATCAGGGACAGCGTCACCAAAGAAAAAGGTAGGCTTGGGCACAACGCTCTGTTCGTCCATGACCCAGGGACGATTGCTTGCATAATTTTATAAAACTCCTCATCCTTGAGAGCGATCAATCGCTGTCTCATCTCATCTCGGTTGAGCGAGTCGCATTCTTCCAAGTTCGTCTCCACATAACGGACTTCTTCCCACGCCTGTTGAACGGCCGCATTGGAAAGATCTGGCAGATCGGCGAGGTGCATCAGTAACAAGGCCCTTACCCTTGTTCGTTCTAGAGGAACACCTGCAAAAGTCAGAAAGGAAGAAATCAAACACCAAATGACAGAATTTTGCTATAAAAAAAAATCCTAGCGAAATTTTGGCATGGTTCCGGGGCAATTTCGAAGAAAAGGGAGGCACCCCGAAAAGAAAGGAAGCTTGAAGATGAGCTCAACATTGCTGCGAGCTCATAATCAATGAAGGGTTCTCGAAGAAGACTTGAATTCAAACATTGCTGCGAGATCAAGCCTTTCTTCTCAAATCTTCCGCAAGATCAGAAAAGAGCTCAACATTGCTGCGAGCTCAAAATCCCAAAACTTGCAAAGCTCCTCGAAATTCTGCGAGACTGGAGAAGTGGGCTCAACATTGCTGCAAGCTCCAAAAATCCCAAGACTTGCAAGAAAATTCGAGGTATGCATCATCAAGCTCCCCAATTCCATTTACCAAAAATCATGCATAAAACCATCATGCATTAGATGCTAGCAAAACTTTGACAAAAGTTTGACCAATTCCCACCCAATTTGGTCAAAACCAACAAACTTTGTCTAAGTCAAAATCCATGTTGACTTGACCTAGAAATTCTAGCCTTTTCTATCTTTTAAAAAAAAGAGAAGAAAAAATGCATGATCATCTTGAATTGCATAAACCACATATCATGGTGAGCAAAAAAGAAAAAAAAAAAAAACCTCTTCAAAAAAAAAAAGAGAGAGAAGAATGGCAGTGGACGTGGCCCACCGGCTTGGCTGTACGCAGGTCCGTACCCTGTCTGTACAGCACATCAAAAGGAGCAAAAGAAAAAAAAGGGGAAGAAATAAAAAAAAAGAAAAAAAAAAGGCAAGAACGTGTACAAAAAAAAAAAAGAAACGAAAAGCACGGAAAAAAAAAAAGACGAAGGAAAACACGTAGAAAAAAAAAGAAAGAAAAGAAAAGAGAAAAGAAACGAAAAGAAGGAAAAAAAAGAAAAGGAAACTTTTCTACATCTACATGGGGTTTTTTCTTGGAAAAAGAAGACCTACTTGAAGCCATGGAGAAGAAGAAGAAGAAACTTGAAGATCCTTGAGAAATTCTTTATCTTGGAGCACTCTTGAAGGTTTTTGCAAAAAGAAAGCAACAAGAGAAAGAAAACCCATCTCCATTGCTTTTATAGAAAAAGCAAACCAAAAGAGGAAAGGAGGAGAAAAGCAAGGAGGTAAGTGCTAAAAATTAGCAAACTTCCTAAAAGAAAGGGAGATTTGAGATATTCTCTCCTAAAGAGGAGATTCTTGAGAAATTCTCTCCAAAAGAAAGGGGATTTGAGAAACTTGAGAGATACTTTGAGAAAAATCTCTCCCAAAATCAAGGAAACTTGAGAGATTCTCTCCAAGTAAGGATATTTTTAGATATTCTCTACACAAAAGGGATATTTTTAGATATTCTTTACAAAATGACACCACATGAGATCTAAGCCATTTTTAAAAGCTTAAGGTCCCATGGGTTAGCCCATATGAGCCAGGTTTGACCACCTAGGCACTAAAAGTGGCTTTTAGTCAAAATTTCTCTTACCAAGAGCATACAAAAATGGTTCCATGCCTCTCTTGAGTTGATTGGACCATACAAAAAATTCCGAGCTTCATAAGCTTCCAAAAGAAACCCAAACCATCCAACCCCATGCACCAAATCAAGCCACAATCTTGAAATTGACATTCCACAAAAAACCAAACCACTCCAATGGACCCAAAATTGTCCCAAAGAGTGACCAAAAACCCAAACCATGGTCCCCTAACTTGCCACATACAGCTTGTTAGGTCACAAGGCCGAAACCAAAAAACCAAAATCCCGACCCCTAACTCGCCACATACAGCCTGTTAGGTCACAAGGTCAAAAACCAAAAACCTTCTTAACCGCCTAATGTGCCACATAAAGCCTTTAGGTTCACAAGGTTAAAAGGGAAAACCCAAAACCAAAAACCCATATCCAAATGTCATTTCAAAATCCTTGCCTTGAGACGGTACATGACCCCTCTCATTACCGCGAAATCCATTGGAAGCTCAAAAAGCAACTCCATCAAAAGAAAAGCGCTCAAGACTCTTGGTCAAGCAAGAAGATCTCCTTCAAATTCTCTTCGAGGGACACCGACTGCCAAAGCTGCCCACCTCGTCGCTGTACCTCGAGGGGGCATTTGTTGACACCAAAAATGTCACTATGTCCCTTCAACACCAAAAAGCTACATGGAGCCACATCCTGCCATAAATAGGAAGGCGCCACTTCAAGCACCAGATCTTGTCAGAATCAAACAAAAACTGCAAGATCCTTCAAAGCAGCCAAAAGAAGGGTACACATGAAGTTTCGGGCCATTTCGACATCATTTGGCCTAACTTCACTCCTCCGACAGCCAGGCAGGAGCTCCCGGCAGCGACAGTGTCGAAGACTTCAAAACTTCGATCAGAGCCTACGGATGGTCTCAAAATACCTCCAAAAGGCCCCCTGCCAAATTTCAAGTCAAACGGACGACGTTTGACCCTTCATCAACTCTCGGAAGCAAAAACAGGCCTACCGGCGGCGGAGCACCCCGGAATCATGGCATCCAAATTGGAGCTAATGGATCATCTCAAAATGACTCCAATAGGTCCCCTGTCAAGTTTTAGGTCAAACGGACATCGTTTGGCCTAGTTTCAAAGCTCGGCATTTTCCTCGAGGTGAAATCAAGGCGAGCATTTGCGGGACCCCAAAAGGCTTCAAAACTCAAACCAAAGCCCATGGTTGGTCTTACTTACTACTCAGGAGGCTCCCTGTCAAATTTCAGGTCAATCGGACATCGGTTGACCACAAGTCAAAGCTCGGCATTTCTCTCATGGCGAAATTAAGGCAAGCATTTGCGGGACCCCGAACGGCTTCAAAACTCAAACCAAAGCCTATGGTTGGTCCTATCTACTGCTCAAGAAGCTCCACGTCGAATTTCAGGTCATTCCGACATCGTTTGGCCTAGTTTCAATGCTTGACAAAAAATCGGCAAAACCGCACAACAAAGTCTTCGGCTTTCCAGAAAAATAGGAAACTTTGTGCTCCGATTTGCGTGGCTTCTCGTCGGGTTTTCTTCAAGAGAATCAGGCCAATAAATGAGGGGAAATGTCAGGAAAAAATCAGAAGAAAAAAGAATGAAAAAAGATCGAAAAACGGCGAAGAAACGGCGACCGAAAGGTGGCCAAAAAATGGGCCCAAGGCCCATGGTCGCCGGCGACCTTGGCCCATGGTCACCGGCGACCATGGCCGAGGGTCGCCGGCCCATGGTCGCCGGCGACCATGGAAATTCCGGCGACCCAAAAATTCGCTGGAAGACCATTTTTCGGGTCCTTTTCGCGTTTCGAGTTGATTGGCCCCTGTGATTTTTCCAAAATCTGATTTTTCGTGCATGAAATCCGTCGACCTTCGTCAACATCACTGATTCGCCGCCGAAATCATTGGATGATCATTAGATGCCTCGAAATCGCCAACCGCCGACAAAGAAAGCACACTTTCTGCCCGCCCGATCGTGAAATCGACAGGACAGATGTTGCCGGCACTTTGACATTAATCAATGTCTGAAATTGCATCGCCATCCGACATCAAACAACATGTGGATCCACCGGCGGTCATCGCAAGAAGAATTCCAAAGACGCGGCGCGGCCCGCGACTCTTCGAGCGACTTGGCGACCAATTAATGAGGTTAAATGACCCGCTTTATGACAAGTTAATGCGGTCATTAACTCATTATTTTGGACGGCCCAATCAAAAGCAAGCAAATGGGAGTTACAAGTCAGAGGATTTATGGCATTAAAGCCATGAAACTCCTCCCATGATGGGGATTGAAGGCAATTGAAGGCTCATTATTCTCCATCGGCCAATCAAATTCAAGGAAAAAGGAGTTACAAAACAAGTAATTTAAAAACTTGTAACTCCTCCCATTATGAGCATTAATGCATTCAATTCTCATAAACCCTCCTAAATGGCTACCAAAGGCCTATAAATAAGAGGGCATTCCAAAGGGAAAAGAAATCCGGATCTAGCTCTCGCTCTCCCCCCGAAGAAGACAAAAAATCCAGAAGCCCTGCAACCCTGCTGCAAATACCACCAAAAGGTGATTGAAGCACCCTTGGGGGGCCACCCCCCCAAGGACCTCCCTTCTTTTACCAACATGGCTAAAACGTGGCTTTTCAGCCCGTTTACTTAGCTTTTTATCGGATATAAGACCTTCTCTTGGTCTTTGTCCTTTAAAAATCTGAGGTTAGAAAGCCGAACCAAGAATCCAAGCATCGTATTCTCATCTGCATGGACGATGGAGGAGCCCATACATGACTCGCGACCGTCGATCTGAACGTGTCCCCACAATCGAATGAGAAGTCAGATTCCTTTTCTTGATTTCTATTGTACTTTATTTTTCTTTTAGAGACAAAAATCACAATTCTTGTCTTTCATAATGGATAAGACTTGTAAATCGCCTTTTACGGCAAAATCGCCTTTCACGGCAACAAATGAAATCGCCTTTCACGGCATTCAAAAAAAACCTTTGTCTCTTTTCTTAAAATATGTGTGCAATAGAAACTAGAAAAAGTTTCATTTCCCCTTTCTACTTGTGAAGGTGGATCTTCGGATCACCGTTTCTAAATTCCAAGTAGAAAAGTGAAATTGGCATACCCGTACAAAAAAAAAGAAAGATGTTGTTACCCTTTATCTTTTTCTTCTCCTCCCCTCCGCCGTACCCCGAAAGACCCGGGGCGGAGGCAGCGGGAGAGAGGGAAGAAATCGGGTCCATCAGAGGCGACATTCCATCGATACTTGCAATACCATTCAGCAGGGAGGAGACTCTTAGTCGATACTTGCATTTTTGAAAACCAAAAAGCTGGCTTTTACGCCGAAAACCAGGCTTTTACGCCAAAAAACTCGGCTTCCACGCCAAAAATCGGCTTTCACGCCAAACATCAAAACAAAATTTGGCTCTCATGCCAACAAAACAAAACTTGGTTTTCAAAAAATCCGGCTTTTATGCCAAAAAACTCGGCTTCCACGCCAAAAATCGGCTTTCACGCCAAAAATCAAAACAAAAAATCGGCTCTCATGCCAAAATCCGGCTTTTACGCCAAAAACAAAAAATCGGCTCTCATGCCAAAATCCGGCTTTTACGCCAAAAACAAAAAAAATCGGCTCTCATGCCAAAAATCGGCTTCCATGCCACATCGGCTTTCACGCCACCAAAATTTGGCTTTCACGCCACCAAAAATCGGCTTTCATGCCACTTCAAAATTTTTGGCTTTCAAGCCATCAAAAACCAGGCTTTGTGCCACGAAATCTAGCTTTCATGCCAAAACAACACTTTTGACAAAAGATTTTCACAAAATGATAACCTTTTGATTAAGATCTTCAAACAAACATTCCCATTCAACTTTTGCTTATTTTCAAAGAATTTAAATAGAACAAGGGGATACAAAAGAAAAACAGAGTGCCAAAATGTTTATACATGGAGGTACCAAAAAAAAAAAGAAAGAAGAAAGTTTGTCAAAAGCTCAGTCCATCATAGCCTTCAACCAAAGACTAAGGTCCTCGAGCAGACTCTTGGCCTTAGCCTCCAAAGCTTCCAGGCCACGCTTCTTCAAGATGCCGCCATAAAATGCGGCAGAAAACCGCGATCCATCTTCAGCACGAGGGAATTCCTCCCAAAGAAGTTGCCATCGCTCATGCTCCTGAGTCTTTCTTCGGAGATTCCCGTCAACCTCTTCAACCTGACGGATCAGAGTGCTTTCTCTGGCACGAGCTTCAAGAACAGTAGCCCATTTAGCAGCAGTCTGTTCTTCCAACAACTCGAGACGCTGCCTAGCCTCGGTGATCTCCTTATCGAGGTGGCTCAGGTCTTTTGATAGCTCAATAATAGTCAGTTCGGTGACGTTCCTCTCCCGAACGAGCTGCTTCCGAGCCTTCAAAATCTCATTCACTTCCGATTTGACCTCGCTGGAAGGCTTCAGAAACATTTCGTTGAAAAAGTCATCACTTGGGGAGTTCTTAGTCTTGCTCCACTTATCGCCCAGTGCAATGACTCCATCAACGAAAGCCTTGGCATTGGTGATATCCAGACCAACCTCTGCGCTGTCAGCAAGGATGTCTCGCACGTGCTTGACCATGCCAAAGCCAGCTTCCAAGTGACCAGAAGAAAGAGTCTCAACCCAGGAGCTCAGTACACTCTTCAAGACCTTCTTTGCAAATTGAAGAGAGGGCCCAGATGAAGACTCGCCATGCTCCGCTGACTGACTGCCCATGTCAGGCCGTAGTGGGCGATAAATCGAAAGACTCTTCCCAGTCGGATCGTCAGAAGATGGGATATCATCATGTGTTTGCACTTCTGCCGCATCAAAACTGGTAGAAGAAGCCTCTACTTCTAGACCAGCCGCCGGTATTTCCTGTTCCGGCTCCGAGGAAGACAGTGGAACCTCTCCTGTCGCCTCACAACCTGCCAGAAGAGGAAAGGTATGAACATGATCTTGTCAAAAAAAAAATTAAATAAAAAAAAAAAACTGTCAAGACTATTGTTGTGAAATACCTTCTCCGACGACCGGTGGAGCGCTTTCTGTCTCCATAAACTCGTCCGAAGTGTCGCAGAAAGCTACATCCATGGATGGCTCGAAGTCGTCAGAATCCTCTGGCAAATCAGCTAACAAAAAAGGGGGGGGAGAAACGTCAGCAAAATTTAGCAAAGAAAAGAAAATACCAAAAAAAGGGGGAAGTAAAGAAGTCGTACCAGGAGAAGATTCTGGGTCTACTCCAGAGTCCCTTGGCTCTTCCTCAGATGCCGTAGTCGGATCTGTCGCCGCCTCATCGGCCGGGGCCTCAGGCATCACCAAGTCATCATCCTCTGCAAAAAGAAAAGAAAGCAGTGGATCTAAACAAAAATCTCTCAAAGAACAAAAAAAGAGAGAAGCAGAAAAAGGAAGGGAAAGGATCATACCATCGTCGGCCTTTTCCTCTGACTCCTCTTCTTTGGAGGCTCTTCAGCATCCCCCGAGACCTCCTCATCAATGGTAAGAGGGACTTCCACGTCAGGAGAATCTTCGCACTGCTTCTTATGACGGTACTGTCCTCTCTTCCTCTTGCTCCTGCGGGTCGGTTTACCTGAAGAACCTGCCCCGCTATCAAAGTCAGGCTTGTCACCAGAGTCCTCACTGGATGGTCCGCTCCTGCCAGTGGACCCCATGGAAGTTCTCCTTCATTCCGCTTGCCTCCAAGCGTCGATCTCAGCTTCCTCCTCCTCCAGCTGTCTCAGGACCTCACCAGGTACCTCTTGCACAGCTCCAGATCTGACGACATCCTGGTCCTTGAGAAAGCCTATCCTATGCTTCTCTTCAGAAAGGAAGGCCAAAACCTTCTCTCGCCGGACGCCGTCTGATCTACCAAGACCCTTCCCGGAAGATTGCCTAACATTGAGCTCCTTCTTGGAAAGCCCCCGGTACACTGAGAAGCTCTCCGCGAACCATAGAAAATATGGGCTGAAAATACCCTATTCATAGGGAGCCCAAGCCGAACCAAGAAAGCAGCAGCCTGCAGTTCGGTGCACAAATAGGAGTAAAGAGCAGGTACCAAAGCAAGCTGCTCTCCGAACGCCATCTGACAAGCCGGAAAAATACAGTGCGGCCTGATGTGCGTCCCATCTCCTCCAACAAAAACTGCCTCACCCAGCCAGTATGTGAGGTAAACAGCAAGATCTCTCCGCAGCGCAATGTCAGGACAAATCGCGTCTGTGCTTGTAAGAAAATCCCTCAAATTTTCTCGCATAGTGGAGATCTTCTTCGAGTTCTTAGCCCTGGCTTCCTGGGACATACTCTCAGAAGCATCCCCACCGTCGAAGAAGTTGGAAGACAAAGAGCTGAGACTCCTCCAACTACTACATCGGACTTTCGAGCCCTCCTTCTCCTTCAAAAAATCGTAGAAGGCGACGAGCTGAAAGTACAGGAGCCTAAACTCCTCCGACTGCTCCTCAAGGACACTGTCAATAGGCATAAACTCCTCATAGAGTTTGCCGAGGATAGGCAGCCCGGTGGTAGCGCTCAATTCCTTCAAAGAAAAACCAATTTCACCGTTCGCGACAACGAAGGTGTTGGTCTGTGGAAGGAAAGACTCCAACATGGCCATGAAGGCCTCATCGGAGAAAACGACGGTTTGCCGAAAAGCGCGAACCGCATCAAAAACTTCAGCCTCCTTCAGAATGGCGCCACCAATCTGCAGGATGTGATCAGTCCATGACTCCCAGCCCGAGTCAGCGCTGAAGCGGCCGCGAAGCCGAAAGGGGTTCACCCAATTACTGTCGTCACCGCTAAAAAATGCCAAGGCCCACCGGTCTCAAATCGACTGATGGATGATCAGAACCTTGGTAGCCGCTGGCTGGCATCAACATGTCCATACGGACAGGCGACTTCTCCGCATAACGGGAAGGGCCGCCAACAAAAATCCCGGTCTTGACCACATTGGTCCTCTTCACCCAGCTTGAAGGATTTTCTCTTTTAGAGCATGTGGGAGAAAGACTCATGATCGAGATAGTGCGATCAAAAGTTGATCGGGTAGAAATAGTTCTCTCCTCACCATCAGCTGTGTAAGAGAACTGAAAGCATCTCCTTTGGAATGACAAGTCATCAGGGACAGCGTCACCAAAGAAAAAGGTAGGCTTGGGCACAACGCTCTGATCGTCCATAACCCAAGGACGATTGCTTGCCATAATTTTATAAAAACTCCTCATCCTTGAGAGCGATCAATCGCTGTCTCATCTCATCTCGGTTGAGCGAGTCGCATTCTTCCAAGTTTGTCTCCACATAACGGACTTCTTCCCAAGCCTGTTGAACGGCCGCATTGGAAGATCTGGCAGATCGGCGAGGTGCATCAGTAACAAGGCCCTTACCCTTGTTCGTTCTGGAGGAACCACCTGCAAAAGTCAGAAAGGAAGAAATCAAACACCAAATGACAGAATTTTGCTATAAAAAAAAAATCCTAGCAAAATTTTGGCATGGTTCCGGGGCAATTTCGAAGAAAAGGGAGGCACCCCGAAAAAAGAAAGGAAGTTTGAAGATGAGCTCAACATTGCTGCGAGCTCATAATCAATGAAGGATTCTCGAAGAAGACTCGAATTCAAACATTGCTGCGAGATCAAGCCTTTCTTCTCAAATCTTCGCAAGATCAGAAAAGAGCTCAACATTGCTGCGAGCTCAAAATTCCAAAACTTGCAAAGCTCCTCGAAATTCTGCGAGACTGGAGAAGTGGGCTCAACATTGCTGCAAGCTCCAAAAGTCCCAAGACTTGCAAGAAAATTCGAGGTATGCATCATCATGCTCCCAATTCCATTTACCAAAAATCATGCACAAAACCATCATGCATTAGATGCTAGGAAAACTTTGACAAAAGCTTGACCAATTCCAGCCCAATTTGGTCAAAACCAATCAAACTTTGTCTAAGTCAAAATCCATGTTGACTTGACCTAGAAATTCTAGCCTTTTATCTTGATGCATTAAAAAAAAAACAGAGAAGAAAAGAATGCATGATCATCTTGAATTGCATAAACCTCATATCATGGTGAGCAAAAAAAAAAAAAGAGAACCTCTTCAAAAAAAAAAAAAAAAAAAAAAAGAGAGAGAAGAGAAAAAGGGGCTGGCCCATGGGACGTGGCCCACAGGCCACGTGGCTGTACGGCCAGTCCGTACGGACCTGTCCGTACAGCACACAAAAAAAGGGGCGAAAAAGCGAAAAAACGAGGGGAAGAGATAAAAAAAAAAGAAAAAAGGCAGCAAGGTGGCACAAAAAAAAAGGAAAGAAAGCACGTGTGGAAAAAAAGGGAACACAAAAAAAAGAGGAAAAGTAAAAAAAAAAAAGAAAAAAAAAAGAAAAGAAAAGAAAGAAAAAAAGGAGAAAAGGAAACTTTCCTACATCTACATGGGGTTTTTTTTCTTGGAAAAAGAAGACCTACTTGAAGCCATGGAGAAGAAGGAGAAGAAACTTGAAGATCCTTGAGAAATTCTTGGAGCACTCTTGAAGGTTTTTGCAAAAAGAAAGCAACAAGAGAAAGAAAACCCATCTCCATTGCTTTTATAGAAAAAAGGCAAACCAAAAGAGGAAAGGAGGAGAAAAGCAAGGAGGTAAGTGCTAAAAATTAGCAAACTTCCTAAAAGAAAGGGAGATTTGAGATATTCTCTCCTAAAGAGGAGATTCTTGAGAAATTCTCTCCAAAAAGAAAGGGGATTTGAGAAACTTTCTCCCAAAGAGACTTTGAAATCTCTCCCAAAATCAAGGAAACTTGAGAGATTCTCTCCAAGTAAGGATATTTTTAGATATTCTCTACACAAAAGGGATATTTTTAGATATTCTTTACAAAATGACACCACATGAGATCTAAGCCATTTTAAAAGCTTAAGGTCCCATGGGTTAGCCCATATGAGCCAGGTTTGACCACCTAGGCACTAAAAGTGGCTTTTAGTCAAAATTTCTCTGACCAAGAGCATACAAAAATGGTTCCATGCCTCTCTTGAGTTGATTGGACCATACAAAAATTCCAAGCTTCATGGGCTTCCAAAAGAAATCCAAACCATCCAACCACATGCACCAAATCAAGCCACAATCTTGAAATTGACATTCTACAAAAAACCAAACCACTCCAATGGACCCAAAATTGTCCCAAAGAGTGACCAAAAAACCAAACCATGGTCCCCTAACTTGCCACATACAGCTTGTTAGGTCACAAGACCGAAACCAAAAACCAAAATCCCGATCCCCTAACTCGCCACATACAGCCTGTTAGGTCACAAGGTCAAAAAACCAAAAAAACCTTCTTAACCGCCTAATGTGCCACATAAAGCCTTTAGGTTCACAAGGTTAAAAGGGAAAACCCAAAACCAAAAACCCATATCCAAATGTCATTTCAAAATCCTTGCCTTGAGACGGTACATGACCCCTCTCATTACCGCGAAATCCCTTGGAAGCTCAAAAAGCAACCCCATCAAAAGAAAAACGCTCAAGACTCTTGGTCAAGCAAGAAGATCTCCTTCAAATTCTCTTCGAGGCACACCGACTGCCAGAGCTGCACACCTCGTCGTTGTACCTCGAGGGGGCATTTGTTGACACCAAAAATGTCACTATGTCCCTTCAACACCAAAAGCTACATGGAGCCACATCCTGCCATAAATAGGAAGGCGCCATTTCAAGCACCAGATCTTGTCAGAATCAAACAAAAACTACAAGATCCTTCAAAGCAGCCAAAAGAGGGGTACACATGGAGTTTCGGGCCATTTCAACATCATTTGGCCTAACTTCACTCCTCCGACAGCCAGACAGGAGCTCCCGGCAGCGACAGTGTCGAAGACTTCAAAACTTCGATCAGAGCCTACGGATGGTCTCAAAATACCTCCAAAAGGCCCCTGCCAAATTTCAAGTCAAACGGACGACGTTTGACCCTTCATCAACTCTCAGGAAGCAAAAAACAGGCCTACCGGCAGCGGAGCACCCCGGAATCATGGCATCCAAATTGGAGCTAATGGATCATCCCAAAATGACTCCAATAGGTCCCCTGTCAAGTTTTAGGTCAAACGGACATCGTTTGGCCTAGTTTCAAAGCTCGGCATTTTCCTCGAGGTGAAATCAAGGCGAGCATTTGCGGGACCCCAAAAGGCTTCAAAACTCAAACCAAAGCCCATGGTTGGTCTTACTTACTACTCAGGAGGCTCCCTGTCAAATTTCAGGTCAATCGGACATCGGTTGACCACAAGTCAAAGCTCGGCATTTCTCTCATGACGAAATTAAGGCAAGCGTTTGCGGGACCCCAAAAGGCTTCAAAACTCAAACCAAAGCCTACGGTTGGTCCTATCTACTGCTCAAGAAGCTCCACGTCAAATTTCAGGTCATTCCGACATCGTTTGACCTATTTTCAATGCTTGACAAAAAATCGGCAAAACCGCACAACAAAGTCTTCGGCTTTCCAGAAAAATAGGAAACTTTGTGCTCCGATTTGCGCGGCTTCTCATCGGGTTTTCTTCAAGAGAATCAGGCCAATAAATGAGGGGAAATGTCAGGAAAAATACAGAAGAAAAAAGAATGAAAAAAGATCGAAAAACGGTGAAGAAACGGCGACCAAACGGCGGCCAAAAAATGGGCCCAAGGCCCATGGTCGCCGGCGACCTGGGTGCATGGTCGCCGGCGACCATGGAATTCCGGCGACCCAAAAAATCGCCGGAAGACCTTTTTTTCGGGTCCTTTTCGCGTTTCGAGTTGATTGGCCCCTGTGATTTTTCCAAAATTTGATTTTTCGTGCATGAAATCCGTCGATCTTCGTCAACATCACGGATTCGCCGCCGAAATCATTGGATGATCATTAGATGCCTCGAAATCGCCAACCGGCCGACAAAGAAAGCACACTTTCTGCCCGCCCGATCGTGAAATCGACAGGACAGATGTTGCCGGCACGTTGACATTAATCAATGTCTGAAATTGCATCGCCATCCGACATCAAACAACATGTGGATCCACCGGCGGTCATCGCAAGAAGAATTCTAAAAGACGCGGCGCGGCCCGCGACTCTTCGAGCGACTTGGCGACCAATTAATGAGGTTAAATGACCCGTTTTATGACAAGTTAATGCGGTCATTAACTCATTATTTTGGACGGCCCAATCAAAAGCAAGCAAATGGGAGTTACAAGTTAAAGGATTTATGGCATTAAAGCCATGAAACTCCTCCCATGATGGGATTAAAGGCAATTAAAGGCTCATTATTCTCCATCGGCCAATCAGATTCAAGGAAAAAGGAGTTACAAAACAAGTAATTTAAAAACTTGTAACTCCTCCCATTATGAGTATTAATGCATTCAATGCTCATAAACCCTCCTAAATGGCTACCAAAGGCCTATAAATAGGAGGGCATTCCAAAGGGAAAGATCTAGCTCTCGCTCTCCCCCCGACGAAGACAAAAAAAATCCAGAGGCCCTGCAACTCTGCTGCAAAGACCACCAAAAGGTGATTGAAGCACCCTTGGGGGGCCACCCCCCCAAGGACCTCCCTTCTTCTACCAACATGGCTAAAACGTGGCTTTTCAGCCCGTTTACTTAGCTTTTTATCGGATATAAGACCTTCTCTTGGTCTTTATCCTTTAAAAATCTGAGGTTAAAAAGCCAAGCCAAGAATCCAAGCATCGTGTTCTCATCTGCATGGACGATGGAGGAGCCCATACATGACTTGCGACCGTCGATCTGAACGTGTCCCCACAATCGAATGAGAAGTCAGATTCCTTTTCTTGATTTCTATTGTACTTTATTTTTCTTTTAGAGACAAAAATCACAACTCTTGTCTTTCATAATGGATAAGACTTGTAAATCGCCTTTTACGGCAAAATCGCCTTTCACGGCAACAAATGAAATCGCCTTTCACGGCATTCAAAAAAACCCTTTTGTCTCTTTTCTTAAAATATGCGTGCAATAGAAACTAGAAAAAGTTTCATTTCCCCTTTCTACTTGTGAAGGTGGATCTTCGGATCACCATTCCTAAATTCCAATTAGAAAAGTGAAATTGGCATACCCATACAAAAAAAAGAAAGATGTTGTTACCCTTTATCTTTTCTTCTCCTCCCCTCCGCCGTACCCCGAAAGACCCGGGGCGGAGGCAGCGGGAGAGAGGGAAGAATCGGGTCCATCAAGTATTAGGATTTAAAATTAGATCAAGGTGAATAAGGGTCCCGTATGTCGATTTCAGCATAGACTTGGTACTCCTGGAGTTTGGAGACATTCTCGGCTCCTTATATTCCTTGGTCATTTCAAAACATACAATGAATCTTTGTGATGCGATTTCTTTCTCAAATGGGTGTTAAACAATTGTTATAAGTCTTTCCATCACAATAGGGTTCCCAACAAACCTTTCTTAATCATTTAGACATTTTATTTTTGTCCCCTTAATAGTCCCAGGAGCGGACAAGAAGTTCGCTCGAGCGATGAGCTCTCTGGAATGGTTTTATGGGATGGTTCACTCGAGTGGATGAGGGGTTCGCTCGAGCGAACATGTTGGCTCGAGCGAAGAATACGTTCGCTCGAACTAACAAGTTTCTGGGAGGGTTCGCTCGAGCGAAGTTGGGTTCACTCGAGTGAACAGTCTACCGGAATGGTTCGGACCCTTTTCTAGACAGGTCACTCGAGCGAACTGTCCAGAAACGGGTTCCGGGACAATTCTGCCTCTTCCCATTTTCCTCTTCTTACAACACATTTGAGCCTCATTCCTTCACCAAAATGAGAAGCTTAAAACTCCTTACAAACATCATCCAAAATCCCATCAAAACTACATCAACATTTAATCCAAACATCTTCTTCTCATCCAAAAAAGAGGAGAGAAACTCAACAATCACAAAGGTTCATTTAATGCCATAAACAAGAGACATATAAGGAACTATAAACCACATTTCCATGACAATAAATGAGTTAGCAAAACTCTTTAATGATCATTTATTTCAAATCAATGCAAGCTAATAAATATGAACATGAATAACAAAACAAACTACATTCTTCATAAAATCATTAAATGCTCAATCTATCACTTCATCCACTTGTCTTAGGTCCAAGCTAGTCCAAAACAAGCTCTAATCACAACTCCAAGCCAAAGGTTCAAGCTACAAGCAAAAACCCCCAAAACAAACCCTAAAATGGGTCAAAACAATGAACAAGAAGGAAAGCTTATAATAATGAAAAATGGAGCTCCCAAAGGTTAGGAAAACACACATCAAAAAGAAAGGGAGGGCTTACATGTAAAGCTCCCAAATAGACAAGATTAGCTATAAAGAGGGTCTTGAGATGGGAGGTTTCCTCCAAAATGGTGTCAATGGAGAGTTTTCAAGGAGAGGAAAAGAATGGTAATTTCCATTTCTCAAGAGATGCAAGATTTGTAGTGGTTTGTGAGATGAAAGAGTGAGGAGGAGGAGAGAAAGGGAAAACCCTAGATGAGTTGCTTTTGAGCTGGAAAAGGGAAAGGAGAAGGAGGGTTCTCCTTGTAAAGCAAATGGGGAGTGAGCTCCACTACTAGCAATCTCTTTGGGCTGAAATAATTGTTATCGGGACCTCAATGAAATCAACGAAGAAGGGAAAGTTGTTCGTCGAAATTTCTAATTTCCAAAAAGTATATGTTTTGCGGGTTTCGGGAATATCAAATATTGGGTACAAATTTAGTGTAAAAAGATTGTTTTTCCCTCGAAGCTAGGAAAGTCGGGTTTTCGGGATTTCGAACTGGGACGGGATTAACATGAAAGTTATAGAGATTAACGAGATGAGTAAAACGGGGTAAAATACAAATCAATGGAATTTCGGAAACTCCCCCAAAGGGCCCTACTAATCACAAAGGTCATAAAAGGAACCCCCAAAGGGCCCCACTAATCACAAAGGCACTCAAAATTTTTCAAAGTTATAACAAAAGGTATTCTAAACTCAACTAAAACAAAATACACTAATCACGCTTAAGACTAACACACAACTTAATTAACACTAATCGAGGTCTCTCTGGTTGGGGTCTTACAATTGGTCCTCCAAATAAAATACAACTCACCTCAGGTAGTAGATGTGGATACTTCTTCTGCACTTGGTCTCGCAATTCCCACGTTGCTTCTTCCAGTCCATGATTCTCCCAAAGTACTTTTACCCACTGCACAGTCCGTGTCTTCAATTCTTGTTCCTTTGTATCGATGATCTGAATAGGCTTCTCAATATATGTAGCGTCCTCTTTGATTTCCAAAGGTTCATGCTAGAGTGCATGTGAAGGGTCGGGAACGTACTTCTTCAACATTGACAATGGAAAACATTGTGTATGCCGGTAAGTTCGGGTGGTAAGGCTAATCTATAAGCCACTTCACCAATCTTGCTCACGATGTCATATGGTCCAATGTATCTCCGAAATTGTTTGTCTTTCTACCCAAATCTCAATGTTCCCCTAGTCGGTGACACTTTCAAGAAAACCTTGTCTCCTTTGAATTGTAGATCCCTTCTGTGAGAGTCTACATAGCTTTTCTGTCTACTTCGGGCTACTTTCAGACGTTCTTGAATCTGTTTGACTTTATCACTAGTCTCACTCACTATGGTTGGTCCATGAAAGCTGCGGGTACCAACTTCTTCCCAAGAAATAGGTGTCCTACACCTTCTGCCATACAATGCCTCAAAAGGTGCCACTTCAATGCTTGAGTGATAACTGTTGTTGTAAGCAAACTCACACAATGGTAGAATCCCATTAAGTCTTGAAATCAATCACACAAGCACGAAGCATATCCTCGAGAGTCTGAATGGTTCTCTCTGACTGGCCATCTGTCTGAGGGTGATAAGCTATACTGAACTATAGCCTCGTACCCACAGATTCATGCAATGTCTTTCAAAATCTCGAGACGAATCTGCTATCTCTATTAGATGTGATGAAAACTGGCTGTCTGTGCCTACTGACAATCTCGTTGACAAATAACTCTGCCAAATGTAACATGTGCATCTTCTTTCCTGTCCTCATAGGAATGAAGCGAGCTGACTTGGTGAGACGGTCCACAATGACCCAAATCGCATCGTTTCCTCTGCTGGTTCTCGGTAATCCCGAAATAAAGTCCATGTTGATGTGCTCCCATTTCCAATCCGGAATCTATAACGGTTGCAATAATCATGGAAGCTTCTGATGCTCTACCTTAATGAATTGACAAGTCATACACCGGGAGACAAACGTTGTTATTTCTCTCTTCATATTATTCCACCAAAATCTGCCTTTAAAATTCTGATACATTTTCGTATTGCCTGGATGCATGGAATACATCGTGCTGTGAACTTCTGTCATGATGTCATTCCTCAAATCTTCAATGTTAGGTACGCACAAACGGTCATTGTAGTACAAAACTCCATCTACAATACAGAAGTCGGGATGGTCTGCTACATGTTCTGAAATCTTGGTCAACTCTGGATCTTGCAACTGACTATCCTTGATCTTCTGTACGAAAGAAGGCTCTAACACTGACATGTTAGCTATTATCACACCCTTCTTCAGTGGCTGTAGATCTATTCTCAACTCTTCAAATTGGTCAAAAATACAAGTGCCACTGAGATTTTCCAAACCTACTTATTTTATGCTCAAGGCATCGGCAATTACATTTGCTTTCCCCGGGTGATATTTGATTGGAAAATCATAATTCTTGATATATTCCATCCATCTTCTTTGCCTCATGTTCAGTTCCTTCTGAGAAAACAAGTACTGAAGATTGCGGTGATCGGAGTGAACCTCGAATTTCTCCCCATAAAGGTAGTGTCTCCACATCTTCAGATCAAAAACAACCGCCGCCAATTCAAGATCGTGGGTTGCATAGTTCTTCTCATGATCTTTCAACTGTCCGGATCCATAAGCTATCACTTTTCCATCTTGCATCAACACGCAACCAAGTCCAACATTCGAAGCATTGGTAAAAATAGTAAAATCACCGCTTCCGGATGGTAAAGTAAGGACTGGTGCTATAGTCAATCTCTTTTTCAGCTCTTGGAAACTATCTTCACACTTATCTGTCCATACGTAAGGTATATTCTTCCTCGTCAACTTCATCAATGGTGACGCAATTGACGAAAATCCTTATACGAACCTCCGGTAATAGCCTGCCAATCCCAGAAAACTTTTGATTTCTGACACATTCTTCGGTCTTTCCCACTTTACTACTGCCTCAATCTTGGACGGATCTACTAACAATCCTTCCTTGGAGATGATGTGCCCCAAAAACGCTACTTACTCTAGTCAGAATTCACACTTGTTGAGCTTTGTATACAGCTGGTTCTCTCTCAAAAGCTGTAATGCTACTCTCAAATGTTCTCCTTGCTCTTCCTTGGTCTTGGAGTACACCAAAATATCATCAATGAACACTACTACAAACTGATCCAAGTACTGTGTAAATATTTTATTCATCAATGCCATGAACACTGCTGATGCATTAGTCAATCCAAATGGCATCACTAGAAACTCATAGTGTCCATATATTGTCCGAAAAGCTGTCTTCAGTACATCTGATTCTCTTACTCTCAGCTAATGGTAGCCGGATCTCAAATCGATCTTCTAAAAATAAGAAGCACCTTGTAATTGATCAAACAATTCATCTATCATCGGCAATGGATATTTGTTCTTGATGGTCACTTGATGTGCATTTTTGTTTAGTTGCTAAGGACGCTATTTCTGATTCTGCCCTTGCTGATGGGCCTGCTGCTGTTGTTGTTGTGGTCTATACTGTTGTTCAGGTGCTTGTTGCTGAAGTGGCCTTGGTTGGTTCTGAAAAACCACTGCATTATGAGGCGGTGTTGGACGCTGTGCTCCCTACTGCTACTGATTCTGCCTATTATGTCGTAGACAGTCTCTCATCTGATGGTTCATACAACCACATCTGAAGCATGCTCCTGTGACTAAAAGACATTGAGCACCCTCATGATTTTTCCCACAGTAGATACAGACCACTTGGTTCTGCACATTCTGATCTGGCCTCTGCCTCTTCTGCTGTTGGTTTCTCTGCTGGTTGTTCTACTACTGGGGCTGCCTTTTTTCTTATAGTCTGAGGATCTTGTGGTGGAAATTCTCAAGTTTGTAAGCTCTCTTGACTGCCTTTTCGAAGGTTGTAGGTGGTACAACCCTCGTAGCATCCCTCTCAATAATGGGATTCAATCATGCGAGAAACTTGGCTATTTTCTTCTCAACTGTATCCACGAACTCTGGAGCATATCTAGACAATCTCTCAAATTTAGTGAGGTATTCGAGGACTATTGTGTTCCCTTGAATAAGCTGCTGGAATTTAACTGCTTTCTGTCTCTTGGCATGAGTGGGTACATACTTGTCTCCAAACTGTCTCTTAAAGCTAGCCCAAGCTACTGCATCTGCCGTATTCCTGTACTCTTCCCTAACTGTTTTCTTTCAGATATCCGCTGAACCGGAAAGAGAGATGTTGCAAGCTTAACTCGTTCTCCTCTATTGCATTGGAAGATCTTAAAGATGTTCTCGGTATGCTTTAACCAATCGTCTACAACTAAAGGGTCTTTTGTTCCAAGAAACTCTTTTGAAGCTCTTTTTCTGAACCGTTCAAACAACACATTCGGGTGATGCAGTCTCTGATTGATGACAATTGTAGGTTGAGCTTGAATTGGTTCGGGTCTTCTTTGCAAAACCTCTAGGAGTTGCCTCTGCATGTCTGCCAACTCTCTGGCATGTCTTCATCTTTCTTAAGGATTTGCTCTTGTAGTCTGGCTTGGTTTTCACTAGCCTGACGCTGTTGATCAAGCATAGTCCGCATCATCTGTTAAAATTGATTCTGCATGGTGTTTTCAAGAATATCTTCCGCAACTGGACCGGTGTGAACACTGTTACTAGAAGTAGGATAACCGTTTACCTTCCTTTTATGAGGTGGAATAACAATGCAAAACAAATTGTTAGCACATGATAAAAAAATAAGGGTCACACATTGCTCACACGATACTAACTAACGAAGAGTCTAACGAATCCTCGCCACGTCCTTAGGATTTCTAGTTTCTTTTAATTGCTTGAAACACGTATCACTCTAATACCAGTCTGTCGCAACCTCGGACCGGGTCACCAAGCAAGCGGGCATAATCCTGGATCGGGACTAGTTGATGATGCTATGAATGATTAATGGTAGTCCATACCATGAACTTATTTTAACCAATACGTATACGAGTCGATAAAAGGATGTCACTCGTACACGCGATTTCCCACAGGTGTCCGCGGTGAGGATATCACAACAACATAAATATTTCTTTTGAATGCGGAAGCGTGTAGCAAATATAATTCATACATTCATATCCAAAATAGCATTATTGGTAACATATTTATAACAAGTATCAGAATGAGCAATGATCATTAGCTATTTCCCAAAAGTAAATTAAAGTTTATACCAAAGATCATTTAATTACATTCCCCAAAAATAGAGGCCAACAAGTGCCAATATAAACAAAATATGAATCCCAAAAGAATGGTTAACCAAAACCCAAAATGTTACGCAACTCAGACATCCGAATGTCTAAACAACATCGTCGTCATGCCACTCAACTAATCATTGCGTCTCTTCGACCGCCTTCTCATGCTCCTCCTTGGGATAACGAACGACGGGACTTGAGTACCAAAGTAATGGGTCAAACACAACGGTTTGGCAGGTGGATGAAAAGATAAAACAATAATCAAATTCACCTTGGAAATACATTTAAACCTGTTAAAACAATAACTTTCATAAAACAGAAGAATTATTTACTGGAAAACAATATGCAATATAAAACATGCAAGGTATCCAAGGAAAACGGGAAAAAACATGATGGCATCTACCCAAAGCTAAGTCCTCTATCACCGAAGTGACAAGAGCATATCGGGATGCTGACCTCAGTCACCGAAGTGAGGAGGTACGACAAAATTTACATATACATATACATAATAATACGGGACATGACTACGGTAGCGAGCCGGGCAACGGGAGCCACAGTAGCAATCTGCGGCATCGGGACAAGACCATTGTAATAACCGGGTAGTGGGATCCAAACTGCAGCTGGCGAGACAAGAAGGATATCTCAAAGTCGGTGGATCAGACCAACAAGGTTATCCAAGCTTAGTAGTGCCGACTCACAGGTCAAAAAACGGAAATCAAGACATGTACGAATTACATATGATGCACAATTATCATTTCAAGCAAGAAGTGCATATCAGAACTAGTGAAATGCTATAATTATAATTTCAGTAATTTCGGGAATGATAAATCATAAATCATGAATTTCAAGACAAGTATCGGGATTTAAAATTCGATTAAGGTGAATAAGGGTCCCGTATGTCGATTTCAACATAGACTTGGTACTCCTTGTGTTTGGAGACATTCCGGGCTCCTTATATTCCTTGGTCATTTCAAAACATACAATGAATCTTCGTGATGTGATTTCTTTCTTAAATGGGTGTTAAACAATGGTTATAAGTCTTCCCATCACAATAGGGTTCCCAACTTACCTTTATCAATCATTTAGACATTTTATTTTTGTCCCCTTAATAGTCCCATATGAACAGTGTCCATCACTCGAGCGGACAAAAAGTTTGCTTGAGCGATGAGCTCTTTGGAATGGATTTCTAGGATGGTTCGCTCGAGCGAACATGTTGACTCGAGTGAAGAATATGTTCGCTCGAACTAACAAGTTTTTGTGAGGGTCCTGGGAGGGTTCGCTCGAGCGAACTGTCTACAGGAATGGTTCAGACCCTTTTCTGGAGCGACCTGTCAAGTTCGCTCGAGCGAACTATCCAGAAACTAGTTCCGGGACAGTTCTACCTCTTCCTAATTTCCTCTTCTTACAACACCTTTGAGCCTCATTCCTTCACCAAAATAAGAAGCTCAAAACTCCTTACAAACATCATCCAAAATCCCATTAAAACTACATCAACATTTAATCCAAACATCTTCTTCTCAACCACAAAAGAGGAGAGAAACTCAACAATCACAAAGGTTCATTTAATGCCATAAACAGGAGACAAATAAAGAACTATAAAACCACATTTCCATGACAATAAATGAGTTAGCAAAACTCTTTAATGATCATTTATTTCAAATCAATGCAAGCTAACAAATATGAACATGAATAACAAAATAAACTACATTTTTCATAAAATCATTAAGTGCTCAATCTATCATTTTATCCACTTGCCTTAGGTCCAAGCTAGTCCAAAACAAGCTCTAATCACAACTCCAAGCCAAAAGTTGAAGCTACAAGCAAAAACCCCCAAAACAAACCCTAAAATGGGTCAAAACAATGAACAAGAAGAAAAGCTCATAATAATGAAAAATGGAGCTCCCAAAGGTTAGGAAAACACACATCAAAAAGAAAGGGAGAGATTGCTTACCGGTAAAGCTCCCAAATAGACAAGAATAGCTCTAAAGAGGGTCTTGAGATGGGAGGTTTCCTCCAAAATGGTATCAATGGAGAGTTCTCAAGGAGAGGAAGAGAATGGTGATCTCCATTTCTCAAGAGATGCAAGATTTGTAGTGGTTTGTGAGATGAAAGAGTGAGGAGGAGAAGAGAAAGGGAAAATCTAGATGAGTTGCTTTTGAGTTGGAAAAGGGAAAGGAGAAGGAGGGTTCTCCTTATAAAGCAAATGGGGAGTGGGCTCCACTACTAGCAATCTCATTCGGCTGAAATCATGGTTATCGGGACCTCAATGAAATCTACGAAGAAGGGAAAGTTGTTCGTCGAAATTTCTAGTTTCCAAAAAGTATATGTTTTGCGGGTTTCGGGAATATCAAATATTGGGTACAGATTTAGTGTAAAAAGACTGTTTTGCCCTCGAAACTAGGAAAGTCTGGTTTTCGGGATTTCGAACGGGGACGGGATCAACATGAAAGTTGTAAAGATTAATGAGATGAGTAAAACGGGGTAAAATACAAATCACTGGAGTTTCGAAAAATCCCCCAAGTATATGCAAGGTCATAAAAGGAACCCCCAAAGGGCCCCACTAATCACAAAGGCACTCAAAATTTTCCAAAGCTATAAGAAAGCTATTCTAAACCCAACTAAACCAAAATACACTAATCACGCTTAAGACTAACACACAACTTAATTAACACTAATCGAGGTCTCTCGGGTTGGGGTCTTACAACAACTGCAGAGAAGATTTCATCGAAGTCAATACCCTTCTTCTGCGCAAAGCCTTTAACCACTAGTCGTGCTTTGTGCTTTATCAGTTTTCCATTGTCATCTCTCTTCAGCTTGAACACCCACTTGTTCTTCAAAACCTTCCTGCCTTTTGGAAGTTCTACCAGCTCATAAGTATTGTTCTTTTTCAAAGAACTCATCTCATCCTGCACAGCCTTAATCCACTCATCTTTATTGGCATGAGTTTTTGCTTCTGTCTAGCTCTCTGGCACCCTCTCATCTGTAAGCATAATATAATCTACTGCAGAATATCTTGTTGATGGTTGACGCTTTCAAGTAGACCTCTTAACCTGAGGTTCTGTGGTTTCTGACCGAGGAGACTGCGCCCCCTTGCTCAACACCCTATTCATCGGCAACCCTTGCGCCTCATCATGGTCCAAATCATTTTGTCCACCTTCTCAACCTATAGTTTGCACTAGAGAAGAAGTTGGTGTGAGATCAACCACTCCATCAACAACTTCGTTAGACTTTCCAATCTTCTCAATACCTCCAAAGAATCGGGCTTCATGAAGCACTCCGTAAACGCAAGCACAATAGTAGGCTTGCTTTTTGCCAATATGTCAACGATTCTATTAGCTTTTCTGCGGCATAAGTAAACTCTCCAATCTTATGTCAATGTTTTGTGTATTCTTATCCAAGTGCCCATCAGCTGCCATGGAACCGTATCATTTTGTATCAGTGATTGGGCTAGTATAAGGGAATCTCCTTCTATTAAAAGTTCTTGAATACAATTCTTCTTACATAAATGCAAGCCTATAATAGTGCTTGCATCTCTGCTCTTAAGGATAGCTCTCATCTGAAATGCATTAGCTATATGGACACTACCTTGGTGATCCCTGACCATCCCTCCAATGCATGCAGTATTCTTGTTGATGTAATCATATGATCCATCAAAATTTAGGTTCATCCATCCCATTGGTGGGGCCTTCCAACTATCATTTGGAAACCTTTTCGCATAGGTCTCTAGTTTTAGTCCCCAAGAAACTTCCCACTGGTGCTTTAGGTTGAGGCTATTAGTAAGGATTTTAAGTGGGTTTATAGTGTTTACCAAAAAAAAAAAAAAAAAAATGTTTTATAGGTTGCATTTGGAAATTGTAAAGGTTCCTACACTTTTTGAGATATACCAAGCTAAAATCAAATAAGCCTCATGATCGGTTTTGGATGTCGACCAGAACCATGACCCGAAAGTGGAAGAATTGGAAGGGTCTTTAGCAATAAATTTCCTTTCCACTGCCTTTCCCCTTATGAATTTTGTGAGAGTGCAATTGGAGAAGAGGTGGTCCACCGTTTCCCAGTCCACTCTTCAAATGGAACACAGTTTATCTGAAATAAGACTGAATTTGTGCAATTTATCTTTTGTCATTAAGCCATTGTGCAAGAATCTCCAAGCAAATAGCTTTATATTGGAAGGATTTCCAGATTCCACCACATTCTTCAGGGTAGTTGCAGTCCTATAAAAGGGGTTTCTAAAGTTTCAAAAATAGCCTTTATAGTGCATCAGCTTGCCTTTTCATCTTTCCAACATGGAATACCCAAAATTTGCCATTTTTGGCAATTTACTGCTTGATTTAATGCTTTACATCACTTTTACTTAATCTAGTAAATTGCCAAACAGGCCCTAAAGAAATAGAGAGAATTTGTTGAAAAGCATTCTCTTTGGTTTATTTTCCTACATCCCATATCAAAACTTCTTGGGCGTTATAAAAAATAATGAGATCCTCGCCTATTTTGGGCATTTAAGATTTTTGTTTTCCTTCATTTAAATAATTATCTTTAGACTTTCGTAATTTCAGTATCCATGAATCTTCCAGGACATTAACTCTATTCCCATTCCCGATGACCCAATATGAAGGTTATCCATTATGATTTCTCTATGTTTTAACATATTTTTTCAAAGCCTGGAATCTGTATTTTATGGAGCTACTTCTTGAAATGTGTCATTTTTTAGGTACTTCTAACTTAGAATTTTACTCCAATTTTCAGTGTCTTCTGTAAATGTCCAAATTCCTGACATGACCTGAGCCAAAGATTATGGTTAATCCGAGTTAACTCCAAGTCGCGTCCCATACTTACTCCCGTGAACTCCGAATTAAACAAAATTCACAAGGGATATCAAATATACATTTTATGCGGAAATATACACAATGCATTTCACAAAACTGTACAATGTTCTTTGTACACAACAAAATTCATTTACACTAATTAACACATCCACTTACATATTTAAATACAATGCAAGGATGATTAGTTTGAAACGTTTCAACAATAAGTCCTTCAAACGTTTTCATTTCAGTTTTATCTCAAATATTGTAATCATACAATATCGCTTCACTTCCATTCAACTAATCCTCCTAGAGGAACAGGAAGGGTCGCCTCCGCTGGCGCTGTGACCTGGACAGGATCAGCACGGGCAATTGAGCCTGTAATGCCAACAATAACACTGTGAATTCGACAATTCAGCAATGTATAAACAGATACACGAATGTACATGCTAAAATTACACATTTAATCTGTTTAAGGTTAGACAAATACAATACAATTCAAAATCAATGAGAGTCTTTATTTAGATTTGGCAACTACAATAGCATTTCATTTCAAATCACATCTTCCCAAAAAAGAAGGAATTATCTTCCCTAAAGGAAGGAAAATACAAATAACATGTATTGTGGGATTTATCTACGCCCGGGCCAAGGATTACTGACATCACCACGGAGCTCCGGAACACTCCCAAATCATCTACTGTAGTAGGAACTGCTCTAATGAGCATAAACAAAATAACCATGTAGTGCCAGACTCAAGAATTAATACAATTCAACATATTTAATCCATTTCAATTCAAATTAACAGATTCAATTCAATATACAATCCCTTACGGATGTAATTCAATTTATAATCCATTTCAGATACAATTTAATTCATTTCACATTCAATTACAACCAACCATTCAGGTGTAATCTTCGGTTATTTAATGTACGTGCTATTTTTTATGGACACCACAATTTATATAAATTAGTACATTAAATTCCCCTTAATTAGCACCTATGGAGGTATAAACAGTAGGCTCTTTTCCATTAAATTCATAAATTAATTATGAAATTTTATTAGTTTCGGTTAACTAATCAGTGACCTATCGATTATCTTTAGAAGCAAATATTTTTATTGAAAATCTCATTATTCAAATTTTTGGTTAACCCTTCAGTAAACACTCGATCCATTTTAGTTCCAAATCCAGGGATATTAATTTCTAGAAAACTCCAAGTATACTTTAAGTATATTTAATTAACCATTTAGTCAATTAAACCTCATCATTTGGCTAACTGAACATAAGTTCAGTTATAAACCACGAACCCAAGAACTTTCTAGGCTAAGAAAAGTAAGTCACCCTTTAATTGGGTTGAAAAGACCCTAAGCATCTGCTTCAGGTTCGCTCGAGCGGACTATTGTTTGCTCGAGCGGATATCCTCCAGTAAGTGGGTCGCCCAAGCGGCCTCTCTTGTTCACTCAAGCGATGACAGACAGAGACGAATTCGCTCGAGCAGATTCATGTTCGCTTGAGCGGTCACTATACAGAAGGTGGTTCGCTCGAGCAACTGCTCCAGAATTCCAACCCAGAATTCCGAACAATTCTTCTTGCAATCTAAATTTCTCCACAACCTGCAAGAAATCATTGGAACCTCCTGTTCCTTTTTCAAACATGGTTCATACATAAAAATAACACTTTCATTCCATCAACCCATCAACAATCAATCAATCCATACATATAGATTCATTCCACTTCTAATAAAATAGGGCAATTCATCACTATAACTACAATCAAATGAAATCTACAAATATAATAGCAACTCAATCATAATAGTTGTTTACACTTGCCTCAACTTTGAGTTTAACACAAAAACCCTCTTTCCTTAGGCTCAATTAGAGATGAATTTCCACCTCTTGAACTCTCTCTACTAACCCTAACATCATAAAATCACAAATATGAAACACATAAGCTGACTATGTTAAGAGTCTAAATCATCTAATTCAAACTTGGAATTTCAGAAACTATAACTAATCACTTACTTGTTACCTTGATGGAAAGAAATCTGAGAGTTCTTTCACGCTCTAACTCCAAGAAGATTGAAAGGATGAAGAAATTAACTTCCGTTTTGCAATATCACTTGCAATATTCAAACCCTTACTCTTAGTGGGGACAAAGGAGGAAGAAGAAATGAAGAGGAAGAAAGAACTCAGGCCTTTTGTAGCTTCTTCTCGAACGATCAAGTGACTCATCGTTTGGCTCCCTTGAACCTTATAAAAAATACATTTGCACATAAACCCACCCTATTATACTTATTCATATTTTGAGTCAGATGAGAACTCATTGCATTCATTTTAAGTCAATTAAACTAGAGTATTTTATGAAAGCTGATGTACTCATCGAGATACACATGATGGTACCAAGTTTTACCATATCCGACGAAATATGTGAAAATCCATATTTATGGAAAAGTCCGTAGTTTCATTAATTTGAGTCTAAACCCAACTCAATCAATCCAATAATTTCTAAAACTATTTCACTATGCTTAATTCCTTTACTTATGACTAATTTAATTCACCATTAACTCGATTAAACAAGGTTAATCCAAACTAATCTCAATTAATTAGCATTAACACTGATTAATTCTCGACGGGGTGTAACAATTCCTCAACCCCAAACCTCCGTGCATTATAGGTTTTATTATTTTCATCCAAGAGATAAGCGTGAAATATCTGGCTGTTTTTTCAGATCCGGTCCAAAGGAAAGCGTTCATATTGGATTGAATTTTAGCTATTATGTTATTCAGCATAACTTGATGAGGAAGACAATAATTAGGTAGATTCGAATAGACCCACTTCAGGAGAACTAGTCTACCAACATGGCTAAGATAAGGCCCTTTCCATCCAGCTATTCTACCATTAATTTTGTGAACCATGTTCCTCCACAAAGTACCAATTTGCCATTTTTTGACTGTCAATTGAGTCCCTATGCAAACTACACTATCAACTACATTCCCAATTCCCAATTTAAGAGCCATCTCTCTTTGTTTAGGTTTGGGGACGTTAACAGAGTATACTTGACTCTGGTTTTGACTGATCTGTTGACCCGCTTCATTCTTTAGATTTTGTAGGAATCTCAGGAACACTGTTATGTTAGAGTCTTTAATTTGGAGAAGAGTAGAATAGCATCAGCAAATCGTAAGGTAGGTATTTCGTCTCCTCTTTTGGTAATCATAGGAAATGAGATACGTTTCCTATGACCAATGGTATAAATCGCCCTAGTGATAGCCTCCTAATGAATTCACAAAAGTAACACTTTTATAGAATTATTAATTCTTAAGAGTTATCAAAGATAAAAGAACTCAAAACATAGTTTTTAGCATAAAAATCATAATTTTCCTTTTCATCATGCTTTACTCATATTTTCCCATTATAGATGACCCATTTGTATGCATTTATATGAGTTCCAATGGCTTTCATACAAAATATGTTTGGAAACACTCTCAATTATGTTGATTTCTCTTTGTAGGTGTTAATTGAAGGTTAATTTGAAAATTAAAGTTGAGATTTAAGAGCTAAAGAGAGTGAGGATAAGTTCGGAAGGCAATTGGATGAAGAATTGCAAAGTTAAGCCAATAAGAAGAAGAAAAATAAAAAACTTGGGTTAGTATTTTGACCATAACATTTTTTTCGGGTGTCTGATTGAGGGGATCTCAAGAGCATTGGAAAGCTTATTCAAATATTTACAAATCATATTTCACAATATTTTTTCAATTCAGACGTTTCGGGGTTCAAAATCTCACATCAATCTGGGAACTGTTTTCTAACACTGGAATCATGTTCATATTGACATTCTTATGAAGTCCCACATCGGAAAGAAACTAAAGAGAGCAAGGCAAATATTTTTAATATAAGGAATGGAGCTCTAAGCATTTGAGAACACAAACAAGGAGAGCCTCCTCCTCTTTACTTAAACTATTCATATAATGAGAGCAACTATAGAGAGAAAGTGAGGAAAGGTTTGTGATAACTGAAGATTCGAAATGAAAATGAAAGCTTTGTCTTCTCCAATGGTGGCTCATCCCTTTGATTGGGTCTACTAGATGAAGCTAAGTTGATGCTATTCCCTTTGGTTATGTTCTTTATCTTATTATGTTCATAAGATAAAGAACATAACCAAAGGGAATAGCATCAACTTAGCTTCATCTAGAAGACCCCACCCACTGGAGAAGATAGAGCTTTCATTTTCATTCCAAATCTTCAATTATTATAAAGCTTTCCTCACTTTCTCTCCACAATTGCTCTCAATTACATTAATATCTTCAATAAAGTGGATGAGGCTCTCCTTGCTTATGCTCCTCAAATTCCTAGAGCTCCCTTCGTTATATAGAAACCTTTGCCTTGCTCTCTTTTGGTTTCTTTCCGATGTAATGTCACGTCCCACAATCTGGGCACCTCGAATCTTGAGACGCTACGGGAAAGTATCCAGGAGAATCTAAAAATCCAATAAGATGCACATGTATGAATCTCATATGATCAAGTAAATGGGCAATGCCTTACAATTTACTTTTACTTTTAAAAGATTGCAAGGTACTTTCCAAATGTTAAGGTAAATACATTCTTAGGACAACATGGCCATCTACAAAAGAATAAAGGAAAATAACAACTCTAGGTGATAGACGTCTCTCGATGCACCAACTGCATCACTCTCCGAACCCTGTGGCAACGGATCAACCGCCAAGCAAAGAAAAAGGAAAACATACCTGGAATCACCAAGGATTGGGTAAGGCACGATGAGTCAGGCAAATAGGCATGTTTAGATGGCGATACATTATATTAACTGATAAGAAAGAAAGCCATACCTTATCCCAGTTGTACCTACATGATTAGATCCTCAATGATAAAGATAAGATATTAGAGTGCAACAGAAACGGTGTTGAGTGTAGTGTATGAACTGTAAGGTCCGCGACCTTACTGGGTCAGTTGGGCCCAATAACCGGCCCGTTGACCCATTTATTTTCATATTATTATAATTATTGTTTTATTAGATATTTAAGTGGGTTTAGATGGTCAGCGAGTTTCTTTTAACATTAGAATAGTGCCTGCGAAGTTTCGTGCGATTCCGAGTTCGTTTGACCTTAGTAGGGGGTAGTTTGCAAATTAGGGAAAAATTGAGTGTTTTTCCGAAAAATTCCTATCGCTATGATTTTGGGTTCGTTGGAAAGGTCTCGTCGCGTTGATCAATTTTGTCTTCTGGCTCGTTGCGATCCGACGAACAGAAACCCTTCTAATAATTCATTTCTTCTCCGGACCCACTTATGGGCAACTTAGTCTTTTCCTTCTCCCTTCTTCTTAAACAAGAGATTAACCCTAATCTCTAATCATTCTCTGCAACGAACGAAGCTACAGCAGCCTTTCTTCTTCCTCATTCTTCCGAGGCTCCAGAACTCCTTCCCTGAAGGATCACTTCCGCTATCCGAGCCGCTCATCTTCTTCCTCGAGATCTCTTCTTTCCATTGACATCAGTTTGGTAAGGTTTCCCTCACTTTCATCTTTTCAATCATTTCTCTTTGGTTTAGATTTAGATTAGATCTCAATCTTTTCCTTTCTTTTCTTCTCCTTTGCGTATTAGGTTGCGTTTGGTCGGGGTAGATTGAGGTTTTCGCAGTAGTAGGGCTTCTCCTCAGATTTCCCCAATTCCAATCTTCTTCTTGGTTGAGGCAAGTAGATCTGCATTTTTATAATTAAGCATGTGTGTATGTCTTCTATTGATTGGATGTGTTTTCTTGTTAGGTTTCCCTAATTCCAAGCCTGTTTGTTATTAATTTGGGTTTATTTAATTTAATTGTTAATTTTAATGTTAATTGATGTAAGTGGAAATGATGGATGGAATGGATTATTGGGGGAGCACGGTGGCTCAGTTTTGTGCAGGTGAATTTTTAGAATGGATTGGATGAAAAACTGAAAAAATGGGGTTCTTATTTGAAAGAAAAGAAAAAAAAATAAAAATAAAAATAACAAAAAAGTCGGGGGACGTCCAGAACGTTCAGTGGCCATTGGACGTCCAGAACGTTCAATGGCCACTGAACAATTAAATGGACATCAGCGCATAAGGAGTTTAAAAAAAAAATTATATATATATAAAAAGATAATAAAAAAAGAAGAACAGCAGGACGTTGAATGGGCTGGTGACTGACATGTACATGAGTATTGTTTGTTTATCCATCTGATGAATCGGACCGATGGATGGTCCGTCGCACTTTATATATATATTTATATTTATATATATATATATAAAGGGTTAAACTTCTATGGACCATAACTTCTGAACCATACGTCGGAATTTCACGAGCCATATACCGTTGGAAAGCTCTTGGAGCGTAGAATCCAATGATACATGTCTCGTGATGATTGGGGATCAGGTAGGGAAGTAGTTAAGGAGACTAATTATTAGACCACTTTCTTGTTAGTAACGAGATTGTTAGCCTAGGTTTGGGCCTTAGACATTGGAAACCATAAAACCACTCTCACGTGACCATTAATGGGGTTTTGAAATCGTAGCACGTGGCTTGGTGTGCTTCGATGGGTTGTCTAGGTATTCGTGTATTGTGTATGGTTATTCGAATGCGTATGGAATTGAATCAATCGATGTTCAACATGATTGTACACCAAGGAAATTCTTTATAAGCATTGATTGTTCGAATTCCCCACGCACTCCGTTAAAACACATATGGTACATGGATGACAACACTTGCCTAGGATTGGATTGTAATCTCTCCTTAATTTGTTAATCGTATCCGTTGATTTTGTAACCTTGTACACTCTCTTGGCATAAAACACCTAATTAATTATGAAACATAAACTCTTGTAGAATTAGAACAAGGACCTAACTTAGAGTGTACCATAGGACCCTGTGTCATGTAATTGATAAACATGACTGGCTAGACTGAAGGGATTATCATGAGTTTGGACTTGTCTTGTATTGGTTTGAATGAGATAATCCCTATGAACATGTCTTGTTTGTTGAACTAGCCAGATTTGCTTGTCTTGGTTTTCCTTGTGTCAACACCACTTTATTATTATTATTATTATTGTATATCATAACCAGCTGCAGTTTGGGGTTTATTGATGGGCCGGTTACTCGGACATCGGGGTGGGCAGTCGGCTTTGGACGGCGTCCATGGCGTTGAATAGTTGGGAGCGAGCTTGGACCGTGCTACTATTCCCAGGACCGGGAGCTTGGATCCCCTTGGAGCCGGACTTTGGTATCAGTAGTCCGGATAGGATTGTTACTGGTACCCCGTGAGGTGGCTTGGACATCCATGGAGTCTCCCTCTTGTGCATTGCGTTACATTAGTAGTGGTGATTGTTAGTATTGCTAGGATTTCTATTTATGATTCTAATGGTTATTTACTCATGCAACATGCCTAGTATTGTTCCTTGTATTCCTACGATCTTGTACTTGTCATTACTCTTATATTTGATGCATGTTATGTTTTAATTATATCTTGCTTATCTATTGCTCAACATGTCGTTGACTCTGTTCCTTGGTGTGCAGACTCCTCAGGTGAGTATTATTATGAGGAGCAGGTCGGTGAGGAGATCCCAAAGGATCTCCAACCAACAGAGGAGGCACGGGAGTGGAGTGCCGATGACGTAGAGTAGCGTCATCATTACCAGGCACATGAGAGACTCACAGGGGCACTTCATTAGGCTTTTATTTATTCATTTATTATTCCTCGTTGGAACTTTCATTTCATTGACTTGATGTTGTTTAATGGCCTTGGTCATTGGGATGGTCATTGTTAATACATTAATTTCTTGGTTAGCTTTATTTATTCCTGTTGCAACTTTAAATATCAATTGAGATTTATTATCCATTGTTTGGTATTTAGATATGCCTCGAATTGTATGAATTTCGCAATTTTATATTACTTGAGGTTTGAAATACAATATCCTCACAGCGGACTTACGATCCTTGGGCCTAAAGGGCAAAAATTTTAATTTAGCCCTAAATTTCACTCCCCGGATCCGGTTTATTCTCTAATCGGGTTCGGGGGACGTGACATGAACGATAATGGAGATATGAATATAACAGATGTTTGATACAGCATATCAGGTAAATAAGAGAAGCCATCATCATTAATATATCATCTAAATCATACAAGCACATAAGTGTCACAAACAGAGATAACATGAAGAAGTAGTCTCGCCATGTTCACATCCATCGTATCTCAATCCTGTTGGAAATTTATACTAAAAACATACTTTATGTATTTGTCTATGACTGATTCATTTTAGTATATTTTGTTTTCTCATCTAACTGAGATTATATATGGGCAAATGGTTGCATTATTAATTATTACGCATGTGATTGTCTTTTATTTTATGAAGTAGACAAGTTGGTGTATAGAGTTTTACTTATACACGGAAGACTTATTTGTCGGTTCTTATAGAATATAAGTGGTTGTTCACAATCTAAATGAATTTGGACACACCATCGGTAAAATTGTAGCATGATGTTTCAGCAGGTTTGCCTTGGTTGCGGGAAACAGTATAGTTTCGACTCATTATGCTAGTAAACTATGTGTGCATTGAACTAGACCGTGTTTTGGGTATATTGTCTTTATACTGACTATATAAAATGATGAACACCCAAATGGTTATTATGAATGCTTATACTTTTAATCCCGATGTAAATAATAGACACATACATTTAGTGTTTGGCATTTTGATTTACAAAGGAGTGAGATCGTTTATTGGTCAATAATCTTAGTGAATTGGATGACTACACTACGTGTATGGTGGATATTAGTTTATTAACGGAATCCACGTCCCGTACTAGGGATTGATGATATCCCCTTGATTAAGCTTTTAAGTTTTGATTATGTCAAACCCTGCATGTGGACTTTGTGTCTGACATATCAAATAAGTTAAGTATAAGGTCTCAAAGAATTATAAAGATATCGATTAAATATGGATGTCAGTAATTATTTAATCGATGGATATCTGAAATCTTAATGTGGGGAGATTAATAAGCATTTAATAATAAGAAGCTCGAAATATTATTTTGAGAATAAGGACATGAGTGCAATTACAATTCTTTAGTGGACTGAATTGTAATTTATGGAACTAGGATTCTAATTTGGGTCGAATTAGGGTTTTTTTATTTCCATAAGGAGCCTATCTTTATTTCCTTCTTAAGGTCCCTATTGTAGCCTATAAATATGCGTTATTACTCTCTAGGTTAACATACAAAAATAACAAGAGACAAATCTCAATTTTAGAGAGTAGAAGAGAATTCGCAGAAGAGGCCCACTCTCTGGTGCGAGTTCGAGCATATAAAAATACAGTAGAAGATTTTAAGGTTTTCGAGTTGCTGTAAGATCGAGATCAAATCAGAAAGATCTCGCAGGTATGATCTAATCATATTAGTTGAAAATTATTTCCGCAGTAATCTGTACCCAATATCCAGAGATTCCGGTTTCTACTCGCTTCTAACAGATCCCACCGTATCAAAGTCGGTAGTTAAAGGCATCGTATCTCACCATATACAAGCACATAAGTGTCACCAACAAAGATAACATGAGGAAGTAGTCTCGCCATGTTCATGTCCATCGTATCTCGATCCCACCGTATCAAAGTCGGCAGTTAAAGGCACTAAGGAACCGCATTCATAATACATAATAATCGTACATCCCATATACATCCATCCATAAGAGCACATAGAGGTATGTCCTCAGTTGAAATACAAGGGACGTGGGGGGTTGGAGCCAACCCATTGTCGTCGTCCCAACAACCATCGATGGACGTCAACCATGGGGGTCACGGCCACCCATCGTTGTTGTCTCATCGAATAGGAGCTTACACGAGTCTATCTCGACCATCAATATCCATATCCATAGCCACAGTCAAGTCCTAGTCATTGGTCTTACATGCTATCTCAACCATCAATATCCATCCACAATGTACTCGGTCTGAGTGTCGGTGGTCTCGGTACCCCGAAGGTACCTACTGTACTCAACCACATCTCAATAACAGTATACATGCCGATGTCAAAATCTACTGGCCGTCCAACTGTACATCCACAAGCCTACAAATCACCAGGTGGGGGTACTCTGAACCGAATTGCCTTACTATCCTTAATATGAGACGATATTAGTCAAGGGTATAAGTCACGAAGTTTGGGTATAGCTAGTTCATCCTTGTGATTTCTAACAGTTAATAATGCATACCCTTGTATACTCCGCTTCTCTATATGTTTAATTAATATTACCCCGTTATACAGTCCTTCCATTAATACCTACCGTTAAGTTCCCAGTATTACATGAGAGAACTTCAAGTGTAATGCCTTGACTTCTCGTCCAATGCAAACTGTGATTATGGATCAAAGCCTAAGTGCAATGCCCTGAATTATAATACCTCCTGAAACATCTACATCCAAGGTTCAGACCTACCAGCCAGCCTTAGTATCCGTTCTCAACAATAGAAGTACCATGTGTCTCAATACACCACAATCGTCGCCCCTTTCTTCAAGTCCAGGGTCCCACTTCACCTAAGACAGTTATTACGGAATCCTAGATGCTTAATAAGTATCCTTGGTGCTCCTGTAGGTGTATAGCATCAAAGGACGTCCATTACCACTAAATCGGGTTCCGTTTTACAACCTAAGACCCTACTTAGGTGGCTACACGGGTCAAGGTTAAGCCCGACCCTTGACTCCTTTTTAGCATATCCCAAACAGTCCAAATGGAAGGTCAACAGGGGCCGCATATGATCAAATAAAAAAAAATCTAAGAAGCTACTATCTACAGTGTACCCGGTCAGCATCATGGGTCCTCATGTCGACCTGATACACTACGAAAGGGGACAGAACTGGGAAGCAGAATTCACAGTCCACAGTGTTTCTAGTTGACCTGATACACTAGGGGGCATTTCATTAGAGACCTGGCAGTTGGGAATTCGGAGTGTGGCAGGTTGACCGGGTATACTGGGTTGTGGACCTTGAGTGTATTTTCTACTTCCAATTATGGGGAAGTCCACAGTGTACCCGGTTAACATCCTAGATCTGCCCTCTTTTATTTCTCATCAAAACTCCATCAAATCTAACCAAAATCTACACCAATCATCTCCATACATCAAGTACCCTTCCCACATTATGATTCCATTACAAATGGACCATTGATCTTCCAAATGGGGGATTCATATCCATCAATGGCCTGAAACAAATAAGAAAAGCTCTGAACAACAATCTCATAAGTCATATCTCCCAATCAACCATCCAATTACATAAATCAGGCTAAACAGCCATAAAAGACAGTAATTAACCAACTAAGCATATCAATCAAATTAAGAAAACTAAGCACGGCTGCTTGCCTAATTAGGAAGAAAACTCCTCAATTAGCCTAGTCTTCTCTCCAAATGCACTAAAATCAGTCCAATGGCAAGATCTACAATCTCTACACCCATTCTCAAAGAAAGAAGTGCATTACAAAGTGAATTTTAAGAGAATAAGCTATTCTACAGGGAATTGGAAAGGGGGAATGGAAATTACCTTCAATTGGAGGGGAGAGAGATCTAGAAGGTGAGATGAGTTCCCTAGCTTGGAGATGGCTAGACTTTGATGAGAGCCTCTTCTTCTAGCAATTGGTAGCCCTAGATCTACAGAGAGAAAGAAGAGAGAGAGAGAGAGAGAGAGAGAGAGAGAGAGAGAGAGAGAGATTGTAGGAAATGTAGTGAAATGAGAGGGAAGAGTGTATGAAACGTTTGGGGAGCTTGGGTTGGATTCCTTTTATAGGAATTGGTGGAATGGGAACAGTCTAAAGTGCCCTCTATTGCTAGTGTAAGTTTAGGGTAGAGATGAGGGTATTTGGGAAAATCTTAGTTAAAATGACTAGGAAGCCCTTGGCTACTTAATTGAAATAAGCGATAAGGACTAGGGTAGTTTAGGTATCTAGGTTTAATGACTAAGGTACCCTTGGTTAAGTGGTTGTAAATGAAGGGACCTAAGGATAATAAAGGTAGGTTAATTGTAATGACTAGAGTGCCCATGTTTGCTTGGTTTGCCTGGTTGATAATGAAGGAGGCCAAGGTTATTTAAGGGATTTGGATTTCCAATTTGGAGGGAAATAGTTTGGTGGAATGACTAGAATAACCTCCTATGTTTAATAGGCTAATGGGTAAGGCCATGAGTAATTGCATCATTCTAAGGTAGTTGCACAATTCTCTAAGGAAAACCCTCCTATAATTAGGATTTACAACTAAGGCTTGTAATTAGCTAATCCTTTCTAGGAAATCCAATTAAACTCCTAATGGAACTATTAATCTCACAAGGGTCCTAATCCTATAAACTATGTTTAATTAGTAGGAAATTACTAACTACTCATGCTAATCACTTATTAAATAGGATACCTAGGGTTGACTTGGTTAAACTGGGTCCCACTTGGTATTTCTAGGGACGGGTCTTTACATGTAGGACTTCATAAGAATGGTAATATGAATGTGATTCCCGTGTTAGAAAATAGTTCCCAAATTGATGAGATATGATTTTTAAATATTTGAATTGAAAACAATATTGTGAGATATGATTTGTAAATATTTCAATAAGCTTTCCAATGCTTTTAAGATCACCTCAATCGGATACCTAAATAAAATGTTATGGTCAAAATACTAACCCAGGTTTTTTAATTTTCTTCTTCTTATTGGCCTAACTTAGCCATTTCTTCATCCAATTGCCTTCTAAACTTGTTCTTACTCTCTTTAACTCTTAAATCTCAACTTTAATTTTCAAATTAACCTTCAATTAACACCAACAAAGAAAAATCAACATAATTGAGAGTATTTCTGAACATATTTTGTATGAAAGCCATTGGAACTCATATAAATGCATACAAATGGGGAAATACGATAAAAGCGTGATGGAGAGAAAAATTATGATTTTATATTGAAAAACAGTGTTTTGAGTTCTTTTATCTTTGAAAAGTCTTAAGAATAATGCTATAAAAGTATGACTTTTGTGAACTCATCACCTACCCACAAATAATGTATAAATAAGGGTATAGGGGGTCCCCATGTCTCAATCCTCGCGCTAGCATGCTCTCATCTGTTAAACTTCCATTGACAACCCTATACGTGGTAGTACTGACACATTCTTTAATCTTGTCTACAAAGTTTGAATCAAGCCCTAGATGACGTAGGCAATCATAGAGGAAGTTCCAAGAGACAAAATATAAATTTTTATAAGAAAATGAGCAGTTTTTTTTATAAATAGAGTTTTCTTGCTCTAAATGTCTAACCGATCATGGATAATTTCTCATGATAAAGAGTCTAAATAATTTGGTTGGAATTCTAAATGCTCTGCCAAGAGTAAGGATTTGGAATTCCACCTCAAGGGGATAGCTTTTGGAGAATTTGAAATTCCTCCTGCCATGAATTCTTGGGATTATGGTAAAGAAACATGCCATGATGGTCACTTTGTCATTTTATGGCAAATGAGCCCCGGAAGGAGAGATTGGTTTTTTAATTAACCTTTTTTTTTTAAAGAAGAGGTAATTTTCAAAAAAAAATTATTTTTTTTAAGACCCCCTACTTTTCTTTTCTCTTATACCAACACTTCAATTGAATTCACTTTACAAGTGAATTACCAAAATGGGCATACAATAATTATTTGAGATTTTTATGAAATTATTAGCATTAAATACTGATTTGATGAGAAAATAAGAGGACTAGGATGTAATATCTTTTTTTTTATAGAATTACCCACGTAACGATATCGTTATCGGCATAACGATATCAATAGTCACATAACAACCATTTTGCATATATCCCACGCAATATAAACAAACCGCTCACTTGGCCCACTCATTCTTTCCAAACTACAGGGGTCAAATCCACCATTCGATAGGATCCACCTAGGGATGTAAACTGGTCAGTTCCGGTCCAGGTCCATGGTGGATCCGAAGCCGGCACCATTAATGGGAAGATAGACTCAAAACCAGAACTGTATATGGGACGAGTCTAGTCCAGATCTAGGTAGAGAATGATATGGTAAAAAACCTAGTTTTTAGGAGAGACTTTTGAAAATTGAGGTAATATGTCGGGTCCATGGGTTCAAACCAAGGTAGAGCTACACCCGGACCCGTTTTAGCCACGAGTCCAAAAAAACAACCCAGAACCGGACTCATTTACTTATCGAGGCCTAAATAAGGACTCAAACCCAATTTTTAACAGGTCGGAACCTCCGAATAATCAGAGAACCGGGGACCCATTTACATCCCTAGATCAACCGGATAGTTAGATGTTCCATAATTCATTAATGTGTCCCAATATGTTTAGTGGAGATGAATCTAATGGGTATTATGTGGGTCCAACATATATACATTGGTAAATGGATTGTATTTATCACACTATTTGCATGATTTTAAGTTATTTAGAGTATCCGACCTAAGGATTTAATATAAAAAAAATGTAAATCAAAACGACATTTTTGTGAACACTAGAACAAATAGAGAGTTCTCCACTTAGTACTTTCTCACCTCACAAATCTATTTCCACGATTTGCAAGCATCTTTTGTGAGGCAAAAAATAGATTTGTGAGATAAAAGACTTTGGTGAGGAAATCAAGACACGCAGCGTGGCCTCTCTAATTCCCTTGTAACGCCTTGAGATCCGATATCCTTGGGACTCTTAGGGCCCTTTTCTTTCCTAGAATTTCTGGAATTCATGTCTGGTAGCTATCTGGGATTTTGAAATGCTGGAATTCTAAAATGCTATTGAATCCTATCATTTCCAAATTCCCTGTTTCATTTATGCTTGAGTTTCTGCCTAGAATTCCTGAATTTCCTGAATTCCCTGTTTCATAACCAAAAGGATTTCTGACTAGAATTTTACTCTTGTATGCATTGTTTATATGCCAATTTAACCCATCAATTTATTTTTACAACTCAATATGCAAATGTGTTTAATACTAATGATAAGATGTAGGACTCAATGTCGGGCCTACTTTCACAATTCAAGAAGCAAAAAAGAAAAAAACATGATATATGCAAACCATAACCATGCAAAACATAGAACCACATCAAGCCTACCAAGTATAATATAGATCCACATTAAACCTGCCAAACATAATATAGATCATAAAAATGCATAGAACCACATCAAACTTGCCAAACATAATATAGATCAAATGCAGTCATCTATAGGTATCAAAGGTCTTCATAACCATCCATACAACATAATGTGGTAATTACAATCATCCAAAAGTAAATAGTTTTCCTACATCCATCCATCACAACAAAATAGGAAGTAATTAATTCATTCCTAATCATCAAAAGATACCACCATCCACTTTCATCAAAATGCAAACTTCTTTTCAGGTCTTAATGAAGTTCATGGGATATCAACTAGATGAACTTGGATTAAAGTTCAGGTCCAACCATTCCAACTTCATGTATTTAAAAAATTATTTGTCTTAAAATCTTTAAAATACCCGATATAATCCGGGCTGATAACTATCGTAAGCACCTATAAACTAGAGTGTGATGTCAAGGGGCCTTCCTGTGGACTTATGAGGGTCAGAATCAACCAAGCAGCTTTCCCATCACGACGACTCGTGGGCTCCTATGTCGCCATGGCACAACCGCAGCTAAAGTAGCATCACCGATCTCATCTTTCCAACGTAGAGTTGGTATAGGGGCATAAGAATCTCAAGAAGTGGTTCACACAATAACCAACTCTAAGCTCAAGAGTCACCTACGGGACTATCTCTCGCACAACAAACAGGATTCTAGGGTATTAATCATTATGAATGTCACTATAGTTATGTGATCATGAACGAGGAAGTTAATTACTGTCATTTTCATATGTCTCGGATTATTTGTTGGGTTCATAGCCAGTATATTTGTAAGTTAATTACTGCCATTTTCATGTCCAAAGTCCCCACCTTTATCCCATGTGAACCCCACCTCCCCATCTCATTCCCATCATACCTCACTTCCTTAATCCACGTGCAGAACTCCCCCACCCCATTTCACTTTCCCCATCCCCTTTTAGGTCACAAAACCCCCTCCCTTATTCATTCCACTCCACACAGCAACCCCCTCTTCCTCATCTCTCTCATTCTCCACTCCCTCTCCTCACCTCACTTGCTGCCCCACCATTTCCGACCCATTTCCGTCACCGCCGAGCCACCACCGTCGTCGTCGGCGACCACCTGCGCCACCGCCAATCACCATAGAACCCACCTATCCATCTCTCTCTATTTTTTCCCCATTTCCCTTTCTCTGTTTTTCTCTTTCATTCCCTGTTTCTCCCTCCTTGCTGCGATCATGGACTAACCACCCACCCTTTTTATTCTCTCTCTATTACTTTCTTTCTCTTTTTCTTTCTTTCTTTCATTCTGTTTTCTTCCTTCTTCTTGTTAATGGACCACCGAGACCCCTTCATCAAACCCTCTAAAAAAATACCAAAACAGAAGAGAAAAGAGGGGAAAAAATCACAGCAATCATCTCAAAGCTTTTTATGGCAATCATCTCAAAGCAAAAACTGACCTTCTTTCTTCTTGTCATGGCCGGAAAACCAAGATCCGTCATGACAGTTGGGTACCGGAGAGCTCTTTTTGAATTCCTATGATGGTGGGTTTTTGGAATGCTCGATGGAGAGGAGGGTTTTGGAAATGCCTTATTTTTGGCATTTGTAAATGTTGAGATTTCTAAATGCCAAAAATTCTTATTAAGAAACGTTGGATTTCTGATGGGAATTCCGAAATTCCCAGACAACCTAAATTCCTGTTAGGAATTTAAGAAAAGAAACAAGGCCTTAGTTTTCGATGCGTTACGAGTCTAGCGTACACGATCATGGTCAAATAATGCAGCGGAATCACATCAGGATTATCAAAGTCATTGAATCTAATTAATTCATCCCTTTTATTACATTCAACTAACAAGTTCAATAGTCAAAATTAAATCCATTACGAAAGATCGCCCTACCCATGTCCAAAGAAAACTAAATTTTCTCTTTTTGTTACTCCACTTTGCTAAATATCCGAACCACTCGATTTCACTTCCAAAATCCCAAGCATACCAGAATTATCTCCAAAACTAGAGTTGGAGTGGGGTGAGTTTTGAAGCTCAATAAGAAAATCGAACATAAATTAAACATGCAAGTAAGCACATGACAATCAGTATAACAGTTCACCCATAATTCCAATTCATTTAGTCTTTAAAATAAATATAATTTGGAAACTCAAAAAACAAATATTTTCACAAAAGCGTCACTCGCCAGGGTTTACCGAGGCAAGCACAAAATATCAAAGCGTCACTCACCGAGTGTAACCCAGCCAAGAACGAGATATCAAAAGCGTCACTCATAGGGTGTAGCCCAGGTGAGCATGAAATATCAAAGTGTCGCTTGCCAAGCGTAGCCTAGTTGAGTACGAAAAATCCTCATTTATCAAAATAAATATAATTCATCATACACAAAGCAATCCAATTATAGAATTCTTGAAAACCCATAAAAATATGCTTCACCAAAGAAAACATTATGGAATATGTAGTAAGTTTCACAAACATCCAATCATGACTCCATAATGTTTTAAGATGCAACCCTATGTAAATTCAAAAATGCATAAACAACTAGACATGTATAAATATAGAATGCATCCATAGGCCCTGTAAATTTGGGCATGAGTCTGGCCCGGGGGCATATAAGACGGCAGAAGCCAGCCAAGTGTTGCTATTGCTGGCTAGGCCCATTACCCCCTTCCCTTCCTTTTGAGTGCGCTTTCTTTCATGCAAAGCCTCGGTTGTCAACGAATCAGGCAAAGTCAGCTATAAGCACGTGTGTGCGTCGCATTCATGTGCTTCCAAAACCTATATAAAATATTTGGGTTCTCTTAAAAAAGTCCAATAAAAATTATGGGTCCATGGTCAAAATCCATATGAAAATTGTCGGTTTGCCCTGAAAATCAAACTACCTATTAGGGTCCGCACCCCTTAAATGAAAATCTTGGGTCCGCCACTGCGGCACCAAGCAAGGCTAACCTGTTTTTTAATATCCAATAAGGGCCTAAGCGAAAGAAAAATAAGGGTCGGCCCAGTGAAAGCCTACTGGCATATTGAATTCTTACCCCCATTCTAGGAGTGTAACTTGGGTCATACCTAATGGCAACCGTTTTCGCAATTCCATATCGAACTAGACTCCCAACTTTAACAGGATTTTAGGGTAATAAATGTACTTTCCAATATAGATTAAACGATCCTTCTAAAATCCAAGAAACTTTTAATAAATAGAAATATCCCTTTAAATAAGAACCCCAACATAGATACAACTATAACTATCCTTCTAGAGTCTAGGAAACTTTTAATAAATAGACTCACTCTAAAGCATCAATTGCACAAGGGCCCGTTTGGCAATTTACTAGCTTAGTAAAAAGTAATATAAAACCTTCATTTTTCAGACGAGGGGTCACATTGAAAGTACATATCTACAAAATTTCCTCCTTTAAAAAAAAAAAAAAAAAAAAGAAATCTCCTTTCTCCACTAAATGACAAAAAAACACTAACTTAGGCGAAAAGTAAAAAAGCATTTCTTACCGAAAAAGTCTAAATGGCCTGAACATTGGGATCGGTCCACAGGCCGGTCCCAAATGTTCAGGCCATGTAGCATATCTCTTTCTTACCAATCTACTAAAAACAAAATACCATCATTACTCCTTATATTTTTTTTGGGGCATTCGGCAAGAGGTCCCTCAAAGGTCGTCTAACACATTTTCATACCTAATATGTCTAATTTGCCCTTTCTTTAAATCATGTATCATGATTGGTGGGATACCCAATTAATAATAGTCAACTACCATTTAATGGGCTACGATTAATGAAATCTCATTAATGAGATTTTCAAATAAATTCTAAAAACACACAAATAAATTTCAAAATAACGCAAATAAATTTCAAAAACCGCAATAAATTTTAAAAGAATGCAGATAAATTTAAAAAGACACAAATAAATTTCAAAAAATATAAATAAATTTCAAAATATGAAAATCAATTTCAAAAGATCCAAAATAAATTTCAAAAGATACAAAAAAATTTCAAAAAAATATAAAAAAATTTCAAAAGACTTAAATAAATTTCAAAAGACGTAAATAAAATTAAAAAACACAAATAAATTTCAATAAACGCAAATACATTTGCCAAAACTAAGTTAACCCAATTTTCAAAATTTGCGAACAATGTGGCAAAAAACTCAAGTATTTTTGTCAAAAACTCAGTTAAATTTATTTCAAAAAATAAAAATAAATTTTAAAAGACACAAATAAAATTCAAAAACACAAATAGATTTAAGAAAATACAAATAAATTTTCCAAAAACACAGAAAGATTAGTTCAAAAACTCATTAAATTTTTTTTAATGGAGAAAAATTTGTCAGAAACTCACCTATATTTTTCAAAAACTCAAATAAATTTGTCAAAAACTCAGATAGATTTGTTTATAACTCAGATAGATTTGTTCCAGATTTCAAATAAATAGCCAAAAACTCGGATAGATTTGTCTAGAACTCAGATAAATTTGTCCAGAACTTAGATAAATTTGTTATAGAAGTCAGATAAATAGCCAAAAACTCAGATAGATTTGTCTAGATTTCAGATAAATTTGTCCAGAACTCAAATAAAGTTGTTCTAAAAGTCAGATAAATAGCTAAAAACTCAGATAGATTTGTCCAAAACTCAAATAAATCTGACAAAAAAAATACAAAACTCAGATAAATTTGACTTTGACTGGAATGGGGGTGGACTTCTGGGACGGATCAGGTCGAACCTGACCTAGAACCAACTCGGAACTGCTACAGAGCCCAGGCCCACTTTCTTCTTCTTCTTTGTTCTGGAATCAGTAACACAAAAGCCATCTTCTGTTTGCCTTCTTCCTCGATTCCGGCGATGGCATGGCGCGGCGTCCGATGGCGATCCCCCTTCTCTAGCGACACGCAGGATTGACGATGGCTCAGGAAATCCGGCGATGGTGCAGAAGATCGTCTTCTTTCTTCATTTCGTGTTCTACAAGTCTGCAACAGAACCTGGGAAAGGTTGGAAGGGTCTTCTTTTTCCTCTCCGGCAACAGCATGTGGGCTAAGGAAGCAGCAGCGTTTAGCGATGCTACTTCTCTGAAAAACCCCAATCTCGTTACCTGAAAAAAAAATAGAAATAACTCTCAACTGTTGAAATCCAATCCGTCAATGTCCATGTCCGGGTTGAAGAAGATGAAGAGGGAGAATGGAAGATTTAAAATTTGAAATTTTAGAATTTTATGCATAATCAGTTGAAAGGGCAAATCAATCATTATAATATATGAGGTGGCGTATCTAGGGACCTATCTCCATGAGGTGACGTGTCTAGGGACCTCTCACCGAAATATGTTCAAGTTGTATGGACTATAGGCCTTAGAGGAAAAGTTGATGGAGTGGAGGCCTTACAAGTCCTATATGAGGGACCTTTCGTTAATTATCTCTATTTTTTTCTCTCTTAGTTTAATGTTTTACATTATTTTTACTTTAATAGTAAATTGCCAAAAGAAAACTACCAAAAAAAGGATTCTAGATGGCCACTAACCAAAAGTGGTACCTATAGTTTTTATGCAACAGAACCGGTATTCCCGCCAGAATATTCATTTCTTTTTTTTTCCTTTTTTCAACAAGCGATGACATCATTGCTTAATATAGAGAGTTAGCGACGACGTCGTCGCTAATTCGTCAAATCTGCATCTTCTCCGACATTTATCATCTGCGATTGCTGTTTTCTATACCAAAATGAACCAGAACTCTATGGTACTGTTTTTTATATACATATAAATGAGTGTGGGCGGGTCACGGATATGTTTGAGCAAAGGAGAGGCTCAAGAGGCAGCTAAGAAAGAGTCCATCGACTATTCGAAATTGTTGGAAGGAGAGCTCGAAGACAAGCCATTTTATGGTGGCAAGAGCTTGGGGTATGTAGATGTGGTGCTTGTTCCATTTGCCTGCTGGTTTACACGTATGAGACTGATGGCAATTTTAGCATAGAGAATGAGTGCCCTAAGCTAATTGCTTTGGTGAAGAGATGCATGGAGAATGAGAGTGTCTCCATGGTCCTTCCCGACTCTCACAAGGTCTATGACTTTGTGGGCGATTTGAAGAAGAAGTATGGAGTAGAGTTCTGGTAAATGGGGTTTATGGGAAAAAACGATGGGAGGAAGAAGGCATCAATAGGGGAAATACATGCTCAAAAGGACCCTAGATTCAAAACCCCATTGATGCCTTCTTCCTCCCATCGTATTCCCCTATAAATCTCATTGAGCTTCTCCCTTGCTTTTCCATATCCGTGACCCACACTCATATATCTGTGTATAAAAAACAATAACATAGAGTTATGATTCACCAGCAATCACCGATGATGAAGGTTGGAGAAGATGCAAATTTGATGAATTAGCAACGACTTTGTCGCTAACTCTCTATATTAAGCGACGACGTCGTCACACGTTTAAATCTTTAAAAAAAAAAAAAAGGAAGTGGTTACAAGGAACCACTTCCGTGCAATAATGACTAGTGGCCTATTTTTCGGTTAGGTGGCCATCTAGAGTCCTTGTTTTTGTAGTTTCCTCGTTGCCAAATGGGCCGGGATTTTAGGTATGGTCTCTTTTCTGAAATTATACTTTTTCACTTTGATTTGGGCCTTGGATTTTCCACTGTGATTTGGGCTTGTTCTCTAATAAAGACCTATAATTTTCAACCACATGATCAAACGTTGCAGAGGCAATGCGAGTAGTAGCTTTCAGCAAGTCCTCATTATTTTTTCTTTCTTTATGAAAAATAGGACTTGACATAAGCATCTATCATGTCCCGTTAAACCAAATCAACCTATCACAAACTCGAGATTTTTTATTCCATTGTTTGATACTACGATTTACAGTCGGTTGTATGCCAAGAAGTATACGATACTTACATTATTTGATGAGAATCAATGAGTTTGAGGCTTCAATATTGAATGTCACGATTATCCTGAGTATATCCCTAGTAAAGCACTCCATTTTAAGTGGGCCCACCCAAATGCATGATAATCTTAATATTTAGTTTTAGGTCTTTACTGTTTGACGTTTGCGCTTCATGTAAACTTATTATGATAAATGTAACGGCGAGTTGTGCCTGAAACAACCTTTTTTTTTTTTTTTCTTTCTTTCTTTGGTAAGAGAAATAGTGTGAAATTAGAATCATTAAGGGTGAAAAGTCTAGCCAAGTATTTGTGGATAGTTAAGGAATTGGATTGATTAAAGGTAGCCTATGATAACATAAATAGAAATACTTAGGTGGGCCCCACCTATCAACCAATCTAAACAATGCAACAAATAGGGACCCCCCTAATAGTTGTTAATAACCAGAGTCAAGAAACCTTTTGTTTTCGATATCATATTAATAACTAGTAACAGTAGAAGCTCAAGCTGTTAGTAAATAGTCAACGATCCTGGATTTGGCAGCCATGCAAATGGACTAGATTGTTGGATGGAGGGTCAATTTTGTTTTTGTCAAATATGAAGCCATTAAACTTATAAAGCCATGGATGAAGGAGTCAGGACATGGGATTGACTTCAAAGTTCGCACTCCAAAACATACAAACCCAAAAGCAAGCGCCAAAAGAGTTGGTCAGTAACACTTATTGTTTAATTTATTTGTATAACAACATAATCTCAAGCAATGCAAGAATGTCCACTGAGTTTAGTATCCACATGATTGATATCAATTCCAACCACCCGTGTTGTGGCCCATTGCAGATCTGCAATATGGAAACAATCCATGTGATTTCAAGAATGGGCCGATACCTATCATGTTGAAGTTTGGTAAAAACCAACATAATATTTCCCATAGGTATATCTCACCTATTGCAATTTCAGCTCCTTGTTATCCCATAAGAACTGTTAGCTGCGTTCTTATATATGGAAAATAGTCAGGTGAGAACTACAAGTGTGGCCCACCTATCACCCAATCCAAACCTTGGAATGGACAAGGACCCCCTTGATAGTCACATACCCCAGGGTTTGGCACCAATGCGACTGAGTTGGACTATTGGATTGACTATATGCCCATACGAATGGACTGGACTTGTCGGCCATGAAACAAGGGGTTGAGAGCATGGGATTGGGGCCAAACTTGACATTCGGAGTGGTCTCATATAGATATTTCAACCCCCACGAGTCTCATCCCAAAATGAGACCCTTAATGAGCCCTACAAAAACGTTCTCACTGTGACTCCATAAGAAAAGTTCTCACTGTGACTCCATAAGAAAAGTTCTCACTGGATCAAATCCCTTTATATATTCTCCCGCAAGTATATATGTTTTAGGTTTTCTACAAAAGTAGGTCTATTTTAGGTGCCTAAATTAGATATGGGTCTCACTCGATCTATAGAATTGAGCATTGACAATATGATATTGAGTTTCCTTATTCAAGTCCAACTCGGATTCCTAAGAAGCAAGTGTAAGAGTTTTAGTAAAACCAAGAATCTAACAAATGTGGACTATAAATATGATTCATAGGTCCTTTTAACCCGTTTGTTTTAAGGAATAGTTAGGTAGTTTGTTAACACAAAAAATGCCACTCATGCCTCTTCACACATTTTTAACATCAAAGAAGTCACATAAAGCTTCATCAAGCCATAGAAGTGTGATTTCCAAAGATGTCACAACATTTTAGATAAGTTTCAATGTCATTTCATATGAGACGATTCTTCTTGCGAAAAAATAGGCAACAGCTACTTCAAGCATCAAATCTTCTCGAAATCACCTGAAAAGCTCAAGATCCTCTAACACAACCATGTGCATCATTTCAGCATCATTTAGCCTAACTTCACTTTTATATTGGCCAAAAAAGACCTTCCGGCAACAACGGTGCTGGAGACCCTGTTTCTAAAAATAGAGTACATAGTTGGTCTCAAAATACCATTGAGAGACTCTACATCAAATTCCAAGTCATTTTGACACTATTTGGCCTAAAATGCAAAAGTTGTGTTCTCCTCGCGACAAGGTCAGCCCACCTGGCGACAGCGATGACAGAGACATCAATATGTCTTTGATCAGAACGTAAGGATGATCTTAAAATACTCCCAAAAGACTCTACATTGTCAAATTTCATGTCATTCTAACATCATTTGACTCAACAAATCTTCCGGTGACGGAGAGCGCCAAAACCATCATTTTTAGATTTGAGCTCATGGAGCTTAGCAAAATACTCCAAATGGGCTACATGGTAAGTTTCGGGTCGTTCCAACATCATTTGACCCAACTTCAGTCTCCCCGATTGTAACACCCCACCCTTACACACATGCATGATATTGTCCGCTTTGCCCCATGGGCCTCACGGTTTTGCTTCTGATGGGCCTCAACCCATCAAAAGGCCTCATGCAAGGTAAGGGTGTAAGCTCTACATATAACCCCATTCACTTTCCTCTCTATAGTCGATGTGGGACTCCGGGGCATCACAATCCACCCCCCTTAAGGCTGCACGTCCCTGTGCAGTAGCCTGCCAGTCTCGGTAGCCTGCCAGCCCTCTTGGCCCACCCACATGGAGACCCGCCCACTTACACCAGACCATGGCAGGGGACCCACACTCGAACTAGTCGAAACCTGGCTCTGATACCATTTGTAACGCCCCACCCATACCCATGCATGATATTGTCCGCTTTGACCCACCGGCCTCACGGTTTTGCTTCTGATGAGGCCTTTTGATGGGTTGAGGCCCATTAGAAGCAAAACCGTGAGGCCGGTGGGTCAAAGCGGACAATATCATGCATGGGTATGGGTGGGGCGTTACAAATGTATTGTGATGCCCCGGAGTCCCACATCGACTATAGAGAGGAAAGTGAATGGGGTTATATGTAGAGCTTACACCCTTACCTTGCATGAGGCCTTTTGATGGGTTGAGGCCCATCAGAAGCAAAAACCGTGAGGCCCATGGGGCAAAGCGGACAATATCATGCATGTGTGTAAGGGTGGGGCGTTACAAATGGTATCAGAGCCGACTCGACTAATTCGAGTGTGGGTCCCCTGCCGTGGTCTGGTGTAAGTGGGCGAGTCTCTATGTGGGCGGGCCAAGAGGGCTGGCAGGCTACAGAGACTGGCAGGCTACTGCACAGGGACGTGCAGCCTTAAGGGGGGTGGATTGTGACTCCCCGGAGTCCCACATCGACAATAGAGAGGAAAGTGAATGGGGTTATATGTAGTGCTTACACCCTTACCTTGCATGAGGCCTTTTGATGGGTTGAGGCCCATCAGAAGCAAAACCGTGAGGCCGGTGGGCCAAAGCGGACAATATCATGCATGGGTATGGGTGGGGCGTTACACCGATAGAAAGGGAGACGGAGTCCATTGGGACCATGATACACAAATCAGAGCTGATGGTTCGTCTCAAAATACTTCCAAGAGTCTCCCTATCAAATTTCTAGTCAATCGGGCATCGTTTGACCACACTTCAAATTGCAGCATCCTTCTTTTAACAAAATTATCGTACTGATGACAGTACCTCTAACTCCTTCGTTTTGTATGACTTTCCATCAACTTTACTACAAGAGAAGCATGCCAAAAGTGTCCAAAAATATCAAGAAAAAATATTCCAAAAAGAAAAAAAAAAGTCAAAAAAAGGGCTGAAACGAGGACCAAAGCCCCCATGGTCACGGGCGACCATAGCCCTATGGTCGACGACGACTATGGAAGTCTCGGTCCGACGGATTTTCGTGAAAACTCATTTTTTTAGGTATTTTTTCCCATCACTCTTTGATGGTTCACTTGTGATTTCTCAAAAAAAAAAAAAGAAAAGATTTTTAAAGAAAGAAAAATCTGATTTTTCACTTGTGAATTCAAATTTGAGAGTTTATGTTTCTGCTCATTCCGAATTAAAGCTCGTAGAAATGCTAAGTTCGCCTTCGAGTGGGGTGCGGACCATTTTCTCTCTTTGATGGTTCACATGGGATCTCTTTTTCTAAAACATGGTCCCTTCCTCATTTTGTATCCATTTCGTGGATGCGATTTTCAACCAAACATTTGTTCCTGGCGGTACTAGTACGCTCTTTTGAGTCTATTGTATTTGCGACCGGGACATTTATTTCCTTCCAACATTTGTTACTAATGTTGCTAGTACGCTCTTTTGAGTCTACTGTATTCGTGACCGGGACATTTGTCTTTTTTGCCTCTTATTCATCTTACCTTGAGTGAGCCTTGCTCCTCAGTAATTTGGATTAAGGTATAATTTTTTTTTCCAGCAAGTACTGGTACGCTCACTTTGCGTCTACTGTATCTACAATCGAAACAATTGTCTTTTCTATAACTTCCCACCTTTCTCATCTCATTTGAGTTGGATCTTGTCCTCTCCAGTGATTTAAAAAAGCAAGCCTATAGTTTTACATTTATAATCATTATACTCTTATGATTACCAATGGATGTGCTCTTGTATCAGGTTTTTTTAAACTAACAAAATGGTGACCTCACTTACTGTCACTTTCGACGAGAACAAAAACCAGCTCATGCTCAAGCGTCCCGCTAGCAGCCGAAGCATCATATCCTTTAACAACTCTGCCAACTTCGGGTTGGCTACGACTGCCTGGACCGTCATCTTCAGAACTCTTGGACCATTCCCTTTCCTAAAGAAGAAGTCAAGCCCGTCAAAAAGCAAAAGACTGCCTCGGGTCATGTCATTCCTGCAACACTCAAGGCAAACTCTCTTAACACTAAGAAGCCTGAAGCTCGTAACACTTCCACACAGCTTCACCCCTTCAAAAACCAAGCCAACTTCAAGACTTGGTCCCCAAAGCCTTCTCCAAAACAAAGGAGGCTCCAAAGATCATCAAGGCCAACATGTTTGGCCCCACTCATAAACAATAAGTTTTATCCTCTCTCTTTTAATGAAGGAGGAGAAACATGTCTTCCACCCGACATCAACGTCAGCTGTGTGTGAACAAACTCGGTTCTATAAATTCAAAATCGGTTTGCACACTTCAGGGCCTTCTTATTAATAGAAAACCTGCAAGGCCCACATCCCCCCAGTTTGACCCCTTGTCTCCACGGGGGCTGAACTCGAAAAGCTCAAGGCATCTCTTTGGCAGGCAAAGGACCAAGTCGAGATCTTGTCGATGCCAAACTTCAAGGCAGACAAGCTAGGTTACTACACACGAGGGAGCACATCCTTCATCGGCAAAGCCCGGCAAGAGCCAACCGAGGCTCAGAACGCTCGCCGCATACACCGTCGCGCTATATCGACAAAAAAGTCTCTTATCACCACTTCGGGTCTCTCAAAGATGGGTTGAAAAAGATAAACCCAACCACGTAGTTGGTGTCCATATGGTCGGCAAGTCAAAACGACACCAAAGTTCGGTGACAAAAACCCATGTCAGAAGACTCGTAGCATCACCCGGTCAAAAGACATCTAGAAGAACCTCTTGCTCCCCCAAGTAAGGGAGAGCAAAATAATCCTTCTTCTAGTACCTCATCCAGGAGAATGAGTTCAAACTCGGCAACTAAGAAAGTATATTCTTTCAAGTCCGGAGAGATGGTGTCAAATTAGAATTCAGAATGTGTGAAAGCGAGAAAATTGTACAAGAAAAGTAATAAGGCCACACATAAAAACACATGGTTTAAGTAAAACATTAAACAAAATAAATCATATGTTTTATGCGTGATTGAATGGTAGACCAACTTCAACCATTAATTGATCAAAGCGGGTTTATTTGTAGAACCTCCTAAAGAAGCGTTCTCCATTACATTCAGGAGATTGGCCAAACGACACATGCCCCCATGGCTTCTCCAGGGTAAAATGATGAAGAAAATAACATTATGGCCATTGTCCACCTCCCTCAAATGAGAACCTTTCGCTTATAAAATGATTCCAGGTTTAGTTAGGGTTGGGATGGGATCTCGTGCGTTTATATACATGTATTTGAGCTGGATCTGGTTCTAGCTAGATGTGTTTCAAAGCACAAAGCATTGGTTTTGATCATGGTTTTAAATCTCGACCGATATGAACCGGTATTAGCCAGAACCGGTCCGATATATTGGTGTGATACCGGTATCGGTATCAATCACCAATATATCCCAAAATATTTTCCTATCTCGACCGATATATCTGCTAAACCAATATTTTCGACCAAGATACGGCTGAGTGGTGTAAACCCTAATTTCTTTTTGCTTTTCCCTTCATTCCCTCCTCCTCTTCCTTTCCCTCTCATCTCCTTAGCAACCCCTCCTCATTGGCTCCTTCTCTTCCATATTTCCACCACTCTTAACTTTTAATTCTTTAAGAAATCATTTTAAGGAGCATATCTTTTTAACCCATACCGAATAAATGATGATAATGATGATTATGATTTCGAGCCTGTGCAATACTCCACTTGGAATTAGGCTGTCATACTTATCAATTTCTCTCTCTAGTCCCCCCTAATTTAAAGTAAACCATATACATTTTGATGTCCAAGTGCTATATGATTTATCTATATCACTATCATGTTTCAAATTTTAATATATTATCTTCATGGTCTTGAATTTCACAACTTATTTGATGATTGAGTGACTGAGAAATGATAATTGATATGTTATCTTTACATTCTTATATTTTACACTAAAAAATTAATTATAATCCAAAATAATGGTTGCAATATATGAATTACTGGAGAAGACAACGAGTCACCAACATTGACAGGACTTATGACTTATGGTGACCGATATTTTGATTTATTGTTGTCACTAATAAAAGAAAAAAAATATTATTTTCCAGCATTTTTTAATATTTTAGATTTTTTTGGATGCTTTTACGAATTTTTTTTTAATTAAAAAACATTTCACATGGCGACGACCAATACCGTAATTTTGAACCATGATTTTGACACACATCCCATCCATTGTTTATTATTATTATTATTATTATTATTATTATTATTATTATTATTTAATAAACATAACATTTTAATTAGATTTGGTCGGGGTGCGCATAAAAAATTTATTTAATATCATGGGACCCAATGGGCCATGTATCAGATGTTAAACTGATAATAACATATACTACACTTGATCTTAGCCAAAAGCCCGAGAAAGGTATGTTTTGTAATGGTTCTTTCATCTTCTTTTATCCACAAAAGGTGTCAACTCTCTTCCTACCCTTAAACGATGGGGGATGATATGCTGGTACATTAAGGACTATTACTTTAACTGCATGCCATTAGATTGCCTGATGTTGGATTAGCTGGTAGCCCACCTTGTCAAGTTATTCTTTAATTTTTCCTTCACATGTGTCATGAGAGACAGATGACATTAGGCTTGGTAACCACCAAACTGTAATATATCCAATTGGTATTTAGGATTTTGCACACTCTTTCCAGCTCTTAGTTGAGGTTGTGTATGTGTGTATTCCACTCAGGTTGTTCATGGGTTACTGATGAGGGTCCTGTGGCCTTATATATGACTTGCATTTTTCACCTTGACAATTAACTTCTCTTAATTATCTAACTTTGGGCACCCATCATTTAATCTTCATAACTGGAAGATTTGAGAGACGTTGTATTGAATAGGGGGGCCTATCAGACCAATGGTCCTGATTTTGTGAGCTGGGTTGCTTCAGGATATGATCCACCGGGGCTAGATAAATCCTTTTTCTTCTTTCTGACCATAATGGTACATATTTGGTGCAATTAAACACATCTATTGATATTAGGTATCTTTGAAGGGAGTCCATATCCTATGAGGGTTTATCTTATCATAGTTCGCCACATCACCTTGGGGCTACTCCATGGTGACGTGGCGAACCGTAATTGATCCACTCACGGTCACCGTGGCGACAAATTGTAGGAGAAGTGCACCACATAAGAATTCTTGGGTGTTGAAAGCAACATCCCCATTTGATTCTTGGGGTTCATTGGGCATTCCTTAATCGTTTTGCATACTAGGCTTATTTCTTAGGGGCATTCGGCGAGAGGTCCCTCAACATTTCACTTTATGGCTTTAGATCCTAAATCTTTTTTCATAGTGTGATAGGTCATTTTTCCAAATTTAAAGACCTAAAATGTCAAATTTACCCTTTCTTTAAATCATATACCATAATTAGTGGGATATGCCATTAATAATGGTCAACTACCATTCACTTGGTCACGATTAATGAAATCCTAATAATGAGATTTTCAAATAAATACTAAAAAAATATAAATAAATTTCAAAAAACTTAAATAAATTACAAAAAATGCAATAATTTCAAAAAACACAATAAATTCCAAAAGAACACAGAGAAATTTAAAAATACGCAAATAGATTTCAAAAGATTCAAATAAATTTCAAAAGACGCAAATAAATTTCAAAAGATCCATATAAAATTCAAACGATGTAAATAAAATTAAAAAATAAAAATAAATTTCACCAAACGCAAATACATTTGCCAAAACTAAGATAAACCAACTTTCTAAATTTTAGAAAATATTTCCAAAAAATCAAGTATTTTTGCCAAAACTCGATTAAATATATTTTAAAAAATGCAAATAAACTTGAAAAGACACAAATAACTTTCAAAAGACACAAATAAATTTCAAGAAACGCAAATAAATTTGCAAAAAAACTAAGATAGATTTTTCAAAAACTCAATTAAATTTATAAAAAAAAAAAAAAAAACTCAGATAAATCTGCCAAAAACTCAGATAAATTTATCAAAAAATCAGATAAATTTTTCAAAAACACATAAAGATTTGTTAAAAAATTCAATTAAAATTTTCAAAATGAAGATAAATTTGTCAGAAACTCAAATAAGTTTGCCAAAAACTCATATAGATTTGCCAAATACTCAAATAAATTTTTCGAAAACTCATTTAAAATTTCCAAAATGAAGATAAATTTGTGAGAAACTCAGATAGATTTTCCAAAAAACTCAGATAAATTTTCCAAAAACTTAGATAAATTTCTCAAAAACTTAGATAATTTTTTTAGAAACTCAATTAAATTTATCAAAAACTCAGCGAAGGCCGATGGGTGGCAAGTGCTCTAGTGATCTCTTCGGTCTTCTTCCTCAATCAAGGCGGTAAGTGGGCAACAACGATCACAGGGTCCGGATGGCTCTGAAAACCAAGAATCAATTCTGGCCATCCAAACTAGTCAAACTAGCCTTGAACATAATGATGTTGTCGCTGCTCAACGCCTACCAGACTTGATCCCTGCTCAACGCCTACTAGATCCTCTCCAACACCCGCGAGCGCTCTTGGTACGACTCCCACCACTCCCAAATCCTCTTCTCCAACCCATCCCCCTCCTCCTCCTCCACCGCCCACCACCTCCTCGACATCTTCGACCTCCTCCCCTTCTTCTCTGATTCCTCCTTCTCTGGTTGGTTTCTCCACTATCTTGGACTTCTCCTATGTCGGATCCCTGTCATCGCCTTCTTCTCGCCAGACACTGCCGCAGATCGCAGCAAAACAGAGACCATCCCATCTCTGTCTCGCCCGTTTTTTGCGTTCATCGCCGGAGAAGGAGGATCCTTCGATCTCCATCGCCACTACCGCTGGTCCATCGCAGCTGCCGCTGGTCCATCGCCGAAGAGGAAGATGCAGGAACGATTTTGGTTCATGTCGAACTTTGCCCTATGAATGAGGGAGGATGGGGGAATGGAAGATTTGAAAGTTTAAAATTCAAAAATTTTTGTCTAAACAATTGAGAGGGCAAATCAGTCATGAAAATGTCTGATGTAGTGCATCTAGGAAGGCCTTAGAAGACCAATCCGATGGACTTTTGGCTAATTTACCCTATTTCATAATCTAGGAGACCTTGTCAACTTTGGATCTTGTATGCAAGATAAACTTGAATTCCTTCTCATCATCTCACCATTGAGAATCATATGACCTAGCGGTCGCTGCTTCAAGGTGGCAGAGCAATTTGAAGTACCAATCAAAAAGTGCATCATTCGGTCAGAAAGTTTCTTTGATATACAAGCGGTCGGAGTAAGGCAACATCAAAGTAAACTATTATTTCATTACTTTTTAAAAGTATTTCTATATGAAACTGACGTAGAAACCTATCATTATATTTGCATCTCAAACCCTAAGTTCAATGAGAAAAGTATATTATTAGTATGTAACGACAAATACTAAGTTTTCATTTTTATCTCTTAAATTAAAGTAAGCATGCCCGCGCTAAGCTCGGGCCTAGAAATAAAAGCACGTTCAATTTGTGGCTATTTTATGAGATATTAATTAATGAAAAAATAAATATAAAACAAACAAATATACCATTTATTACGGTTCGAAGCATGGTCCAGCCTGACATTTATACAAAGTAATTATTATTTTTTTATATAAATGAGTATGAAACTTTAAGTCTTATGTAAATTAACATCAAGTAATTTCAACTTTATTTCAAGTTGAAAACCCTAAAAGCCCATACAGTCTCTTTTAATTTATATAAGCAAATTTAAAAATAAAATATTAGGATGGGTATGTGTGCCAGCTTGTGGGTGGCACTGCCTGGCCTAACTCGGGTATGGCACGACACAGTTGGGCCAATCTAAAAGTGGGTCATACTTCTTTGACAAAAGTTTAAATCTTATCTTTATTTGAGAATTACTGGAGGTCTGTATATCTTCTTATAAGAATCCCTTTTGTTTTTATATATTTTTTTTAAATAACTTTGAAACATTTTACTTTCCGCGGAATGGGCCAAAATCCCATTTAGATGCCGGGCGCCAATACATATGATAATTTTGGACATGAGTAGTTTGGATTTCACAGATACGCATTAGGAATGAATAAAAAAGGTAGAAAGAAAATGTCCTCGATCAAGATTTGACATTTATTTCTTTCCGAACTGGGAACTTGGGTGCATTGCAAAGTTGCAATATAACTTGCTGTGAAATTGTATATATATTACATATCACTCAACACAAAATCTTTTAGTTACTATATGCAGCTTTCTTAATCAGTTGCAAGGCAATCCAAAAGATAAGATATGTATTATGAATTCTATTTAAATGAATCTCTTTATAAGAAAAATCCTAACAGATAAGATATATCTCTATTTTTTAGAAAGAAGATAAAATAAAGTCAATATTAAAATCAAAATCAAACAATCAATTGCAAAATTGCATGTGGCCCCGTCTTTAGAAATTAGAATATGAGGCCCACTTTAAAAAAGTTTGTTGTATGTGGAGCCCATATGTATAAATCACTATCAAGGATTAACTTTTTAAAATCACAAACATTAAGGATTTTCTAACCATAATAGATATATTAAAATTCTAAATCCACCTAAAGAAGACTCATTTTAACTTGGTTGGAAAGACTTATTGAGTAAGGTGGATTTTTTCATATGGACTCTTTAATCACCTATCCATAATAGATATATATTTAAGTTTGAATTCACATAAAGAAGCTTAACAAAAGTGGAGTCTGAATTGATTGATAGAGCTTATCTCTTGAAATTGATTTGAGATCCAATTTCTTAAATTGATTTGAGATTAGAGCCCAATTTTGCAATCGATTAGCAAATCTGACTCCAATTTCGGAATCGATGCCTACATCTATAATATATAATAATGGGGATTGAGTTGGGCTTTTAATGGACCTATAACAATTTTTTGTTGAGGCAATGATGTTAGATGGGCACCTCTATTAACCCTACCTAAATGACTGAGGAATGTGCGGCTACTTTCTATGAGGATCGGGTTTTTCCTTGTATTCATGAAACCAAGGATGAAGGGAGGGGAGGTCGAGTGTGGGTTGCCCACACTCAATTTCCTTTTTCATGTTTGATAAATAAGAGAGAACGTAGGAGTAAATTTAGGCATTTTTGTTTTATGCCCTTTTGTCCCTCCTCAAATCTCTCTCCTCTTTGAAAATTGCAAGAGCAAGATGGGTATTCTTGTCTTAATAAAGGCATTATTGATATTTTATTTCTAAAAGATAGTCTTATGGTATTATCTCTCTCCCTCTCTGGATAATGTCATTTTCTTCCATCTCCAATGTCATCTCGAAACGGGATCCTCTGAGTGGGTCTACGCACGGTGATCCTGAGGGTCCGCCATGTCACCGTGGGCAACCCTGCCCGGATGCATAGCAAGCTGCCCGCAATGACGTGGCGGGCCGTGAATGGTACACTCACGGTGACTATGGGGTTTTACCTCACCAGATTTGGACTTGTCTCATCTCATATCCAAGCATGTTTATAGAGCATTTAATGAAGCTCTTGAGTGGAGCTCAGCCCACTTAATAAAATCAAACAAGCTCGAGACGCAGATCCTCTAGGGCCGACGCTATTGAGTGGAGCATACTTTGAAAAAATATAAATCCCATAAAATAAATGATATTCTAGTTCTCTATGGAAAAATATAACTTAATATGATTTGGGCCCAAGTCAAATTAATCTATATGAAAAAAATTGAGTTTGTTTATTAAGATTTTATGAATTTTCTTTTTATAAGTTAACAATTTTAAGCTGGGTCATTTGAGTGAAATATAATAATGTCCATACACTATATGAGGAGGTTGTTTTTCAACGATAGATATTTTATAAGTCTATTGTTGTGGAAGTTTTCTATCATGTTTTTTTTTCTCTTTTCACCATTGCTGATGTGTAGATTGTATGTGCGGATATTGAAATCATATTCCTAACTCTTGATTTAATATCCTTAAAGTCTAACACTATTTTAATAATAATTTTTCTTTTTTTTTTATGAGATTCAATCCAATAGTGGTTAAAGGATCAATGAACATCAAAACTTGGCATGGTGCCAGATCAAGGTGGGGATATAAGTGTGAAAGGAGCTAAATTAATCAAATGATTACCCAAGTAGGCCTCATAGAGTGGACTTTACATGTAATCTACTTGTAAGGGAAGTTTTCCCTTTAAGTGAATCTTATGTAGATAATAAGGGAAGGGGTCTTTCCCTTTAAGTGAATCTTATGTAGATAACAAGGGAAGGGGTCATTTATTGAATGATTTAGATTTTTCATTAGTGGGCCCATTAATATTATTGGTTGATCAACTTTGCCCCCACTAGAAGAAAATCTTCTCTCTCTATCCCTAAATGAAACCAAGATATAGATACATGAACTAAAATAGTGTTGGCTTTATCTGACTTAAAAAATTAAGAAATTCTATGTGATGATATTTCCAGTTTTGTCACTAAAAGTCATTAATTCAAAATTATGGCTATTAGACACTTCAACGGGACTTTGAGTTATTGTTACTAAGTGAAGGTCCTAGTCCACAAGGCACTTTTCATTTATGCCTGAAACTTTGAGATATTTATACTGGAATAATTTTTAATATGTTGTCTTTTGCAACATCTGTCTTTTGCAACTTCTAAAATTGTGGGTGGTTCATCTAGATGCAAAATTGTGATGGTCTTGATGCACTTTCTGAAAGTGCAACCTAAGCACCAATTTAAGTTCTAGAGGGGGTTTGATCTATCATATGTCAATTTATTCAAAATATTCTAGGACAAGTGAATCATACGTCAAATAAACAAAGTCATGACTAACTAGCACATATATTCCATATTATAAATGTAAAACAATGAAGCACAAAAGAGATGGAAGCACACAACGATTTATAGTGGCTTGGTCCTTGATCTACGTCCACTCCCAAGGAAACCATATACCAATGGTCCATTGACTTTCACTATGAGAGGTTTTCAATATGAGCACCTAACAGACGTTTACACCTATATTTTTTTGATACGGTGGTTCGATCATTAAGGTCTACTCCACCAACACCAATTTTTTTATGCGGTGGCTCGATCACAAAGGTCTACTGCACCAACTCTATTTTCTTATAGTGGTTCCGTCACACAGGTCTAATCTACTTTACAATGATGTAAGAAAAAAAAAAAAAAGAAAAAAAAAAAAAAAAAAAAAAAAAGAAGAAGAAGAATGCTTGCCTCTTTGTAGATGAGTCTAACTTGATGCGCATTTCTTGAAACTTGAACTTCAACTCCAAGATTTGATTCCTTTCTTTGCTCCTTCGTGAGGAAGATGTTTCAATTGTGTTCAATCAAGTGAGGAAGGAGGTTTAGGACTAGGGTGGCTAGGAATTGCCTAAGAGGTTAGTCCAATCTCTAGATATAGATAATTCCATACACTCTTAAATGAGCTTTGAATGTTCAAAGATATACCCATGATGGCCTTAGAGTATGTAAAAGAAGGTCGTGAAGGTCTAAGAGAAGTTTGCCTATGGGCAGCAATCACACTTCAAAACACTAGATACTAATTAACTCCAATAATCACTCTCTCTTGAGCTTTGAATGCTCTTAGGTCTAACTATCAAATCCTTTGAGAGTGAGTACAAGAGGATTTTGAGGTCTCCAAAATGAGTTTAACTAAGTTAGTGCTTAAGGAGGGCTCTCAAAATCACATTCATTATAACTATTAAAATGAGCTCATGTATATATAAAAGAGCCCTCAATGGTTAGTCTATGGTTAACTGTGAATTGACTACGATTAGCTGTAAATCCCAATGGCTAGTTTGATTAAACAATCAAAATAGACTATTGTTCTGCGGCTAGCCACAAGCTTGGCGTAGAGCAAAGTGGTCCCAAATGGCTTTCTAGAAAAGCTCGCCAAAGAACAGTTACGATGAGCTACTTGGGCACTTATGTGGTTAGCCGTAGCCCTATTATGGATTGTCATAAGGCTTTAGAACTGAGGAACTCTATTGTTCAGTTAAGCCATTTTAACCCTATTTATTTAACTATTTGGTTTGAGGGTTTTAAGTGATTTTTCGTTGTTTTCATAAGATCCAATTTTCCTTAATGGGTTGGCACAAATCGGTATACACCTTGATGTAGCTCTGGCCTTCCAAGGCTTGAATTTCTAAGCTTTATCTTGATCTTTCTTGATGACACTTCCAGAGGCACGGGATTGGACTTAGACATAGAATTGACAACCAAGAGAAGTGCATATTTGACTATGACATTGACACTTTCTAATATTGTGGGGTCTAGTGTAATTTTTAAAATATGGGGTTCTAATCGAAACTTTTGGAATTGTAAGGAATCTTGGATTTTTTTTATAAAAAAAAAATATGAAAATCCAATGCTTGAAAATTGGTTTTTTAGAAAACCCTTTCATAATCATGTATTTTCCATGTAGAGGAAACTGTTGGAAATCCAATGAAAAATA
>QPKB01000010.1:14249571-14283193 GCA_003546025.1 Camphora micrantha
GAAACAGCTACTTTCTCAGTTCATCAGAGTTGAAGTTAGACAGATCGGTAGAGATTCCAATTCTCATACCAATGCTCTTGCTAGCCTGGCCTCTATCGTCGAGGCAGGAAGAACAAGAACAATCGAGGCAGAGACACTGGAAAAACCAATTATAGAACTCCAAACACCTCGGCAAATTTTGTGTGCTGACCTCAGTCCAAGTTTGATGGACCCGATCATCACCTACCTGAAGAATGACCACCTTCCCGAAGACAAGAATGAGGCACACAAAATTAGGCTGAAAGCAGTTCGGTTTTGGTTGTCTCCGGAGGGCAAGCTCTACAAGAAGTCCTTCACCGGCCTTTACCTCCAGTGCGTTCACCCGAGCAAAGTCGAAGACTTCCGCTATGAAACTCATGAAGGAATCTGCTAAAGCCACATCGGAGGTCGGTCACTTGCGTACCGAGCCATCAGCCAGGGCTACTGGTGACCCTACATGCAAAAGGACACCCAGCTCTATGCCAGGAAGTGCGAAAAATGCCAGAAGTTCTCACACTCCCTCCATCAGCCAGCATAGGACCTGAGTCCACTTTCTAGCTCATGGCCTTTCGCTCAATGGGGGTTGGACATCGTGGGACCACTTCACCGAACTCTAGGGAATAAGAGGTGGCTAATAGTAGCTACCGATTATTTCACCAAGTAGAAAGAAGCGGAGCCACTGTCCTCCATTACCCAACACGACACGAGAAACTTCGTCTGGAAGAATGTCATTATAAGTTTTGGAGTACTACGAGTGCTGGTCTCGGACAACGGGACTCAGTTCAACTCCAATTACTTCAAGAACTTCTGCCAGGAGCTCGGTATCAAAAACTATTTATCGACTCCAGTATATCCACAGAGCAATGGTCATGCTGAAATTTCAAACAAGATGGTGCTCGATGGACTCAAGAAGAGGCTCGATCGAGCTAAGGGAAAATGGGTGGAAGAACTTCTAAGTGTCCTTTGGACGTATAGGACTACTCCAAGGCGATCCACTTTGGTAACGCCCTTCTCCCTGGCCTATGGAATGGAAGCCGTGATCCCTCTTGAGATCGGTCTTCCAACCCTAAGGTCTGAACTCTTCGATCAAGGTGAAAATGAAATGAATCTGGCCCGAGAACTTGACCTGACTGAGGAGCGAAAGGATGCTGCGTCCATCCGTCTAGCTTCCTACCGGCAACAATTGGCCAAAGGCTACAATCAAAGAGTCAAAAAAAGGAAGTTTTTAGTTGGAGAACTGGTCTTGAAAAAGATGCTTCCTGCTGACAAAAATCCTAATGAAGGCAAGCTGGCACCGAACTGGCACCGGCCATTCAAGGTGATCTCGGCGGCAGGACAATCAGCATACTGGCTTAAGGACATGGATGGTAAAGAGTTACCACGGCTATGGAATGCTATACACCTCAAGAAGTATTACTTCTGAAATGTACTTAATTCTTGAAATCAATAAAAGGAATTCTTATGGAAGGATTGTACTTTGTTGTTTCTCGCCAAGTTACAGAACTCGGCAGTTATCCCAGCTCGGTTATGGAACCAGCTACGTGAGTTACAAAACTCAGCGATTATCTCAGCTCGGTTACAGAACCAGCTACGCAAGTTACAAATATCTCAGCTCGGTTATGGAACCAGCTACCCAATTCGCCAGGGTACCGAACTCGGCGGTCATCTCGGCTTGGTTACAGAACTAGCCATGCAAAACATCGGGTTACGGAACTCGGTAAATTTAGCTCAATTGTGGAACAAGCTACGCAAATCGCCTAAGTTAAAAAACTTAGCAGTTGTTTCGGCTCGGTTATGGAACCAGCCATACAAGACACCTTGTTACAGAACTCTGTGACTCCATCTCGATGGCTTCAGCTCGGTTATGGAAACGGCTGCATAAAGCACCAAGTTACGGAGTAAAGCAGCAATACCAGTTCGGTTGCAGAACCAACTGTGCAAAACACCTAGTTAAAAGAACCAGTGGTTACCTTAGAATATAAAGTTCGGTTAAAGAACCAACTATAAAATTCTTCGATTTTGCTTCTGTCAGGTTCGGTTAGTGAACTAAACTTGACAAGAACTTAAGAGTTCTACATGAACTCAACTACTCATTAGTTCCGGTTATTGAACCGAACTCAGTCACTTACAGTTGAAAATCACGGATGCAAAACCGAGGTCTAACGCAAGCAAATTTCAAAAAAGAACATGTTTGATTGCCAGCATGAAAGAAGAATTTGTATTCATTGAGTTTAAAGTACGAGGTACAGCTTTACAAAGGAAAAAGAGAACAACAAAAACAAAAGTCTTTAAACAGCAGTCCTGGAAGCACTGATCTCAATCACAGGAGGGACCTCGGCAGGAGGAGCTTCAATAGGAGCTTCAGCAGGAGTTGGGGCGATCTCAATGGAAGGCGCAGAACTCGGCTCAGAGTCCTTATCTGAGAGCTTGGGTAGATCCTGGTATATGGGGTGGTCCTCAGGGATCCCCACCTTCTTCAATGCAGCTCGGCATCCAAGCTCAAACAAACAAGGACTTAACTCCTCAACCTGAGCGTCATAGTCCTTCGTCGCCGCCTCTACCCCATCACAGAAGGCAGTGTCAATTTCGACTTGAGTTGAGGCTTCGAGGTTGGCCTTTGCCTTCAGCGTAGCTTCGAGCTCGGCTTTCTTTTCTACCAGCTCGGCTTCGAGTTGGGCCGCCCTCTTCGCCTTAACTTCGGCTGCCCCTTTCAGCTTATGGGATTCGGCCTTCAGCCTGCAGATTTCAGCCATTGCCAACTCAAGATCTTTCCCAAGGCCGATGACCTTCTCCTCCGCCTCCTGCTGCTTCTGATAGCTACCCTCCAAGGCCGTCGAGATTTTATTTTTTTCTGCCTCTAGCTTCTCGACCTTGGAGTCTTTTTGCTGGACCCTATGCAAAGCCATCTTAACCCTTTGTACAATCTAAAAAAAGGGACCGAATGTAAAAAAGAAACGACCAAGCTCAAGCAATGCCAAAAATCCATGACGAAAGGAACTTACCGAGAAGGCAGACTGCAGCGAGTTTATCAGCAGTGTCGCATCATCTGCTCCCTTTAGCCTCTGCATGTCAAGCGGCAAGGCGCAGGCGTTGGCGAAAGCTACGGCAGCGAGATGGTTGCCATGAAGACGGTCCTCCACCGTCATTGGCCTCCCAGCCCGAGTTGGAAAGCTGGCCTCCACAAAGCCGGCACCATAGGCTGAGGTTCCGGAACTTGGTCTGAGCCCTGCTCCGCCAAGCCCTCGGCCCTGGATCTCCTCTCCGGAATCTTCTCCCTCGATTCCTCCGCAGGACATTGCCGATCAGCCGAACCGGGCCCCTCGGACCTGGGCCTTTTCTCTGGCCCGAGCCCCCTCGCTTCCGATCTCGGTGGGGCGCTGCCGAACTGAGCCAGAAGCTCCAGCAGTGGAAGAGGCCCCGACAGCACCCAAGGTCGCGGAGGCGGAATTAGGATCGGCAGAGGGGGATTGGGAGCAGAGGGAGCCTTTTTTCCAAGGAACTTAGCCCCCAGTTTTTTAGTCTCCAGTGGAGGTCGGTTTCGCTACATTCTCTCTTCTTCTTCCTCCGAGCTCGGAGAGGTGTAGGCTTCAACGACTTGCTGCAAGTCTGCGGCTCCCGGGTTGGCGCCCGATGTGGTGGCCCTAGCACCTGAAGCTCTTCGGCGCTTTAGGTCGGTAGAGGTGACCGCGGGCTCCTCCCCCTCCAAGGGCTCGTCGGGCTTCCTCTTAATATCAGTACGATACTTTGGTTTGTACCCAAGGAGAGCCCAAGCAGCTCGGCAGTGGTGACCTTTGTAGCCGTGCACCGCCTTCAACCAAGTGCAGTTTTGCCGCCAACCAGATAGGCAGGCCTCATGCTTCCTCTGGTCTATCTTTGCACGACAAATGAAAAGAGCGTCAAATCTGCAAAGCAAGAAAAAGTGAAATACGAAGACTTAGAGTAGGTCGGTATTTACTTGGAGGAATCCCGAAGTGACAGGGGATCCTGTATGACCTCTCCACCGAGGTCTCATTCTCCCCGAACTCCCAGTTGCCGGAGATGAACAAACGATCATCCCCGGCATGTCTGCTCGAGTCCTCCAATTCGGTAATGAATTGCTCCCACCTCGACCTCCCCCGAAGGTAGTAGCAGTGACCGTCCCCTACCGATTTGCATACATCATAGGCATCCTCGATGTCATATGGACACCAAGGTTAATGCCCAAGATCCTATTAAGCTCGACAGCGCCCATTATTATTTTATAGCCATTAAGCATCAGTTGACAAGGGCTATGGTGCCATGTCGCCAAGAAGGCTCTGAGAAGGGGGTGAACTAGGAACCTAACCCCACCTTCAACTATTGAAACCAGAGGAAAGGGCATCTAGGCATTACGGAAGGAGTACCCGTCAAAAGGGTCTTCAAGTTTCTTTAGTCTGGTCTGGACATCGTCTGCGATACCATACATCTCCCTGAACCCAGCCATGGCCTTAGGGGTGTCCAGCCAGTGCTTATAGGCTCCCATTTTTCGGACGAAAGGCAGAAACCCTAGACAGAGGGCAAAAATCATTAAGCAGAAGCGGGAATGCAGAGAAAAAAAAGATGAGGAAGAAGGAAGGCTTACGAAAGCTAATGACGGAGCAGGCTTAAGGAACGTCGAACTAAGGTCGGAGACGGTTGACGGCGACGGGACTTATCTCCTCTACTCTCTCCTCTGCAAAAACCCTTCTCTCTAGAAAGATGCAAAAGTAAAAAGAAAAGAAAGGTAACACCCCTATATATAAATAAAAAGGTGCCCTTTCAAATTCTGAGGCACACTTACGAGGCGTCACCTCAAACACTCCACATGCCTCTTCGAAGATATTAGAAGGCCCATCAGGCAGTGACACGTGGTACCATCGGTCCGCTTCCCGCATTGATCAAGACGCCTCATTTATTACCCCATTGATTATCTGGGGTGGACGAAGCGACAGCGGCATACTAATTGATTACCTCGAGCAGACGAAGCCGCAGCAACATTAATCACCTCGGATATGTGAAGAGACATCGACATCTCATTAATTCCTCGGACAGTTGAAACGACGCTATGATAAGGATCAGATGTCAGCGACCAGCACCGAGATGAAAAGCTCCGAACCCAACACTAAAATTCTCCCTTCATGAACTTAGCTCCAGACCTCAAAGAGTTGGAGAACTCTAAAAGGTCAAAAGCCAAGGGCAATTGTGTGGGGGCATTTCCATAATGCCGAGATAAGCCTTGATTTCAGTAAATGTACCAATTAGGCTTATCTTTATCTCGGTTTCCTGAAGCTCGGTAGCAGTACCACTTCATCCCGGACTTGAGCTAGCTTCGGTAAAAGTATCAGCTGATCTCGTCTCGGTCTTATAGAGCTCGGTAATGGTACCGACCCTACGGAGTTCGGCAACAGTGCCAAGATGCGTCATCAAACAAGGTTGTACTTGACTTCGGTATATCCCTCAGCTCGGTTGACCGAGATGGGTACTAGATGTCAATCAGCATTAATAAAAGTACGACTACATTGCAGAACGTGCTGACAGATAAGATGGGCGCCAAATATAAATAAGGGGTTGTCCATATCCGATGGTCACATCAACAATCATGCAGAAGATCTAGGTATAGTCCGATGGGACATTACCTCCACTTACCTCCACTGAGGAAACGAGGTATGGTCCGATGGGACATTACCTCCACCTACCTCCACTAAGGAAGGATCTAAGGTGACCACAGCCCATATATACGTATGAGGTAAAACCTGTTAGATTGTATGGACTCAATCCATCAGTTGATGTAATAAATTGATTAATTTCTTTATTTATCAATTAAATCATGCTTTTCTTTCATGACATGAATTGTGTTTTACTACTGAATGCACATGACCAATACATATGACATGATGGTTCATGAGTTGAACCGGGTCCCATTAGTATATTAGATGTGATACATATGTATGGATGAGATCCACACACGGGAGACATGTGTCACAAATCTTATACTTAAATATCTTCACAACCAGTGATGAGACTAGGCATCTCATCTGATAAGGTTGCAGCACTTTGATCACTATGAGATATTGTGGTTTATTTCGATCATCATAATGTAAGATTCTGGATCACAGTGCTGGTACATTGGATGTATTGAAGGACCATGAGAAGCGCCTTATAAAATATTGTCTCAAGTTTAAGGTCTACTCTCATAATTCCCTGGCAATAGGCTCTCAATCCTGAGACATTGATAAACTCAAGTTTCTATCTATTCATTTGCTTTGAGTCACCAATGAGTAAGGCCAACTGTAGGTCAACACCTCGGTGTCTTAGGTACATGGTAGTAGGACTGTGGGAACATTGAATGGTCAAGATGAAATCTATCTACATTAACCCCTTGTGCCAATTTGATGGATTTATCATTAGTAAGTGCGTACCCATCTCGATTAAGAGTTAATTAGATGGTACTGATGATCACTGTGATTAATTGGGCAATGATAATAAGATGTGGATCTAAGATTGGAATGGACAGGTTTGATCCAATTGATCCATGGATATTGATAGAGGGGCCTACTTATGGTAATCCAAAAGTTTAGGGTCTTCTTTGTAATTTATTCCTAAGACTAGAGTGCGATTGCATTTATATAGTGGTGTTATTTGCAATTAACTGTGGGCCCGGATTGCACATGAGATGTGGGGTCGCGGTGTCCCAGTTTGACCTAACTTTTTATGGAATCCTTAGTGGTCCCCACGCTAGCCGATTTTATTGAAAAGATACTAATCCTACTTGAACTCTAATAGGAAGGAATTAGAAAGTTACTATTTCTATTTGAAGTAGGACTTCTAATAGTGGTAATAGTAAGCCTACTAATTATTGTGGAAGTAAGACTTCTATAGTAATTAGAAAAGGGAGAAAGTTGTTAATTGTTTTGGAAGTGGAACTTCTATTTCAATTAGGGGAGGGGGAGGCTTGAAAGGTTATAAAAGGGGATCCCACCCCCTTCGGACGTCCAATAATTGGAGAGCACTCCTAGCCCCCTTTTGTGCAAGTGTTGCACAAGTCCTCTCTTTCTCTTCTAGTTCTTTTCTAGTTCCTTGGAGTTTCTAGTTGGGTTTTCTCTTGAAGTTTCCACAATCTTCTTGAGAAAAGAGATCTGATAGCGGGTCATAGCGTGGAAGACAACAAGGTCTTGGAGATCCCAAATTGCTTCAAGAAGAGCTCTTGATCAACTTAATTGTCTTCTTCTCCATTAGAGCACTACCGGGCTCAAAAAGTATAATATGTTTCTTTATTTGTTGTGGATTATTTTGTTACATGATGCTGCTGGTTTCTATCTTTTAGATAGGTTATAATGTTGTATATGATTGATGAGATGGAGGGATTGCATCCTAGATGTGGTTTAATGGCCTTATGGGTACTTGATCCCTGAGTCAAGTAGGTCAAAAGTTTTGAAAATCTATCCACGAGGCCCACCTACTTCCAACAAAACCACCAAAGGTATGCAAACACAATACACACATAGCTCTCCCTTCTTCTCCACTCATTCACCCTTTGTTGAGTTATTGAACTAACTTAGGCGTTGGAGTGCCTTTGGCTGACGGCAGTTAGGGCGAGTTAATTTTTAGGCACTTGTAAGAGAAGTTGATTTCATGTATTAATTAAAAACTGAATCAAAGATGTACTAATTGGGTACAATTGAAACTAAACCCCAATTTATATATATGAAAGAGACTGATTTTGATTGAGAAATCATTCTCTTTCAATATGATTTATTTTGACCAGCCAATTTGTTTTGACCCCTCTAAGATGGTTTTATAACTGTCCTCTCCACGTTCCAACTTTATGTCCTTTACTTTACTCCTCGGAACGTTTTGTTATACTAATTCCTTTTTTGAGACTTTTTATATATAAGATCTTAACAAAAAAAGTTCTCTCTCTACATTCCCTGTCTCCCTCCCATAACTCCTCAAAACGTTTCAGTAGGAATGCCCCTTTATTTTGATTTCCAACTCCTCCTCTCCCCTCCCATCAGAACTACTACTCTCCCCTCATGTTCTCTACTGCGCCATCTCCAAAAGCCTACTGTCAAAGGAAAAAGACAGCAACATAGGGCTTTGCGGTTGTCAAGTCTTCGTTTGCTCCATGGAAGGATTTTAGGAATTCAATGGTAGAGATGATTGTGGATAACAACATCCAGGCGTCAAGATACTTAGATGAGTTGTTTGCTTGCTATTTCTCTTAAATTCAGATGAGTATCTTGACATGATTATGAAGGTGTTTGAGCAAATATGATTTGATCTCACTACAATTTGATTTTGGTAGTAGATAGAAGAAAGGCTCGGAAAGATGGGATTTTTTATGTTTATATAAATGGATAAATTGATTTTTTATGCTGATGTAAATGGATAAATTCTATTGGTATGTTTGGTGCATTCTTTTATTCTACGATGTCTATCATTGGTTTTGATTACAGTTCATGATGATGATGGTGGTGATGGAGATGGTGATGAAGATGATAGCCAAGATGATGAAATCGAGGAGATCACAAGGAGCAATGGGCCGCAAGTGCACTCAGTTAATGATAATGAGGAGGAAGATGGTGGTGATGATGCCTCACAGCGATGATGACAAGGGTGAGGAGGAACAGTTAATTTTTATTTTGTTTAATCTTATTAATCGAATCTACTTCTAACAAGGAACAAGTGTGTTAGCAATCAAATTTAGGGTTTATTACAGTGATATTTTTTTTTTTTTTATCTTTGGTTTTAGGATTAGTGGTTCTTCTTTCATAATTTTAATGAGAGCTATATGGATTTTTTATTTTTTTTTTTTGCTCTTTAATTTGATCTTGTTCTTATTTTTGCTTCTTAACTCGGATGTGGGGATTTTTTTAAAATTGATAATTCCGAAATTGATTTTTGATGGTAGGAGAGATTTTAGGAATTTTAGATTTTATATTTATTAAAAAAGATGCCGGATGTTAATCTTTTCCATTTTTTTAGGAAGTGCAGTAATAGTCAATAGCGAATCTTTCCTATTTTTAGTGATTTTAGATTATTTAGAATTTTATGAAGATTTTGATTCTTTTGCATCTCACTCAAGTTACCGGTGATAATTTCAACTAACAAGATGATGGTCTGCTTGATCTATAATTTCATACTAAAAGTTCCGTTTCATGCCTATCCTTATAGTCTTTGTAATCATATCTCTTAGTGAAAATTTCACATGTCTTTTAAGTATATCCAATAAAACTCTTTCCTAATTAATCTATTAAATTATATACAGTTTCCAAATTTTTAATGGCACCATCTAACTAAGTCCTTTTGTGGGGATAAGCCGATGATCCCGATTCTAATCTAGACACTTTTTATGCTTTTTGTACCTTTCTTCTAATCTAGAAAGGGATCAAATATAAGACTATACTACTTCTCTGTGCACTAAAGAATTAAATAAATGTTCATGACCCTTTCTTCCATCTCTGCTAACTATCTTTTCTTATTCAGTAGTGCTATTTTGGTATAATATTTTTCTTCAGATCTAAGAATGGACTATATAAGAGATATTTATTTTATATAACGTACGACTTTTCTGTGTCTATAACCTATAAATATTAAATATATTTTACAATGAATTTATATTTACTAAGATTTTTTTTTTTAATTTGAATACATTGTATGATTTATTAATATTTACTAAACAAACTTCTTTTTACCATCTAGAAAAGAATTATTTTTAAGATTACTTTTAAATTAAATATGTTTTAAATGAAAGTTCTTTAATCACAATGAAGGACTGCAATGGATTTTTAAAAAAGTACGGAACCTCCTATTAGTCCAATCTAATTATCTGTCGAGTTCATCTACTATTAAGTACTACCCAATGGTAAAGTAGATTATGAGGATTTTCTACTAAATTCTGCAAAGGCCAACAACATTGGACCATAGGGCTGATGGCATTACCATTTAGAATTCTCTTGGGCTTGTTTGGTTGGATAATGAACCAACATAATATGATCCATCCATCATTGGCCCATATGATGATTGATTGGTCGTAGCTAAAAAATGACTCCATTTCATAATCCCAACCATTAAAGTTGATGGATTGTATGATGATGAGGATGGGGGTCAATTTCCTCCAAAACATGGCAAAAGATTGAACTTAAAAACTGATTTTCCTATATCCAATCAAACTAATTTATGTTTGCATAGGTGTATGAAATTAACCGCATATACGTTTCTTACTTGATTCCGCCCATCCGAGCTTATTTAGTTTATATATTTATCATGCTATTGACTTTGATTGCAAACCATCTCAAAGTGATTTATACAAAATAATCTCATTAGTTTACCTTTTTTAAAATAAATTTTTAATCTTTTTTTTACAAATAATAAATAATAAAAATTATATTGTCCATGCTAAAAACGAGCATAAAAATGTTTTAAGATGTGATACTTTGATTTTCTCAATTTCTATTATTTTCATTTATTAAGTGCTTTTATTTGTAAAATTAACCAATTATAAGTTTTTTTTATTATAATGATTGATTTTGATGATAGTTTTTTTTAATGTCGATGGTATCTCTGTGGTACTTTAACCATCTTAATATAATTCAAATGAAAAAATATATTATTTTAAATTTCTTATAAAAATTTAATTTTATGAGTTAATTGCCCGTACTAAGCACGGGCATGGTTTGCTAGATATATATAATGAAGCAAAGTGGATTTGATTTCCAATTTCGCTGTGAAATTCAGATTTGATTTTGACTGTCTTATAATTTTTGACAACCTTCTAATGACAGGCCCTACCAACTAATGGGCCCTTAAGCGAAGTGGTTTAAAATTGAAATCAGTTCTTGGACCCAACCTGACCAGTGTATTTTTAATGACATGGAAAAAATTAATCTGGTTTATGTCGAGACTTGAACTCAAGACAATATGGATTTCAAAGGAGCAACCCAACCACTACACCACAAAGCATCTTTTTATTAATAATTATAAAAAAAGTTAAAATTAGTTAATGAGAAAGGGACCTGGCCCCACTTTGGAATATTGACCGTGAGTTGGAATTTATTTATGAGGTATTTATAAAAATAACTATATTTTTAGAATATTGACCCCTATAAATACTGTTGTAATTATTTTCATACTTATGCATTTTACTTTAAGGATAGATGATCAAACTTTTGAAATAACTATTTTATATGATTTCCTATATAGTCATTAATTTTATATGACAACCATTTTACAATAAAACTAAGCTCAAATTAATATATAATATATGGAATTGATCAAAAAAATAATAAGTTTCATAATTAATAAGAAAATAAAACTATTATTGAAAAAAGAAAAACTTCCAACAACATTGTGGAGCTAAGAAGGAGGCGGGAAACTTTCCATTTAATTGATGTGCTACCATGCACGCTTGCCGATGGAGAAAGGGTGGAGTCTGGGTTTTTTTTTTTTTTTTTTTTGTGTGTGGCTTTAACTTTTATAAATCGTGATGTAAATGGAGTGGAACACTACGATAGAACCCATCTATTAAAAATTGCAATAATTAAGGCAAACATCCTTACGATTTATGGGATACCTCAAATTTTCACCTCATTCTAGGTTATTTCCACTGTCAAATTGATTCTCTGATAAAAAATAAAAAATACTGGAGTTTTCCGAATATTTTTTTTTTTTTTTTTTTTTTGTAATTTGGACTCTCCATCATGCCTTTTGTTTATTAAGAAACTCTCAATTTCAGCCTATTTCTATCAAGGCAATAGTATTTGAGTGTTAATGAGTCATAATGTCTATAAGTGCCACTAATCTAAGGAGTTTCAAGTATTTCTGTTTCTTCTGATTATATGATTTTTTTTCTTTTTGTTTAGAATGTGAAATGCCGATTTCTGAGTTGTTTGATTTATTTAATCCTTAGTCTTTTTTATCTTAGATATTTTTTTTTTTCAAAATACAGTCTGGGCAGCATGGTTTCAATGTGTTCTTATCAAGTTTCATATTAATTTTTTCTTTTTACCCAATCAATTCTCTTTATTAAATTTATTATAATTTTTAGTTAAGTTTGCCACAAAGTTTAAATGATCTTAGTTTATTTTCCTAACCAATCAAAGGGGATCACAATTTGATGTAAGAATTTATTAATATTCTATATCAATTTCAAACCAAGATGCCATTGGTGTTTCAATCTAACTTTTATTTCTTTAAAAATTATTGCAGACATTTATTGCTAAATAATATGTTTACTTATTTTTAATTTATCTTTTTAGCAGTAATATTTCAAGAAAAAACTACTAAACTTGATTATATTTTAATTTTTTCTACGCCCGGGCCTTTGTTGCTAGTAATTTGTGATGTGGAACATTGGTTCGAATCTTATATTTGGTTTTCCTCTTCAATTCTCATCTTTACGGATCATTGAAAAAGTTCCTAGATTTTTTGGTGTTCCTAAGAAATTATTTGGAAAAATCTCGGCAATAAGAAAACGTTTTTGTTAAAAAGTATTAAAAATAGCGAAAGTTCAATTCATGCATGAATAGCCTTTGAAAAATAGAAGCAATTGTTACCATTCAGTGGCTTGTAAATTCAATTGATTACATGAGATGATGTCCCAACATGGATAGGGAGCATAAATTTAAATTCCAATATTGCTTTACACATAGCCTTAAAAGACTCTATATTTCTATATTTTACAAAAAGAAAGACTATTATCATAAAAGTGTATTAAACTTTCAGTTGAGGTGTGGTAATATATCCTAAAAAGATTAAAGTTGTTTCATAAAAAGCTTCTAAAAAATCTGTTATTACTTCAAGAATTTGCCAATTGTCTTCATCTATAAAAACAACTGTACTTACTAAATATAAAAACATCTATAAGAATTACTTATTTATATGTCAAGATTTCCTTTAGAAAAGAATAGTTGGCATTCCACCTATTCTAATGAGCATCGATTGTATTCTTTTAGGATTCTTAATAAGGGCTCTCTTTATTTGATTCTAAATTTGCTTCTGAGAAGGAGATGAGAAAATATGACTTACAAGATATTCAGTAATTTCTAATACAAGTTTAATACATATTAAACTATCTTGAATGATAAGATTTAATGTGACATACATATCTATTGTGAAAAATAACCACACTAGACTAAGGGCGATTCGAGATTTTAGAAAGTCAACAGTGCTATTATTAGTACTTGCATTATCAAGTTATAGAAATAGTTTTATTTTCAATATATATTTTTTATTTTTTATTTTTTATTTATAGTATAGTAGACCCTATCCTAGGACTAGTTTGTGGGCCCTCAAGTAAAGGGAATTAGATAATTGTTTTATGCGTTACCCATGTTGCATCAATATAACCATCATTTTGTTTGGCGGTCCATAAATTTGAAGTTATTCCTATTTTTCTGGGTGTGTTTTGAAGAACAGTTTTTAATTTCCTTTTTTTTTATTTTATATCGGAGGGTGTCCCAAACATTTTGGCTAGAATCTTCTGTAAACATCTTTATTGCATCATTTCTAATAGTATTTGTAGAAATATTTTTAAATAGTGACGTGAGAGAAATATTTACAAATTATTCTAATATGTTATTTTCAATAAATAGAAATGATAATTGATTAATTACTATAAATTTGACAAAAACTAACGAAAAAACACTTTGAGAAAGCATAGTTTTATTCTTCCCACCCAAAAAAAAAAAAAAAAAAAAAAGAAGGTTAGATTTGGGGACACATCTCTTTATTTGTCTATTATGGTTGCCAATGCCACCTGTAGAGATGCAACTGTATTGCTCTTTACAATATTTATATTTGGCCTTTTTCTCCCAATTCCCAACGGCATCTTAAACCTTAACTCTCTTAAAAAGTTTCCAAGCTATAGAAGTTAATTTTCTTCTTTCTTTTTTTGGGAGAAGTGGTTTGGCATAAGGCTATATTGCTTTCTACCTCTATACCATGCTCTAATCCTTCCAAATTTGCTTGAATTGATTAGTCATTTAGGCGAAATTCAAAGTTGTATTTTGTGATGGTCACGGCCAGTTCTTGGGGCATGTCGGGCTACATTTTACATCCCTATGTCATACTAATTACAAGATTTTAGGGGATAGGATTTTAAATTTAGAATTAGATTTTAAATGAGATATAATACTTTAAATGAGAGAGATTTTAGGAGAGGAAGATTAGATCCATGTAATGTCGATGTACAAAGTAACGTCGTACGTCCAAGCTGTGTATATTTTTTTTATGTATTTTCCCTTTTTGTAAAAAGAAATTTTACGTTGCTTACGTGACACCCTTGAGAGAACGTCTCTTGATCTGGTTTAATATATATATATATATATATATTTGATAAAATTATTCAAATTTTGAATTTTTTATCAAAAGTCTAGAAAATAAAAGGCTTTAAAATTTGACACCTATCAATGAGACAAGGCACAAAAAATATAAATCTTTGTAATTAAAGAATTAATGTAATTCTTATTGGGAAATGTCCAGAATTTATAAAATAAATAATAGAAAAATATGTAAAATCGAAAATCTATACATTGAATAGTAAAACTCAAACACCAATATATTAGAAACCGAAAGTGCATTGAATAAGAAATTACATAATTTTAGAGATGTAGGCATGTGTTTGTATGCAAAAGTGGTTAATAAAGCATGAAAAATTTATAGAAATTTAACCAATCTAATATTAGATATTTATGAAAATAAGACATAATAAATGCTATAACAAGCAAAACAGATTGATAGAAGTAGTAGAGGTGATGAAAAGTGGGCCTGCATAACAAGCATTGTGGAAGTTAATAAATACTGTAACAATCAATACAGATTGATAGATCATAGAAGTAGTGGAGGTGATGAGAAGTGGACCTACAGTACAAACATTATCCATGTGTCAAACTTTTGCAAGTCAGAGAAATAAAATATCAATATATAATTTCAAAAAAAAAATAAAAAGTCCTTTGATAGTATTAGTATTGTGGCTAAATTATATTAAAAAAGAATTTTATAATGGTCTTAACACTTTTTGAGGGATAACTCATGATTCATGAAAGTATTGTGATTCATGAAAAATGAGCTTGAGGTGGTGATAATGTTCATGATTAATATATTGTTTGATTATCACGTCCTATTGCAAATCTAGGGAAGAAACATTCGACACAACTTAATTCTAAATCCATACACAAAAGACCTAAATCTTTAAAAGATACAAAGATCAATTGTTCTCATTACAATGAAATCAATGTCAGAATTATCCCAAATATTAGATTATTTTTTTTTAACGGTAACAAACAGTTTCATTAAAAAGATAGATGAAATACAAAGCACATTACCATAAAACAAAAGAGATGGAGAATGTGCAAGAGAGATGTACCACCTTGAACCCCAATTACAAAATTTAACCCACCTAAGGAACCAACCTCTCAACTTCTTGCTTTGCTAACACATCCACCATAGAGTTGGCGGATCTAACCTCATGATGGAAAGTAACATTGATTGCAGTCGAGAGCTCCCTAATTTTATTGAATTGAAATTGAAATTTCCAATGAAAAGCTTTTCGATTAGATACCCATGTAATTACATTAGTAGAATCACTTTCCATAACTAGTCATGTTGTATCTTATTAAGAATAGCTTGAGACCTTCCAGAACAACCAACAATCATTGGAGTCACACACACACCAACATGCTTGGAAAACATAAGAAGCATCTCACCTCTACTATTGCGCAGCACTCCTCCAATCCCCATCGGACCTGGCTTATCTTTTGCGGCACCATCCACATTAAACTTCAAAACCCCATAAGGAGGGGGATACAGCAGATTGATGTCCTCTCCTTAACAGGGCCACAACTCATGCAAGCTCCCCAATTAGAAAGAATGTTTTCAAAAGAAAGGTTAGAGAATTCTTTTCTAATTGTCAAATTTAGATATTGTTGTTACTTTTAAAATTTTCTATCATAGAAGGTGGTTTAAAAATGGGATTCATTATAATTTTCGAATAAGGAATTCATTTATCTAATTATTTAGATGGGAAAAGTAAAATCTCAAAAAATTATCTAAGCATATGCTCAATGGAAAAGCTATAATCTTAAACTTAATTAAAACTAAAAGCTATATAATAAGTCGTAAAATTTGGCACCTATTAATAATAAAAGATGCATTGAATATGAAATTCACCACAAAGAACTAGTAAGTATCAGTCTATACTATATATATTCACCAATATCATATATTTGAATTCGATATTGGCTTCTAATTTGAATCCCTTTATTGGAAAACTAACATTTAATACCGTGTTTACATGCAAAACTCAACTCAATGATAGGTTCTGATGTATCAATAAGAATAAATTCGAGAAATTGTGTGAATCATGAGTTGGAGCAGCCCCTCAAGAGTGCCCTCAAAGCCGCTCCTCCTCATGATAGGTTTCAGATGTTTAAATTCAAATGTGCCCAACCCCAAGGGGTAGCTCAGTTGGCCTAGGACTACGGTTTGCATCCGGAGGGTGTATGTTCGAAACTGTATTACTACACTAGGGCTACAGAGAGTTTACCTAGCTTCCCTGTGAGCCCGGAGGAATTAGTCTAGCCCAAAGGGTTGGGAACCCTCCGATAGCAAAAAAAAAAAAAGAATTCAAACCTGGCCCCATGAACATTCATTAAACTCAATACTCGCCCACCCCACACCATTTGAAGATGAAATGGTCCTTTTTTTGCATGGAAGAAGAAAGCTTTTTTATTTTTCTCTTCCTTTTGGAAATAGAATCATTGATGGCTTGATTCCTAATTTTAAGGAGCATAATTAAGATTTCTTAGCTAATTGAAAAGAAATATTTTAAAAAATAACTAATGGGCTTGGTATTATTTTAAATTTTGAATGACTAATGGGCTTTGCAACTAATGAGTATAAAGACCCAACAGATTGAGAAGATGAAACCTAAACCCACCCTGAACCCAAAAAAAAAAAAAACCTCTATTGCTAATAGGAGCAAGTCGGGTTGGGCCCTATTTTAAACTGACCCAATGCAACCCTTACATCCTCGAGGCTCCATTTGGAAATGGAGCACTCTCATAATTGGGGATAGAGCTTTATATATATATATATATATATATGAGAAATATTTTAGTGAGAACTTTTTTGCGGGGCCCAACAAGCAACTCATCCAAACCTAGCAACCAATAGAGAACCTCCAGATAGTCACTAATCTCAAGGATTGACACACATCCGAATGGATTAAACTGTTGGATAGAGGGTTGAATAATTTTTTGAATATGAAGCCATTAAACTTTTGGGCCACGGATGAAGAAGTTAGGGGCACAGGTTTAGGGTTAAACTTTATACTTGGGGTGGTCTCACATAGGTCTTTCATCCCCCCTGGTCCCATCCCCAAATGGGGCCTACAATTGGGCCTTATAAAAAGGTTCTAGTTGAGAAATGCTCATATATAAGCTTCCCTTGCGGTCCTACGGTACAAACCACCTAATGGGGCCACTAAAGACCCGAGTAATAATGAAACAAGGGGGGATCGAATGATCTAAGTGGGGCCAACCTAGATATCAAATTTGAAGTCAATCTAACACCTCTAATCGATTCATCTGTGGTCCACAAGTTTAATTGCTTTATATAAAATAAAAAAAAATTGACCATTCATCAAACGGTTCACTCTAATCGGATCTATCAAACCTGGTGGCAACTGTGTAAATAGGAGAAGTGGGTTTGAATGGCCTACTCGGATGAACCAGTAGTACGCCCTACTAGATAGCTTGTGCCGTAAGACTACAAGGGAAGCTTGTACATGAGCATCTCTCTCTCTCTCTCTCTATATATATATATATCTATTATATTAAAGCGAACAGGAATGAGGGATGTGGAGGGTGCCACGTCATCACCCACGTGAGTTCTCCATTCAGAAAAAATACTTATAAAAACACACAAAGCTTTAGGTTTAATGCGGGCCACTCCAAATCTCTCTATCTAATACTTCCCTAAAATCTCTTATCCTCCTAAAATATCTCATTCTAATACTTCTTGAAATCTTTCATCCTCTTAATAGGATTGAATAACTGCTCAATAGGGCCCATATCTCAATAGTTGTGAAACCTTATCACTCCATCTATATTTTAGGGTCAAACTTGATACTTGGGGTGGTCTCACATTGGTCTTTCATCCCCCCTGGTCCCATCCCCAAATGGGGCCTACAATTGGGCCCTATAAAAAAGTTCTAGTTGATAAATGCTCATATACAAGCTTCCCTTGCGGTCTTACGGTACAAACCACCTAGTAGGGCCCACTACAGACCCGACAAATAATGAAACAAGGGGGGATCGAATGATCTAAGTGGGGCCAACCTAGATATCAAATTTGAAGTCAATCTAACACCTCTAATCGATTCATCTGTGGTCCACAAGTTTAATGGCTTTATATAAAATTAAAAATATTGACCATTCATCAAACGGTTCACTCTAATCGGATCTATCAAACCTGGTGGAAACTGTGTAAATAGGAGAAGTGGGTTTGAATGGCCCGCTCGGATGAACCAGTAGTACGCCCTACTAGGTAGCTTATGCTGTAAGACTACAAGGTAAGCTTGTACAGGAGCATTTCTCTCTCTCTCTCTCTCTCTCTCTCTCTCTCTCTCTATTTATATATATATTATATTAAAGCGAACAGGAAGGAGGGATGTGGAGAGTGCCACGTCATCACCCACATGAGTTCTCCATTCAGAAAAAATACTTATAAAAACCCACAGAGCTTTAGGTTTAATGCGGGCCACTCCAAATCTCTCCATCTAATACTTCTCTAAAATCTCTTATCCTCCTAAAATATCTCATTCTAATACTTCCTGAAATCTTTCATCCTCTTAATAGGATTGAATAACTGCTCAATAGGGCCCATATCTCAATAGTTGTGAAACCTTATCACTCCATCTATATTTTCCTAACTTTTCTCTTGATCATCTCTATCTCTAAAATCTATACGATTTGGGTAATCATCCTGTGGATAGGATTGAATAACTGATTTTATTTTTTTTTTTATAAAAAAAAATATATAAGAAACAACTACTTCATGGCTCTTTCAAATATTTCAACCATTAGTCCCAAAATCTATCAAGAACTGTTGGATTGATCTCAAGAATTTTATGGCCCAGTGATGGACGGATGTTCGTTATACTGATGCAAGTTGTGAGACTATGATTTTGTATAGTCTGCTCTCGCAAGAAGGAACGGAGCTATAAAAAAAAGAAGCTTGGATCGGATATCAAGCTGAGGAGCCCACCAAGCAATGTCGCCAAATTAGTAACCTTCCACACCCTCAAAGGTACAGTTCAGGTTAATATTTATGTACAATTCAAACCGTTTATGTTATTTACCCTACTCTCAATCGAGAATGGGTTGAAAAAGTAGGGGAGTGGATGGGTCGGTGGGGGCCTAATATTCATCCTAAGACAGTTCACATGCGTGAAACTGAGGCTCTGGCTCCACCCATTTATAAACTAGAAACCCCTCTTTTGTATTAAGATGTTGGGTGATGCCAAGCAACCCCCACACCACCAACACCAACACACACACTCAAAGCTACGCTAATTAATAAAAAATCCAATAAATGTTTGCCACTACATATTCAAACAAATTGTGAATTTATAAGTAGAAATTAAGGTCAAATAAGTCTAATCAAATCATCGCAACTAATTATTATGTAAGAATCAAATTTCAATCCAAGGTGGGTACAATACAACTGAGATTGTATGTAAGATCTCAAATAATGTTTGTGGGCTTTGTTAGTTTTTTTTTTTTTTTCTAAGACGTGAAAATCTTATTATTATCCATTATATTGGGCATTTTCATTCCTTTGAATTTTTTGGATTTTGTTTTTTCAAAAAGATTATAATCACATTTTGTGGATTTCATTGGGTTTTTGTATACATTATTTTTTCCTAAGGAGAGCAAGATCTTATTTTTAGTAATTTGTTAGGGTTTTTCTCCCAAATCCACTAGCATATAGTTTTTCTTTCTGTTTCTATGGATTTTCTTTTTAAAAAATAAAGATATTATTTTTAGTGAATTTTATAATCCATCATAATATAATTCCTTTCATCTATTCTTTATAATATATTATTTTAGATTTACTTTTCATTAATTATATTTAAAAAACTCTTAAATTTTTATATATCTTCAATATTTGCCCCGGCTTAGCACGAAGCATTACTGCTAATTATATATATTAAAACAAAGGAGGAGGTGGGCTGTGAGGGGTGTCACCTCATCCCTAAAAAGTCTCTCTGGGTTGTGAGGGGTGCCACATCAGCCCTAAAAAGTCTCTCTTTTCAAAGAGGGGTACTCTTTCTCTCCTAAAACCTCTCTTATAAGAGATTTTTATGAATATTTGAATTTGAGTCCTATTTCTTGCCATTATCCAAATTATAAGCAAATATTTACATGCAGTTTGTTTTCTTTTCCTTAGATCTTCAATCATCAACGATTTGTTTTCTTTTTCTTAGATCTTCAATCATCAACGGGTCCCATGTTAAATATGTTTTGTGGGCCCTACCGATTATTGAAATCCAAACTGTTGCTCCTTTACTCTCCTTTCAGTTTTTTTCGCTAAATGGATGGATCCAGTAGTGGGCACCAGTTCATATTAAATATATTTCAAGATTGGACTCTAGTATTGGATGAAATCCTAATGGCCTTCTCTTAACCCCTTTTTTCTAAGAGTGGGCCCACTGATGGAGGGAGGCAAGCCTATTGGCTATTGTCTGGTTTCTTAATGGATGCAAATCAATTAGTGGGCCCCACACATTTAACTTATTTCTGTAGTGGGACCCACTCATGGATTATGCATAGATATTAGTTTTTTATGTCAAAATGGTTTATGGATTATTCTCTCTCTCAACACCATCTATCTTCCATCCTCTTAAGATTGTCATTTTTTTTTATTTTTATATTTGGGGCCCACCTTTCAACAATTCACATTGATAAATTTTTCATTAAAAATATAATTTTCTTTTAGTTTCCAAATAGAGCTCTACTCTGTTTAGAGATTGTCACACGTAAACGAAAATCAAACCCAACGTCTGGTAGACCACCTCATAGATGGGCTTGTGATAAAAAATTTTGATGTTGGAGTTTTTTTTTATTGAATCTTATAGGCATCATTTTCTGATCTGATTATATAGACAAATGGCCCTAGGTTTGCCCCACCATAATTACACTTCCGTGGGCCCACATGGATCCATAATTAAGAGATATATACATTGATCCAAGGTGGGCCAATTATTACTGGGATCAAATAACACTAGCCTGTGGTTTTAAAGTCTCATAATTTATGGATTTTAAAGTTAAGATGTTTATACATTTTTTTTTTTAAAATCTAGAGCTAAAAAACGGTTTGATCGATTCTAAAATGGTATTGTTGCTACTTCAAAGGGGTAGAGAAGAAATTTGTACTGAGCGATTGAAATGACCATTGGCTTATGTGAAGATAACACTTTTATTTATGATTGAAGATGTGTTGACTTTTTTTTATATAAATATGTATGAATATATTATCATACGTTTATAATTAATTTTGATATCTCATAAATTAAAAATGTAATATCTTATTTTTTTGCCCCAGGCTAAGCACGGGGCTTTGTTGCTAGTATATATATTAAAGCAATATAGAGGGAGGCTAGAGGAGGCGCAACGTCAACAAGTAGGAGCTCTCATTTCATAAAAATACACAAGAAAAAACATATATAGGGCTTTGGTGATCCCCATAGTGCTAAACTGGAAAGCTATCGTTTCACCTAAAATTTCTCTTTCAAACCTATAATATCTCTCTAAAACAAAATTCAAAAACACTCTTTAAATTTTCAAATTCAAATTCTAAAAAAAAAATATTGCATACTATCCGGGCCACATGGACTTCTGATGTTTCTCTTCCATCTGAATGTGTATGATCAATGCACCATGGGTTGTGGCCTAATTACAATGATGGATTGTATCCATCCAACTGTGATCCTGAGAGCCCTTTTGATGCCTCCAAGGTACGTTTATGTGTTATATCAACATATTTTCTATACCTATCATATATTAGTTGAAACTTGAAAGAGTTTCGGAATGTATCACAAACAGATACATGAAGTGAAGTTGATTTTGAAGAAAGTGAAGTAAAATTGATTTTGAAGAAAGAATAAAGTATAAGTGGGTTAGATGGTATTTTATTTTTAGTTATTTGTTATGGAATCTTTATACTTTTTGTATGGAAAGTGGAGTTTTTTTGTATTTTAGTGGATAAAGGTGGTTGCTTTTTTACCTTTTTTTGAAAAAGATGAAGGGAGTTTTAAATTAAAGTGCTTTTGTTGTGACATCTCGTCTGAAAAATGGAGGCTTTGCTTAACTTTTACTATGCTAGTAAAGTGCCAAACTAGCCCTAAAGATCTCTGACGTTCTATATCTTGCCTTCTCCATTTTATTTTTATTTTTTTGTCCTGGGGCTTTCGGCGTGCATCAATGGAGATTAGAATCTGGATATGTTTACATCAATGTCGTACGTGTATTGAAGTACTTCAATGGAGAGGTCACTCTTGGTAGGGTTGGCTCGAGAAAATTTGAGGCCTAAAGCGACAATCCTAAATGAGTCCTCAAATTATCTATTCTTTTCTTCTTCTTTTTTTCAAATATCGAGTACCCGAATTCATAATTTCAAATAGACATATTTATCATTTATAAGTTATAACTAGTAATATTAACAAATAAAACGAATACTAACTATAATAAACATACAATACGAGTTTGGAATTAAAAGAATCTTAAAAACATAGAACAATAAAACTTGATTTAGTGACTTATCATTGTTGACCACAAAGATTGTAGATGTAGATGAGTTTCAAATTTGATGCAGCCTTTTCAATATATATATATATATATAACATATTATATTTAAGTTAGTGAATTATGATTAACATATATTATAAAAAAATACCCACATATATTATTAAAAAAGAGACAAAACCAAATAAGTAAATCCTTAAGGAAGATTGCTTTAGAAATAATAAGAAAAAATAGTTACAGAGAAAGACAATCTATGAGAGAGATTGAGAGGGTGACAGAGATAAGAGTATCTGATGTAGAAAATCGTTGGTGGAGATTAAACTCTGGGTGGAAACGTTTTAATATGGTAAGGAAAACATTAATCCATAAGAGAAATGTTCATTTAGAAAACCTCACTGGTGAGGTGGAGGGATGTTAAAACTTGTTGGGATCTAAAAAGACACCGTGTAGAGAAAAAGAAAGATGGCATCTGCTTTAATGCTTTTTTTGGAATGTGAAAAGACAATTTTAGTGAGATGTGATACTAACTACTATTATAAGGCCTTATGTTTTGGGGAGAAAAAGAAACTATGGCCGGTGCTTTAATGCTTTTTTAGAATGTGAAAATATGACTTTAATAAGATGTGATACCATGGTGCCTTATTTTTTAGGGGGCTGAAGCAAAGGCCTTTTTTGCCTTATGTCGAGCTACCGCCAGGACTCCTGGTATGTTTACTTCGTTTTGGGCAAGAGATTAGCATGTGTAGTGGTGTGTTTTTTTTTTTTTTTTTTTTAATTAAATCTGATTCTTTAGTTGAACCAGCTAATTTTAAAATTGATTTTTTATTGTAGTTTATATAAGTTAGCTATACATTTTATCCTTTTGAAGAGATTTAATTTGATGCATAAAATGTTAAAATAAAAAATAATTTCAAATCAAAAGGTCAAAAAGAGCAGTTTAATGATGATGGTACCCATTTAGAAGAACCGTAGGGCCCTACCCAAGTTTCAACTGATTTGGTTCCGGTTTTTAGATTTAGACTCTTCAAAATTCAGGTTGCCCAATGCCATAAGTCGCCCCTACACAGCTTAGGTTTTAAATTTGTATTGAAATGACTTTTCAAGACGTGACTGTTGGATAAGAATTAATGGAAAGTGGCAAAGGTTAATTGGGAAATAGTCTTATCTTTTATCTTATCTAAAAATTGTATAAAGAATTAAAATGCATGAAAATTTATAATTACAAATCTAAATTTCAATTTATGTAAATTTACTAAATGTAACCCCATTTATATTATTTATTTGTTTGTTTAAGATTTCTTTCCTTCACACTCATATACTAAAAAATATACTCAAATTGGAAATATATTATTTTTTGGCCGGGCTTAGCATGGGCCTTTGCTGGTAGTTATTCTGTATAACGATAAATAATTCAACCACTTGAAAAGGACAGAATTATGTGAACGGGTTGGAACTGGTTTGAACCATAGTGAATCCGGACCCGGATTTATCATAATTCTTTACTTTTGACCAAATCAATCTATAAATAATCCAAATATATGAGTCCTAAGAAAAAGCCAAAACAAATGAAAACCCACAAATAAAAAAAAGCCATCATCGGGAAAAGCCAAAGAACCAATTGAAATAGAAAACAAATATATAAATAATGTAAATTCAAAATACATTAGAACACCTCCTAAACAATACTTTTTGTAGAGAATTCTCAAGTGTGTGTACATATATATATATATATATATATATATTTGGGTAACGTCCTCAAAATCCTCTCTTCCACTAATTGATCGGGCTCCACATCTCCGCATCGAATTTTAAAAATTCTTAAGAGGCAAAGAAGCACCCGGAAGGAACTCCGCGTTTCCCAAACCTGAAATGCAGTGACTTCTCCCCTCAGATATTCTAAGAGAGGATACATGGTTCCAAGGGAATGATTGTTTACCAAATGTGCCCCTAAAAATCACCATATCAGGCATTTCTATTACTCCTAAAGAAGAACCCAGATAAAAATTAAAAATTAAACTAGGGAGCCCAACTTGTTAAATCCCCCAAGAACACCTATTACTATGAGTAATCATGTACTTTTAGCACTTCCATCCCTCCACATGAAGAATCTCAGATCATAAAATATGTAAAAAAAAATTAAAAAAATCAACCTCTAAGTCTAGGCAAAACACATTAAATCATGGACTCCTACCATTTTCATCACTCCTTGAGTAGACAGACACGTACCAATAATGGGTCAAACCCTCCAGTCGTTGATAATCTCTGTTACTCCCCCGATGATGAGCACATGAATTATGCATGAGATTAGGATCAAATTAAAATTTTGCCAACATGCCACGTCGTATGGCCTCCAATGGAGGAGGTCCCACAGGATTGAAGTCTGCGGTGAGATATAAATATTTCCTCAGTTAACCAATAAATATACGGAAGCTTCGCATTGAACATATGGTGCAATAAAAACCTGTCAGAGTAAGCATGTACTGAGATTATTTAAAGTTAGAGTTTATAATAAACCAAAAGTAGTTTTAATTACAAGGCCAACAAAAACCTAGGCCATCAAAATAATAATAAATTTTGCCCCAAAAAATTTAGATTTTTTGGCACTCGGGTGTTGGTCACAATGACTCAGTAGATGTCGTCTGTGCACCACTCAACCCTCCTCGGGATAGGCATGCTCGATAGCTATGCATCAAGCGTAGCATCATTAGACTATAAGTAGTTGGCAGGTAGACATACACAAACAACAACAGATATGCAATATCAAAGTGAAGTAAACACAACGTGATCATGTGAAGTACAATGCTAGGAATAAGAGCATAAAGCTCGAATAATCAAAGACAATAACTAAGAAAGACAATCTCCTAACAGACTCTAACAATATAGGCGAGTCACATAGGCTAATATATATATATATATATATATATATAGAGAGAGAGAGAGAGAGCAAGGCTCTCCTAAGCTCAAGCTTAGGAGAAAATTTCGTAAGCTCATGCTTGTGGGGCCCACCTTTGGTCCATCCAAAAGAACCAAACAAATGACCCCCCTAAATTACACATGTCCACCAACTTTCAGTCAAATCCGAATTTACTAGATCGTTGGATCGACTATGTATCGATCTGAATGGACTATTGACCATAAATTTTTTTGGCCTATATGGAGATGATAGAAATTATGATTGAGGCTAATTTTTTGTATAGAAGAGGATCCCAGGGAGTCCTTGAAATCCCCCCATCCCTATCCTCGACATAACATATCGCAGTACATTGGGTGGTTAGCGCGGTTTAAAGTCATCGGGCGATTATCCCAGCACCAGATGTTTAACCATGTCCAACGTTCAATACAACGGGGGTTAACCCTATCCAAAGTCCAAAGGTGGTACCAGAGGTGGCAAACATCACAACCTCGCGTTTTCTGTGCTACCCAACGGTGTGCATCCACCCCACCAATCTACACAGTTGTCTAAAGTTCAAAGCAATCACAATGGTCCTTCCATATACTTGCTACCCCTCTGTGTCGGATAATAACAATGGAGTGGTGCCTAATTCAAGAGTCCTTAACACAAGTAGTAAAGGGCTTGACTTATCCTCCATGAAAAGGTTCGTCGAAATGAAAGAGGAACTACTTTTTAATTAATCATTCAATCAATCCAATTCCAAAGTTAAACCCCAATTTCCATAACACGTAGTCCTCTTGAAGTGTTTACAATTAAGTCGCCTAGCCTCAACACCTCGATCAACACCCAACATTGGTAAGTAATAGGGATCAATCACTACACCAAATATGTTAATTAGGAACATTCTTCCGGTACGTTTATAAAATGTTCTAAAGTAGAAGCACATTGCAACCATTCCTAAATTAAAGCACCGTGCCGCAATCCAATTATGTCGAGAAACTGTTTTAAAGCGTTCCTAATCTCCTACTAATTTTTTTTTGTACAAAAGTACTTTTAATTAATTGATTAATTATTTTTTGAGTAACCCACTTATTACTAAAGATGCTCGTTGATCTAGTTAGGGGTGCTCATGGGCCGGGCCTAGCCTGCTTTGGCCCCAGCTTTTATACGTAATTAGGGCCCGATTAATAATTGGGCCGGGCTTGGATTAAGTGATGGAAAGTCCATAGCCTGGCCCGGCCCGACTTGTGTAAGAAATGGATATAATTTAATTTAATTAGTGCTCTAATGCCCACAAAAGTGATGAAAAGCTCGGTTCAGCTCGCTCCAATTGATTAAATGGGCGAGCTCAGGCCTAAATTCTATGGCTTATGTCGGGCTTGGGTCGGGCTTGAGCTAGTATTTTTGAAGTTTGGCCGGGCCCGGATATGCCTTAGCCCTGCCCAACCCGGCCCATGAACACCCCACATTCTACTGTAAGGACCCAACCTAAAATTTGATAATATTGGTCATACATTGATATCGTGGAATACCACATTAAAAAAATAATAATAAAGTTTTACACAACTTATTGAAATAATGAAGAACTATTAAATTAAAGTAAATATGCAACTTTGGAAATGGTTGGGCATGGCCCCACCTTAGATTTCACACCCATCACTATGTTCAATTAGAAATAAACAATAAATGAGATTAAAAAATAATAATGAAGAACTATTAAATTAAAATAAATATGCAACTTTGGAAATGGTTGGGCATGGCCCCACCTTAGATTTCACACCCAGCACTATGTTCAATTAGAAATAAACAATAAATGAGATTAAAAAATAATAAAAATAATAATTTATAGATAAGTTAGAATATTAGAAACTATATATATTGAGATGGACGTAAGTGTGCACAAATCATCATTAATGCAAATATGTCCCAAAATCAGATTTTTACGAGTCCCGCCAAAAATAAAATAAAAACTCCTTGCACAAGTACTCCTTCCCGGCAAAATTGGACAAAAATCGTTCCAAAAGTGACTCCACACTTGCACGTCTCCTCACTGATTACACTATATGGCAAGTATACCAAAGTTGGGAAGAACGGATGGAAGGGATCTTAACTAAAGACTTGCTCATTAGCACAACTCTACAAAGAACGGAATCAGGGAGAGAAGAAAAAAGAAAAGGGAAAGTGGAAGGAAGCATAGGAGGGAGAGAAATAACATCAGCGAGGAAGCACGGTACCAAAGACTCTTCTTTTCTTGTCTTCTTGTTTCGATTTTTTTGTTGATGTGTTTTAGGTTTAGGTTCAGCAGAGACCCTCTCTTTGCTTGTTAAAACCTTCTCTTTTATCAAAGGCACAAATATAAATACCTCTTCCGGATCGAAAACGCCTCTTCCAACAAGTGGTTTATCATGTTATAAAGGCACAAACAGAAAACCTCTTCCTTCACATCATCATATGTGCCTCTTCCATATTGAAAATGCCTCATAGTACACCAAGCCATTCAACGTGTGCTCTTCCTCTCATTCCACTCAAAGAAACACTCAAGATTGACACTATTAAAGCATGGTTTCCTGCATGCTAGGGCAAGATCTTTACATTCTGATCTTTGGAAACTTCCATTTTATGTGGCCAGTGTTGTTATTTCCTTCACAATCTTCTAATTTTGCAGTAGAACGGACAATCCTTTGAAGATTTTCCCTCTAGATGGATTGCTTGGTTTTGATTAAATGATATGAATACTTTCTAGGAAAAAGACTGCAAACGGGGAAAATGGGTTTCTTGTATGAAGCAGAGTGGCAGACATACTTACTTATATATTGATTGTCGTCTTTCCTATATGGCCAATTCGTGCGTCATTTAACAAGCACTTTGTTTGGCAAAATGTGTGAATGCATTGAGATTAAATGCCAGTCACGAGATATTCTTTTTTATTGTCGTGGGTATTTTGAATTTATTGTGATGCCTTGGGCTATAGGAGATTTAACCCACGGGTATAGGTTAGTTTGCTGTCTAGGACTTGTGATATAGCCAAACAATCAGTATAAAGATTTTATGAAAATTCAAATTTTAGCTTCTTTTTTAATTATGGTGGATGCATAGGTTAATGAGGATTTAACCTGAAAAATCACTTTATTCGCATGCGTTACGCAATCAAACACTTTAGCAAGTGGTGCACCAATTAGAGCAATTGGGCCCAATTTTTCTTTTTTTTTTTTTTTTTTTTTTTTTACTTATTTAGCACATCATCGGCACCGACCTTATTTACACTGCATAAAGTCGGTGCTGACCCCATCCACGAATCCTATTAGGACTCGAAACCCTGTTTCTTCTCATTCTTTTCTTCTCTCTCCCAGACTACCGCCAAGATTGACTTTGGACGAGTGCTCCTGTGTGGTTGTTGCCATTTCCACTTACACTAGGCTTCAAACTTCCTCCTCAACTGCATCTCTTTTCTTCCGATCGGTTTTTCCATTATCTATTTTTTCTATCTTGACTGCAGATATATCTATCTCCTTCCATTTTTTAGTCTTTCTCTATGTTTTTGTTTTTTCCTTCCTTTTGGTTTTCCTACAATCCCGTATACGATATCGAAGTACATGGTACATGGGCCTCAACGTTGTTGTGGGATTTATAGATTATTCGTTTGAATGGACTAGGGTTTGTAGGATTCTGAATTTGGGGTTTTCTGAGTTGAGAAGGATGATGGTTCTGGAGCAGTTACCGTCTTTGGCTGTTAGAATGAATTTGTTCTCCTTGCTCATTTTTCTTATTTTGTGAAATGGATTGAGTTGATTTTGGTCCCAAAGTTTTAAGATGATAGATTCATTTTGTCTTTTGGTGTTCAGTTGTATCTGTAATTAAATTAAAATTATGATTTGATTAGTTTCCTTTTATTTGATTGGTCTTTTTGTCTATTATCAAAACCTGCCTCATTGATGCAGCCCAAATGTATGAGATCCATATGGAAAACATATCTTAGTCAAGTGACAAAAAACTAAGCCATTTCGTGTTCCAAAAATAGTCACTAGTTTCTTTATGAAACCACATTTTAGTTGAACCACGTCTAAAACTGTTATTAGGGAATCACCATGGGATCAATAATGAAACTCTTTTTAATTAGACCATTATTCAAAGGAATGGTTCGTATACAAAGATGAATGTTATAAAATAAAAATGTTTGGGTAATTTAACTAGAATGATATTGGTCTCATACTTTACTAGCAAAGAGAAATCCGTACTGAGCACGGGTAAGCAACTAACTAAATTTGTAATACGAAAATTGTAAAGAGAGTAAAAATTGGAGATGCACGAATTCTTTAGTGCATATTTTTTTATACAATGCAATTAACAAGTAATATTAACAATATTAACAAATGTAATTGGTTGCAAATAATCGATAATACATCTTATACTTCCTTGCAAAGTCAATAATTCACCCTACATGAACTTTAACTATTGTGGTGTTAGACAAAACTGTTTATCTCTTACATCAAGTGGCGTAATTTATCTCTAATATTGGATTGTTATGAAATGTACATTTTTAGTGTTCACCATTCCATATAAGCATGAAATTTTTAGTGTTCATTATTTTCGTCTTGTGACCATTTTTTACGTATGCTTGCCTTCATTACATTTAATGCTATCATGTATAATTTGGATATACACAGCTGTCTAAAGAAAATACAAGCAAGAACGAATTACCCCGCAACGAGGGTAGTACCTCAAATGCACAACCAGCCCAACTTTTGTGCAAGCAAGAGCATCACATTTCCGTCGCTATTGAATATGGTTTGGTATACTCTCTTCCACACAACCACTAATCAATTGAATTTCCTTTCGATCTATGGCTAACGTTATTCAAAATGTTATTTTCTGCAGGAGTGGTTATGTTTGAGTGCTTTATCTTAACCTCCCTCTCTCTACTTTCGGTCTTGCCTCCTTGCTTATAGTGAACCTCCCCCCACATTTATTGTGCTACATATTTTCTTGTATATTGATCCTAATGTAACTTATAATTGAAGTATGGTTATGTTGTGGATGTTGTCAATTTGTAACTTTAAACTTAGGAGATGTGCAGGCAATTTAAGTAAATGTTTATGGGATGTTGATGGATTGATTGAATGTCAATTGAATGCATAAAATGTTTTTTTTTTTTTTTTTTTTTTTTTTTTTTTTTGTATTTAAAATGTTGTATTTGAAGCACATGGGTTCCTTTTCATGTAAATGTATTGGTCCCCTTCCTTATGATTTTTTCTTTCCAAATTTATATAGCATCATCACCGATGCTATATAAATCACTTATTTTAGACTGTTATGGTCATCACCGACCCTGACTTAGAATCTTTTCTAGTGAATGGCTGAAAAAAGTTACAACTTTTGGTCAAAAAATAAGAAACCTGTGTCGGTGATAACCTTATTTTACATTGCTAAGGTCATCACCGACCCTGATTTAGAATTTTTTTCCAAAAATGCCTAAAAAAAGTTTCAACTTTTGGTCAAAAAAACAGAAAACCTGCGTCGGTGACGACCTTGTTTTACACTGCTAAGGTTATCACTGCCCCTGACTTAGAATATTTCTCCAAAATGCCTAACAAAAGTTACAACTTTTGGTCAAAAAAATAGGAAACCTGCGTCGGTGATGACCTTCTTTTACACTGCTAAGGTCATCACCGACCCTGACTTAGAATTTTTTTCTGAAAATATTACAACTTTTAGTGTAAATAAGGTCGGCGCCCACCTTATGCAGTGTAAATAAGGTCGGCACCGATGATGTGCCAAATAGGTAATAAAAAAAATAAAACTTGGGGGCCCAATTGCTCTAATTGGTGCACCACTTGCTAAAGTGTTTGATTGTGTAACTCGTGTGGATAAATTAGTATGTGATTTTTTCGGTTAAATCCACTAGGTTAATACTTCTGATAATTCAATTGGGTGTGTGCCTTTTGCATTATTGAGTAAAATTAGTATTTGACACGGGCTAAATTAATTTTTGGTGTGCCTTAACCTTTTTACTAATTATTATTATTTATTTTAGAATATTAGTTTTAAGTTATAAATCAATTTATGAGGTAAAAATTGGCCCCCCCTTTTAGATTTCCCCATAAGATGAATAATGCAATCAATAAATAGAACAACTCCTATTTTTGATAGGTGGGCCCTCTATATAGTTCCATTCCCTTTACTCTGGGAATTTCACCCATTAGATGTATGGAGTCGAAGAGAATTTTAAATAGTGAATGATTAATGTAACCATTAATTGTGTTCGTAAAGACTTTATTACTAGATGGGAGTGGCTATGGTCATTATTGTTGGTAGATCTGTAACTATATTTCATGGATAATATGTTATCTCATTTGCTGCAGAATGACGTCATCATGTAACAAAGCATGGATGTCCAAACATAGATTAAGTCCAGAGTATTTGGATGGACTTTTACATTTTATCGAGTTTACAAAGAAAAAAGGTAAAGGATGTGAGCAATTTTCGTATCCATGTGCCAAATGTCGAAATGGGAGTGGACTAGTTGCGAAAAGAGGTGTTGTTTTTAATTATTAATTTAGTTTTAAAATATTAAACAATATAAATGTTCATATATACTGAGTACCGAGTAAATCCATTTTTTATATGCAGTTGGAATCTATTGAGGGCGAGTACACTTTGAAAAGACTAGGAGATGGACCGTTGTTCAAGGCAAAATGTTATAACAAATATCGTGTCAATGGTTTTGTATTCTCTCTGAGTGAATATGAGATTAATAAATCAACACAAAATAGTGGGGTCTCAATGAAAGCCATAACTAATTGTAGGGCAAGTGCTATAGATAAGAATTACCAGGAGGATGAGACCACCTATTATGGGCTTGTAAAATAGATAATCGATGCTCATTTTTTATTTTTGTCCTATGGTCTTCATTTTTAACTACGTACTTATGACATAAAGCTTATGTTTTTAATTCTTTTATATCTTAATCCAAACAAATAGCCCATTAGAAACTAATTGTTGAAATTCATGCAAATACAGAATCGAAAAAATGGAGGGTGACCCTCCCATTACTAGAGCTGAAGTGTGGATTGAAACCCATACAAGAAAGGATAGTTCTGTCCCCAGTGGTGTGTCTACACATATGGTGAGTTCATCATTTTATACTTAAGTTCATGAACTATAATGTAATTTAAAAGACTTACTTATATGGTTGTATAACTTGGCAGGAAAGACTAAAGGATTTGCTTTCAAAACAAGGTGAAGTCAATCCCCACGACATTCTCAATGATCCATTAACTCAGATATTTTGTGTTGACAAGCGGGGTCGCGTACGAGGTGTTGGGAACGTGTCCAGGACTCAAATTGTAGGGTCCTCACCAGCTCTTGAAATGTTGGCCCTTAACGAGAGAAAAGTAACAAACCAATCAACATCAATTAAGAAACTAGAATCCCAAATGGAAAACTTAATCGAAGAAGTTGGGGGTTCGCGACAGCTGATTATCAAGGTAAATAACCATTGAAACTCTTCTTTTTTATTAACTAATTTAAATAGCATTAGATTTTTTCTACATTTATTGAACAAATAACATGTGTTGTGAAATATCATTACAGAAACCCATGGATCCAGAATCCCAAGGAAGCACATCAGTTCCACCAAAGATACTAGGATCAATTGCAGTTTCCAATCCAATAGAGAATGATCAATCTTCAATGAGATGGCAATCATGCAAGCTATTATCTTGGCATAATGAAGTCGTAGCGTGTGGAAGGGCTTATATGGGGGGAAGGAACCCCAATAGATTCATGAAAAATTTCTTCCAAAAAATGCATATAAGGTTATGGTTGATATTGTTGACAAAGGAGACATCGGATTTTTTGGTTATCATTCAACTTTAGGTGAGATTGGAAATGGATCATTTGTAGCATGGCC